>JACTOM010000117.1:19524-96291 GCA_015832385.1 Elymnias hypermnestra | reverse complement strand
CTTCCAACTTTCGCATTCACTCTTGACTCATAAATCCTTTTTGTCAGTCTCCTTTCATTCATTCTCTCTACATGCCCAAACCATCTAAGCATACCTTTTTCAATTTTAGTCACTACGTCTTCTTTTATACCACAACGTTCTCTTATCACACTATTTCTCACTCTGTCACTCAGTTTTAATCCACTCATGCTTCTCAACGCTCTCATCTCTACCGCATTTATTTTACTTTTGTGATTCTTCTGCCATACCCAACTTTCACTACCATACATAACAATTGGCACCAACATTCCAGCATGCACAACCAATCTGGCCCTTTGAGACACCATCTGGCTATTCATAAAGGCATATACATTAGTGTATGTATTATATTACAGATAGTGGGAGAGTATTTTAAAAACTTCTCGTGTACCATGGCAAAGTATATCGGGTACTTCCTAGTATTGTGTACAGTTTTAATGCGGATATATTTCACTAGGATAAATTGCAAACCAAATTTAGTAAAGGCATTCTACAAAGGTTTTGTAATAATGCGAAGGGCGTCCTACTTCCTGCCTTGACGACATTCGAAATGTTAATTTAACGGAAATTAAAGTTGTTTCCACTCGTTACCCTTTGGACACGATTCTGATTCATAGTCGCTTCTGTATAAAGCTCTTTAAGTGGATAATAAATGCTTAGATTCGCTCATGAGTTCTGTCGTTTGACTTTATCTTTATGCTTTATGATGTCGTAACTTCCCTTTTTTTATTTGATTTTTTTTAATAGTATAAATTATAATAGCAAAATCCGTTTATATGTAGGTATATCCGTTTGTTTGTTTTGTATGTAATAAAATGAGCCATATATTTTCTTATAACTAATTTCTAAATTTTAAATACAAAAACAAAATTTAATTCACAATTTCTAATATTGACAAAGAACACGTGGCATTTTTATTTACAATTCGTCGTTTGAGATTTCAATAAAATATTTGTATTAACTTTCGACACTTAAATTCCTAAAAAATCTTTCTTTTTCCCTCCCTCTAAGTCTCGGAAATCTAAAGTTTTAAATTTGTATAAATATAAACAAGACTTAAAAATTAGTTTGCCAAAGAAGTTTCATTTCTGACAAGTGTACTTTGTACGCACGCACTTTTAATTATTTGTACATCCATTGGTCTGAGCCGCTTTTATTATAGTAGAAATAATTCTAATAAAATCTGTTTGTAATATCAAAAAACGTATATATGTGAATGTTCATAAGATATTTATATAAAAAACAACGTATTTCAGAATTTTGTCCGTCGGTTCGTTCCTGCTAATCTTTAGGACGGCTGGACTAATTTTAATGGGAACTATTTTCATTATACACCTAATGTTGTAAATAATAATTTAGGCTATCTGTAGTAACGGGATATTTTAAATTTTGTTAGTCTTCGAAACAACTAGATCTATTCTTCTAAGACTCTCATTGACTGTCAGGTGATGATATGAGAGATAGGATGTTTTCTCCCCAAGCTTCCTCGGGAATGTGAGCCAACTGTTTCAGCAATGAAACAGCTTATCTGCGCAATGTAGGATACAAATGTTGCTTTGTAAAATATAGACATATTTGTACAAAAAATAACTTAAGTGCTATATAGATGAATTGTACTTGCAATACGCACTCTCATTGTAGACCACTTAACATTGTTATCCATTTAAAGCAATATTGAATCATGATTTGCCAGAGCACGGATGAAATCTAAAAGTACAGTTCAATAATGTACCATATATTGTTACTACTAAGAGCATCCGTTGATTCAGAGACCGATAGCAGGTACTTAAATGAGTTTTGTCATGATGCGGTGCGGTTTACATTATGAGGAAATCGAGGAAATTTATTTACTACTTACACTTACATTAACAAATTACATTTAACACAAAACTACGCCGTATATTAAAACTTTTACTCAAATTAATAAAGATTTAAGTGAGACAGCTTTTAGCACTGAGCCTGTGAAAGTTAACTCTAAATGGACTTTGTCATTGTAAAATATTGACATCATTATTTTAAAAATCATGTCTAGTATTATCCAAAATTAGTATACGGACGTCTAAATTTAACATGTAATATATAGACAAAAAATATCTATAAGATAAACAAATTTAGCATTGTTATTATTAACATGCGTTAATTACTCTAATTTTAAAAATACATTTTTTAAAACATCCGTATTTTGTTTAATAGAATAAAAATTGAACGTGTATATTTTAGAAAATCTACTTTTAAATGGCAGATTATTTTTTTGTGGATATAATTTGCAATTTATTAAATGACATATACAAATTAAAAAATTTCAAAAACTAAATATAAAATCAAGGCCTAGTAATTTTTATATTGTTTATAAACATTGTCACTTCCTGAAATTAATCCCTCAGAGACTATGAAATCATTTTATACCAAATAATCTAATACCTATCTAAACCTAATCTGCGTTAATGGAACAGTGTGTAGTGTATCGCTAGGGTGGTTAATTAAATTTCAGAGCGTCTAGTATTTCAACTATTCAACCCTGCATTTCAGATAACTATAGGTACACACATATATTGGTGGATGGAAAACACATAATGTACTTATAATATAACTCACGACTACCTGCAATTCTTTAAATTATATGGAAATGAAAACAAAACACATTTCAGATTGTAAAAGTTACATCTTTATCGATTATCGAAAGCAAGAGATTATATGCCAATATTAAAGATAGAAACTATTAAACTATTTTTACAACATTAATTCATATGGTATTCTACTCTGGAGTAATAGTTCCTGATATAGATACAATATTTGCACTACAGAAAAAGTCTGCGATTTATAGTATCGGTCCAAGAAGTTCGTTCCAATCGGCAGTTAAGAAAGAAATTCAGAGCAGTATATATAGCGACTGTTCACGGTGTATACATATTAGAAAAAATATTGTACGTCTATAAAATATTGACACTTTAAGGTAATAAATAAAAATTTTTACAACAAAAGAACCGCCCAAACTATACCAAACATATTAATATGCTCTAAAAAGTAAAAAAATAATTGCGTATTCTATTTTAGACTGCTCCTAAGTAAAATGAAATGAATAATATTGGACTACAATAAAGTCTCTCAAATTATTACGCTAACATAATATAGTTACACTATTTGGAGTTTTAAATTATTATTATTTGGAGTCACCGTCAGTCAAGCTGGGTGGTTCCTGGTTCAAGGTAAAAACGAATTGAGAAATCGTTCTATAATTCCAAAGATTACTTAAAGATAAAAAGAGCGTAGGAGTGAATGAAATTCTCTTATCGATATAGAATAAGTTAGTAATGTATATTGTAAGACCTATGGGCCTCATGCGAAAGCTCAGAGTCACTCATCGTGCGATGGAGAGGGCTATGCTTGGAGTTTCTCTACGTGATCGAATCAGAAAGAGATCCGTAGAAAAACTAATGTCACCGACATAGCCCTATGAATAGCGAACCTGAAGTGGCAATGGGCGGAGCACATAGTCCGAAGAACCGATGGACGTTGGGGGCCGAAGGTGATGGAGTGGCGATCCCGCACCGGACGGCGCAGTGTAGGCAGACCCCGACAAGGTGGACCGATAATATAAAGAGTGTCGTCGGTCGCCGCTGGAGCCAGGCGGCGCAAGATCGGGCCTGGTGGACGTCATTACGCAAGACCTATGTCCAGCAGTGGACGTCCATCGGTTGAAGCGACGACAACGTTATATTGTAATGATGATGAGAAAAAAAGGTACACCCGACTGAGTTTTTTGTGGGCTCTTTTCAGAACAGGGCGCAATGGAACTCTCGTAACTTAAGATTGTAAGTCTCTGTTTTATATCATCACCAGTCGCACATTAAAATAATATATAAATAAACGATATTTGACGATTCAAAAGTGGTGTAAAGACCTATTTGAATAAAGATATTTTGAATTTCAATTTGACTAGAATTAAAAAAGTAAAACTCGTATACTATATACACATAAGTGATATTTGACATCCAAGGGAGAATTTACCTAAACGCGCCATGCACGTTGCACAAACAGCTTATGGCGTATCAGGGATTGCGAAGTTATGTGTGTAGAGCCCTAAGTTTGTTGACATATATGTCGTTTATTAGAATTTCTGCGTAGAAAGGTTTGTGTTAGTTCTCGCATAGAAACTACGTAGAGATGTCGTGTCTCTGTAATCTATGTGACCGCAAATAAGGCGGTGACCTCACTGCTATGTTTCATGTTAATGAATTTACACTGCTTAACTGTTAATTGCTTAAAACTTTTATATGAATTTTTATTTATTAATATGTTTTATGTATTTATGAAACGATATATGACGATATACTTAATTACGGTAATTCTTAAAATAGTTTAAAGACTGTTCGCCCAAGTTTAAATGCTTCAAACACAAATTGAATGTAATTATATCACTTCCATTACGTTATTCGATAGAATAAACACTCCGAAACGTTGGTAGATTTGGTACCATTGAATAGATTAATTATATTATATTTATATTGAGTTTTCTATTAAGATTTTCTCAATATTTGCCCGTAGTTGGTAAGTTGACGTGTGCTCCACTCCCGTGCCGTGGAGTGCATGTTAAACCGTTGGTCCTGCCCCTGATCTCTCTCCGGTCGTTTCGGATTGCCGTCACATTAAACAATGAGAGTGAAGGATTAGAGAGTGTACTTGTGTAGTATTCTTTCCAATTCGCAGTGGAGCACCGTGGCAGGTCTATGGACGAAAACCCGTCTCTCACATGAGTGTTGGGGCCTGTGCCCAGCAGTGGGACGTTACTATAACGGTTTGTCAAAGATGTTCTTAATAAGGTACTAATTATATCCGTAAATGCCATGAAGATCAATGGAAAAAGATGTTTTCGTGGATGATATAAACGAGATTCATGTTAAGTAACAAATATCTAAACTGTGTACTGGGACTTACAATGCGCACTATGACCATACCTTACGTATCAAATATGTATGTATAGTAGACACTACCGGTGTTGAGCACAGAAGCAAATACCGAATTACATGTCACACGTGTGTCTCGCATGTAGACTTGCATTTAAACGTTTGTTTGAATATGTATAAATGTTGTTTCCATATAGCTTTAATATTGGCATGTCACAGAAAATATACTTAGTAGAACTTAACATTCATAGTTTATCAGACAATGCAAAGGACTAAGAGCATGATATCCTACACAGTGGTATCTTATATTAATAATTTTAGGATCTTTAAAAGAGATAATTTTTACTCTTCAAAATACATTTTTCAAAGATGAAGTGAAAGTATCAAATTTGTACATGAGCACATGAAAAGGTAAAAAAGAAAACAGCCTTTCCGTATAGATAAAAATCGAAAATTTACAACATTTAAACTAAGTAATAAGGGAAAAAACATGTATAACTTTATATAATCATTATACACAACTCTTATCAGGTTTTCCACACCATTATAACTTCGTAGTTAGCTAGCTATAAATCAAAAATCTGTCCGCGTCAGCCCGAGAGCGAATTCAATGACATCAAAGGTTATAGCCCAACAAAATGCGAAGGTCGTTTTTCTCACTGAGCTAGGAAATTTATAGCGAAATCTTTCATGGATATCATAATCTAAGAGGGTTAAATTTAAATAACTAATAAATTATTGTATAATTTTTTTTTAATTCATTCTACGGTATTCTAGAACTACGTAATTACTTAGAGAGCTGAATGAGTACCCGTGCTTTACTTTTTTAGTACTTTAATTTACTTTTGCTTTAGAGTGGGTAGAAATGGCAATTTAATATTGATATACTAAATAATTTCTAATATAAAAAAATTAAATACTTGTGTGGAATTCACACGTGGTAGAAGAGAAACCTTCAAAATTTATGGCTTCAATATAATAAGACTAATGTAAAATTTGGGGTAGAGGAAATTAATAGGTTTTAGTAATGAATTATTTTAACCCCCACTATACCTTTGTAAACATGAGTTGACTAAAATACTGTATAATGCGACCTCTCTATCTCATTTCTCCCACGTTAATTTTTATGAATCTACGTGTCTGATTCTTGTTCCTGTCGCTTTTTCGTTTCATCGACTCTCAAATCACAACAATGCTCTTTAGCATCGTTTATGTACCAGTGTAAATTTCAAAAGACGTTTTAAATGCCTATTTAAAAAATCTAAATATTAAACATTTATTATAACCACATTTATACTTAATGACTAAGGTCTCGCTTGATAGTAATAAATAAATAACCTGTTAATTTCTACTAATTATCTGCACATTGAAACTTGAACTTACACAAACCATATGACATATCGCTATTGTTGGAAAATAACCCGACGCTAGTTTTAGGCGGCGACCTGAGACGCAAACTAAAACATTTAAACTATAGCAAGTAAATAATATAACTATTAGGGTTTGATATTTACCTCGTAAAGGCTTTTCACCAGTCCAGATCGAGATAAATTTCTCTAAATTTGCCCCAGCTAAGTGAGTAAAGCCTCATTAGTCTAGTGCTTAGCATGTTCGACTACAAATATGAGGACTGGGGTTCGCGTCCCGAGTCGGGTAAATTAAAAAATCGATATTGTAGTTTAGTTAACTATATAAGAATATATTGTGGTATAGTCGTAAAATATATCAACAGGCCAAGGCGGTCCGAAAGCTACTTGTGTTTTACTTTTTTTTTAGTTTTATTTTATTTTTTCTTCGGGGACGCCTGAAAATCAGCGTTATATTGTTTTGCGTACCAATGCGGCATTATGCTGAGGCGTCTCCCATTTGGGATATGTTATTTTTACTTGTATCTTGTATCATGCATATTGATACTTGTTTTTCCTAAATAAATGATTATTTATTTATTTATATTGGTTTTTTTATTAAAATTTTGTTTTCAATATTTGAGCACGTTAAGTCATCGGTCCTGCGCCTGATCTCTCTCCGGTCGTTTCGGATTACCAACACATTGGACTATGAAATTGAAGGAATAGAAAGTGCACTTATGCATTATGCCTGCCAACCCGCACTAGAGCAGTGTTTTGGGTCTATGCTCTAAAACCCTCTTTCCTATAAGTGAGGATGTCTGCGTCCATCAGTGGGACGGTAATGGGTTGCTACTTACCTTACCTTCTACTAAGTGTGTACTCGCACCAGCGCGCGTCATTAATTTCACTTATATGTATAGGTTTGAAAATTAAACTAACTTCATTAACCGCCCTTTATTGACAAATTTAAGTACAAAACATCAAAAAATTACAGACTTTGTCTGCTACGCATTGAACTGTATACAGTTGATAAAACAATTAACGTTCCCTTTGTCGCTGATAATTTTATCTCCACGCTCCGTTGATCTGTGACTTATGATAATCTGATTACAGGGGAGAGTCGATATAAAGGACCATGAATACGTGCCTTTTGTGGGACAAACTTGATTACTTACTGTGAATGAAAGCCCGAAGAATTGCTTGGGAGACGCCGAAGTTCTTTAGACGCGATAACTTGGAGATAAAAGGATTTTTTTCATTCTTATTAAATGCCTTTATTAGGCTTCAGCTGCTGAGATTTGAGCCGCTTCCCTTTCAAAGTTTTTCATGTAAGTCCGTCGTCCTGAGTTTTTATCACCAACGTTATATGAATAGTTTTATTTAAAAAGTTAGAACAGAGGTGACTTTTAGATTTTTCCTTTATCAAAATCTATTATAATTTTTAATATAAACAAATTTGGAAATACTAATCGGAGTTTTGTTTATAATGACTGACGTATTTAAGATATGTAGGATTAACCTTACAGTCTCGCATTTTCGTAATTATTGAATCTAAAACGGTGCACGCACCTATTAACGTTAAATTAGCAATTTTGTATGATGCTTCTCATATTTAATATATATCCTCTTTTAAATTTAATTATTTAACGAAAATAATAAATGAAAACTTAAAATCATTTAATGTTAAACAAAATAAGCCTTGCTGGCATTTTCATAACAAAATTTTGTGAACAAAGAGATTTTCCGCCGGTGATTACATACTTATTATAATATTGGTTATGACTAAGAATATACTAGAAATGGCTAGACGTTTAATATGAAAGGCCATCATCTGCAGCCAGTCTGCATAACTCAATATCTGAACTATGCGGCTCTCATAACATCGACGATCGACTTGCACCATATTGACAAAATCTATGCAGACACGTTCTCAAAGGATTTAAAACGCTGTGTTACTAAAAGTAAGACTTAAAATAAAGTAACCACAATTTTAATATATAAATTTTGAGGTATCATATAATATGAACACATTTATAAGAAAGGTATCGCAAAAAAATTGTTAACGATATTGAAATGACACGCAACAAATTTTAATAATTATTAGGCAACCAAAAAGTTCGTGCAGTATTTATTTATTGTTTACTTAATGAACTATATATCACAAGCAAGATAAAGTAGTGGGGTGATTATTTGTACAATTAAAAGCTGATATTAGGAAGTATTATTAAATGTGTTAGATAGGTAACTTTACTTTCAATAAAATTGTAAAAATTAAGGAAG
The DNA here is from genome assembly GCA_015832385.1 of Elymnias hypermnestra. NCBI lineage: Eukaryota > Metazoa > Arthropoda > Insecta > Lepidoptera > Nymphalidae > Elymnias > Elymnias hypermnestra. The sequence continues at coordinate 87,740 of JACTOM010000117.1, read as the reverse complement.
GAATGCGAATGACATGATGCTGTGTATGTAATACAGCATCACGTCATTCCCATTCCTTCCTCCATCTAAAAAGTGAATACTGTTGTGAAGGCAAACGAATCCGGGGTGCTAGAGTGGAATGTTTTCTCTGAACCTCTGGCCCCTCACTAAAGAATCAAGAGGCTTTCGCTGGGTTTTAGTGGATATTCTGGTATTGTATAGTGAATCTCACACTCCCAACCGATGACTGTTCGGTTGAGGTGCGTAAATGCATTTCCGGGCTTAAAAAAAGGGGGTTGGCAAAGACCAAGTCCTTCCCCTTGTCACGATACTTGCATATCTCCTTCGATTCTTTCATTCTCATTTAATCTTTCAAATAAGTTCGCCGGCTTAGAGTAGTCTTGACCTGGCCCTTATTTAAAATGTCCCGGAATGTTCGCATTGGTTTTCCCCTTCCAACTTTCCCATTCACTCTTGAGTCGTAAATCATTTTTGTTAGTCTCCTTTCGTTCATTCTCTCTACGTGCCTAAACCATCTAAGCATCGTGGTAAGATATGGCTGTGTCAAATGCAATAATTCAATCAGTCGATTATTTATATGTACAAAAAATTACCCCACCACTTTATCTTGCTTGCGATATACAGTTCATATAAGTAAATAATAAATAAACACACATACTTTCGCAATGTAATTGCGAAAGCATGTATCCATGTAGATTCCAACAATAGTAATCTACCTTTATCAAGATATTAAAGTTAAATTAGAATGTTGCCAGTGATGACCTACGGTTCTGAGACGTGGTCGCTGACTATGGGCCTCATGCGAAAGCTCAGAGTCACTCAGCGTGCGATGGAGAGGGCTATGCTCGAAGTTTCTCTACGTGATCGAATTAGAAATGAAGAGATTCGTAGTATAACCAGAGTTACCGACATAGTCCTACAAATTGCGAACCTGAAGTGGCAATAGGCGAATCATGGCAAAGAACGATGGACGTTGGGGCCAAAGGTGTTGGAGTGGCGACGGACGGCGCAGTGTAGGCAGGCCCCCCACAAGGTGGACCGATGATATAAAGAGGGTCGCCGGTAGCTGCTGGAGCCAGGCGGCGCAAGATCGAGCTTTGTGGAGATCATTACGTGAAACCTATGCCCAGCAGTGGACGTCCATCGGTTGAAGCGACGACGAAATTTGAATGCTTTAATAAAACTTACGTGGCCTGATGTTAGGTGCTTATTATGGATTGCCTACATTCAATTAAATGCCCCAAAAATTTAAAAACTACTACTGCTTTTGCGCAAACACCGGTCACTCGTATAACACAATTTTTGTTTTTTTATTTAGACTTTTATCAAGTACTGACCTCCAGCTTAGTCATGGTTCAAGTTATAGTGTGAGAGGTTGTAATGTGAACCATGACTAAGGCTCGCTACACGTCATTCAAATGCTTCTAATTCAATTACATTAACATAAGTGTAAACACTAGTACATTGAACTGTTGCTGTTGGGTGACGTGTCTTAAGCTAGCCTTTAGATGAAACATTCTACCATGTGTTCGTATAATGCTATATGAAGTACTTATATAACTATGGAAAGGCAAAGAGATTGTGACATACTAATGGTATAGAAGTTGCTATAATCTTTTTCATTTTGATTTTTGTGCGACTTAAGCTACAAAGTTGTTTTCTGGGAATGTGTATATAGTTTTTTAATGATAATTTAAACAGCAAAAGATATCAGCGATAATAGTAGTTACCAATATGCAAGTGACTATATGCAAGTGACTATAGGCTATATGCAAGTGAAGTGAATAAACGTAACAAAATACATTTAACCATACATAAATCAAGAACTCTTTGACCATTAAAGCTAACACCAAAACTATAAATAATGGAGGATATCAAGAGAGACAATCTAGGTCCCAAAAACATTCATAGAAAAATGTTACTTCATTTTGACATCACCCATATATAACAGTTAAGGTTTTAAGCTTAATTGAGCTTATTAATATGAAAGATTTATGAACAGCTGGAAGGGAATAAATTTTCTAAGTTTGGAGCGAATTAGCCATATCTGGATAATCTTCATAAATTAGGGAATCATCGAACGTTAAACGCAGCATCAAGGGTATAATTAATGGACAGTCAGTTTCATTTCGACAACAAAAAGATAATTGCAACCAATTAATTTCAACTCCTTGTACTGGGGGTGATTCCCTTTATGCCCCAAGCTTTTATTGGTTCCGAGCAGTACTTGGCCTCGATTTGTTTGTTTTACTCTTTAAATTGAAAACCGACGGTACTTCGCAACCAATTATAGCAGATATTTACAGCGACCCTTCTCAGTGATATATTACGTCCTAAAGTCGAATAGACGAAGCTGTTTATTGGATACATTTGTCAAAGTTGGAAGAAATTTATCGTGTCAAATATTTCGACCTTTTGTAAACGTTGATTGGATAAAGTCCGTAAATGTTGCCGATGGATAAAACAAATTAAATGATATTAATGTACTTATACATACTATGTCTAATTTGGTCCAACTTGAGGCATAGGGTAGGTTTTATTTTAATTTGTAAAAAAAAACAATTTTTTTTCATCGAAAGATCGTTAAGTGTGAGTTCTGCTATGAAAGTTACATAAGTCTACATTACGTACGTATCAAATGGATTGATGGAGCCGTATTTTAAGTAAAATATTTAGTTTTATGCAGACGAAGTTGGGCCGGTCAGCTAGTTTAGTATATTTAGTTGGTTTATTTATCTACGTAAATTCATCTTATATTTATTTTATTAGAAATAGATTAATGAATATATCATCGTTTGGAAAATTATCAATAGTTGTCTTAAGTTAATAATAGTTCATTTAGATAACAACATTAAACTATCCCTATATTATATTAATTAGGATATGGCGTTTCTTTAAGAGAAAAATTAAAAAAAATATCAATTCTCACAGAACCGTCATAATATATATTGAATAAAATTTTATATATATACGTATAAATATTCATTTATACAGCAAAACGAGCGAAAGACCCAATTTTAATATAAGAAATAAAAACAAACTTGTAATGCAATATTTTAGGGTGAAGAAGTTTCATACATCATTTGAGCATATTATCTATTTTTAATAAGATACCCTAATCACTTTTGGTTTTGCCTCCACATAGTTTTCAAAAATATTTTAAAAACTTCTCATAATGTTGAAGTTTATTTAAGCAACAAAGATGTTTAGACATGATTCCAGTGGCACATGAAGGCCAAACACATTCTACCCGATAAAAACTATATCTAAAGTAGTAACCGTTGAGTTTCTTGCCGGTTTCTTCTCGGTAGAACCAACTTTCCGAACCGGTGTTAAATTTGTTATCAACGGACAGATTAATGACGATCGAAGGTGATTTTTGAGCCTAATTGAATAAAGAATATTTTGATTTTTGATAACTATTTAGTATATGTATATTGTTTATTTTTGTTACAGGCTGCACTCTGTGCCGATTATAGCGTACCCGTTGACTGCGTGGCAGCCGGTCCGGCGCCGAGACCGAGCTCCTTCCACGAAATATCTGCGCCAAAAGTGAGTAACATACACCCAAAATTATTTATGTGCACTTTTTGACTACACAGCGCTTGTCTGTGGTTCTTGACTTCAGTTTATATGACGATACAGTACAAGGAGGTAGCTCGATAAAGAGTTAATGCCACCTCTTGATAGTCCTTTTTTTCGCTGGGAAATGCTTTTAGGCACGAACTCCAACCTATAGGTCAAGAGTGTGGGACTCGGCGAAGGACGAGACCTTGCAATACCCACTAAAACCCAAGGGAATCCTCTTCATCTGTAAGTGAGGCACCGGGTGTTTAATTTTCGTATTGGTCTCTGGTACCTCAGAAGAGTCCAATTGAGGATTCAAGGAAGCGGGAGGAGGTGGGCACACATGCGCTTCCTAGACCCGCCCCTAATTTTGACGCCCTCGCTGGCGCAGTGGTGCAAGTACTCGCCTTGCTAGCAGAGGTTCCGGGTTCGATCCCCGGCAGGACGAATTTAGGAAATTGTATTTTCTAATTTGTCTGAGTCTGGTTTGGTGGAAGTTACCGCCCTACCACCAAAGTCGTATCGCCAAAACAAAGAGATTTTTGTTCTGGTACGATACTGTGTAGAAACCGTAAGAGGTGTATCGCCTCTTACCAAATTACCGTACTTCCATCTTAGACTGTATCATCACTTACCATCAGGAGAGATCACAGTCAAGCGTTAAACTGTCAGCAATAAAAAAACCACGTCTCCTTTGGCGGTGAGGGGGAGCATCTGCTGTATTCTCCCTCTCTCGCTCATGAACCTCCTTAAGCGAGACTACGGTTTCGCAGAAGAAGGATACTCACATCCTCTCATTAGAGAGCATCGCACCTATAATGCTCCCCAACGAGAGATTGCCGCTGATCAGCGCAACCAGGAGGTAACGCCGAGGTCCCTAGGCTGCCCAATCTGCCACAGTGTGATACGTTTAGTTGATAGCTGGACCACACTGTTGACAATTGGGTGACTCCTCCCGATCAACCTCTTAATGGCCCTACATTGTACCGCAACACAAATAACCAGGTGAAACCCTCCTAATTAGACCTAGACAAATTATAAAATAAGTACAATTTACTAAATTTGTCCTGACGGGAATCCGGCCTATATTCCAGATGCCTTTATTTGCACTATTACGCCAGCGAGGCCTGGTAATTAAATATCTGGTATCTTAAAACTATCGGGGTATTTTGATAACCTCGAGAATACTTACCAATTATTAATACGATAACACAGAACCTTGACTGAAACGGTTACGGCTTCGATAAAAATATTAACCCGATTTTAATTAGTGTTTTGGAGGCTATTATTTTACAAAGCCTCATTAATAAGCGGCTTAAATTCATATTATTTCGATAGCCCATTTCGAAGGTTATTCCAATAAATTTAAAACGCTAATATCCAAATAGATGTTACCTACCCACCCTTTTATAGATTGTGACTGCGCTTTGTTTAATACTAGGTTATTTTTTAATTTAAATTATTTATTCATGTCTATTTCAGGCCCAGAATTATCTACAAACAAATTAGATATTTCTAGTTAAACACGTAACACATCATCTATTTCTTTTCCGTGATTTATTCTGCTGCATGCAACTTTACCGGCCTTTACAATTTTATAAATGCAAAGTTTATTTTACCTTTTAACATCAAATATTTAATCGGTGTCTATTTACGTTTGTGAAGTATATAGCGTATAAAATCAATTTCCAAACCTAGAATCCCCAGAACTAGAATGTTACCCTCTCATTACGTGCTGCATTTAGTTTCATAAACCGACCTTGTGTCTTGACCGATTTAATAATGTTCCAATCATATTGCAATAGATACTGATAAATAAATGAATCATACGTAATCACTCATTATCTCGGTTAAAGTGATGACACATGTTTTAGTTCACTTAACGTTTGATTGCAAACATGTGTCTAGACTGTGAAAAAGAAGGAAATCCCTAATGAATATTATGAAATTATATTTCTCAGTCACTGGTGAATAATAAATGGCGTTAAATCGCCGAAAAGGTAATAGCAATTAAGCGATAGGAAACCTAATTAGTTATTGAATGTGAAATAACACAAATGGACACACATTGGTAATGTAAACTTTTCGCAATCAAAATAAGCTTTTCATAATTTTGAAACGAAGTCTGTAAGCATACATTGGTTGCTAGGATTTCGAAACCTAAAATCTCTAAATTTTGTAAATATTCATTATATTATTTATATAATATTATTTCAATTTCAACCGACTACAAAAAAGGAGGAGGTTAAAAATCGTGTGCATTTTTTTAACAAAAATTTTAACTTTTCATAGGGAAAAGTAAGTGCGGTTTTATTAATTCGAAAGCGTTTCGAGTTGGAATAACACTAGGATCGTATTTAATACCATGTTTGTTATATTATAATGTGTAAGATCATCTGCACTTTGACTTCTGAGACTCTTTGTTCATGTCCTCTTATAGATACACTCTGATGATCACATTTAATTTTTTTTATGTAGAGACACAGTATATTCGGTGTATATGATATTAGGACGCTATTTTCTCACTTCAGGTTCAACTAGGGTTTTCAACGAAACCCATTTTGCATAACAAAGTACATTTTGCATACCGTAGTAGCCCGTAGCAAGAGCTGTCGCAAAGCTAGCTTCATTTCGGTTGAATTTTGAAAGGTGCTCAAGTAAACTTGCTTGCTAAATTCATTTATTGAAATATTATAAATTATAGAGCGGCATGGTCTAAAAATATTGTATTTATAGGAAATATTAAACGTGATGAAAATCTGCTAAATTTCCGCGTCGACATTTGTACTCGTAATATTCAGCTTTTTTCTAACGTTGAGCAATACGATATGGATATCATTAAAAAGAGCTAAGTGAGTACCTTTACATCCTTCAACTTTAACCTCATCCATGAGTTTGAGACACTTAGGTAGAAAATGCTTCATTGTACCACACACAATATAATATATAAATTGACATATAATTAAAACTTCTTAGGAAAAGGATTTTAATAGTGAAAGTCATATCGTCTTAAGGTATTCACAGTAAGTCAGATAGTATTAAAAAGTATTGTGATGTAAATATGAATTTTTGTGCAAGCAGTCTTTTTTACAATAAAAAAAACTTTATAATCGTACGAACATAGGTGTTTTTCATTTCATTTCTGCATGTCTCTAAACTATTAAACATACATTGCCATAAATCCCAGTTTAAATATGTCAATCGGCCACAAGAATACCAATCTTATCTTCATTTTATGTTGAATCATCATCAGGTGCAAATCTTACGACGATAAAAAGAAATACTTTTGTTTGATGAGGTATTAACATCTCAAATATTTTATCGTCATTTTGATAAAAAAATCGGTTTTTATTTACTTTATTATCTATATTTGACGCGCGATCACTTTTTTCAATATTGACGGTGCTTAACTTTTTAAATGGTTTTAAGTTATACGAGTAACATGTAGATAGAATTCTGTTTTAGTTTTTTTTGCGCGTTGGTAAAAATGAATTGGAATTTTTCGGCTATGTGACGAATCGAGGACAAAATATATTTTTTAATTTGTATTGAAATTACATTTTTCCAATCCGATGTGGGCGGCATATGGATGCAAATGCCGCAGGGGGTGCACTATAGGGTGGCTGCAAGGACCAGAAGGATGTCAATGTCAGTACCTGCATCAGAATGTTCGCAACGAGGAAACGCCTGCCTGCCATAAATGTGATGCACCTTTGGTTCAGTGCAGCACCCTCTGACAGAATGCCCGGCGTGGGGACCCCGGCGGAGGGCATAGTTGGCGCAATGCTCTCCGGTGATAGGGTGTGGAGAGCAGTGGCCTCTTTTTGTGAAAGTGTTATTTCGCTGAAGGAGGCACATGAGAGGCATAGGGAGAACGCAGTGGATGCTCCTTTACTTAGGCGCAGGAGGTTGGGAGGTGGGAGGCGTCGATTTGCGCTTCTCCTTCCTCCTTCTTAAGTTTCCCAGAGGAATCTTCCGGAGTGCCAGGGTAGATTGCGTCTACCGATCCTCTGGTGCTCCAGTAATGAGGATGAGGAGGATGTCGCTGGGTTTTAATGGGTATTCTAGCTTACCAGTGAGTCCCACACTGCCGTTAAGATTTTACTCTGATCGGCGTGCATAAATTCATTTCCCAGCTTAAAAAAAGGGATCTACATATTCTCTCACTTCTATACTGTATATTATTTGACCCCACTACACCAACCTATTTCAAATCTAAATTCGAATATCTGGGAGTGCACTATAGCAAATTCCTACGATCAGTTTCACAATTAACGCTGAAAATACCAACTCACCACACTAAGGTCATTGGGAATTCTTACACGGTTACGGGAATCCGCTTGTGGAATGGACTCTCAGCAAATGTCGTCGTCGTTACCGTCGTCGCTTCAACTGATGGACGTCCACTGCTGGACATAGGTCTCACGAAATGATGTCCACAAGGCCCGATCTTGCGCCGTCCGAACTATGTGCCTCGACCATTACCACTTCAGGTTCGCGATTCGTAGGGCTATTCTCCTCATTTCTGATTTGATCGTGTAGAGAAACTCCGAGCAAATATAAGACAAGCAAAATCATTAAAAAAATTCAAACACGTTGTGTCAGGACGTGACCTCTCCCAAGTCACACTGTAAGAAATGGTAGTACTATAAATGTTTGTTTTGTAAACTCAACGTGTTAGTTTGTATGTATATATATGTAAGTATGTATTAGTTCTGTATTGTATTATATATGTACTTTATTTATAATTAGTAAATATAATCTTTTTATGCACCACGCAGCTACTTTTGTACAATCTCCTTCTCCGTAAGGTTGTCCTTGTTGTACATTTATTTGTATAAGCCTTGTGCATTCATAACTTCTCATTGGGTTTTTAAGGTGTACAAGAAAGAGTATTATTATAATAATTAGAACATATAGGTGTCGACTCTGGCTCTTGACTTGTGTCTTGAGTATATCAAATGATCCAGATTTTTAAAATTACATAACTATATTAACACTGACTTGGAAACATTTTTAGTTAATTTATCAGCGATTAACTTTTTCCCTCAGCGCTGCCCTCGTAGTTCTCGAACCCGTAGGAATTATGTGAAAACCGATTCTTAGTAGGCGTCAATACCGAAAAGAGTATATGTGTTTGCCAAATTCCAAATCAATAAGGCTAACAGTATTAAAGGTCATATAGTTAATTAATTCAATTGTTTAATATAATAGTAATTTTGATATGCGGAGCAGAGAGGTATTAAACAAGTCACAGATCATTAAAATTCCGCTCTGGAATTATAAATGGTGTAAGTATAACGACTTTACTACCTTACATATAAGAGATACAGAAGGAATAAATTTGGTTAGCATAAAAAAGGATATACAGAACTTAAAAGATAGACATATGCTAAGCAGACGTTTTTTTAATCTATTAAAGGGGAATAATTTTCAAGGCTTAAATTGGTGCACCGGTGCTATTAATCTTAGCGTGGTGATATATAATCTTAAGTCTTCCTTTATAAATGGGCTATCTAACACTGATCGAACTTTTCAAAACGGACCAGTAGTTCTTGAGATTAGCACAAGCAAACAAAACCTTCCGTCTTATAACATTAGTATTGATTTATAAAGATAGAATACTTTTTATTGTACATCAAGCAAGTAACACAGAAATAAACTTAATAGATAGTAGAAATTAGGCGACCTTATCGCTTTTTAGGGATTTCAACCAGGCAACCTTAGAGAGATTATGTGACCTATAACGGGTAGGCGGTGTTCACTAATACAAATATACACTTTGATACTGAAGTATTAATACAATAAACTGCTGTCCAATCAACCGTGATACGTACAATGCTCAAAACTACGCAATACTAACGTGGCTTAACACCTATTTCGTGATTGCAGCAGCCAAATGTCAAGATCTCAGACTCTTTCGAAACGTGTAACCGCATCGCTCCACTGACAAGTTTTAATGATTAATTAAACGAAATCTTTCATTATAACAAGACAATAGTTAATCATATGTTTGTATGTTGATATTTTATCTTGTTTAAATAATATTAATAGCTTATAGAATTTCATCTGCGTAATGAATGCTATACAACATTAACATACAATCATGGAGTGGTACACGAAGGAAATTATAATAGGATTGTGTAACGAATTATATCAGACTAGCTGGTACTCATGACATCGCCTGCGCAGTCTGAGCACCCTTGTCTCTAAGTTATCTACTAACGAGTCTAAACCCTTCAAACATAATACCCACTAAAACCGAGCGCATCCCTAGTCATCCTTGAATGAGATCACTAGTGGGTCCCATTTCGCATTCCACTCTAGTGACCCGGATGATACCGACTTTGTCAGTCTATAGTTTACTGAGGGGAATAAAGGAGCGCATACCTGTGCATATTGCCACCCAGCCTCCTTCTGACCCTTATTTGTCTCCTTTAGCGAGATGACAGTCACACACAATCACATCGATTATACTGTCCAGAGAGAGGTCTAATTTGACCAGCGACAATAAGATATGCCGCTGTGGCGTGGATGAGTGTCCACGAGACGAATGGCAAAGTATGTTGCACCGTATTTACAGTGACACCACACTTATGACAGACGGGCGATTCTTCACAACCTATTCAGGTGCAGATACTTGCCGAAACAACTATGCCCAGTCAGTACCTGCGCCAGACGGTAGGAGAGGGATCCATGCCGCCTAATGATCCAATTCTCCAGGTGAGTACGGATCGCTGCCACCGTGTTCACACCTGCAGTTGGAGACCCAAGGTCTTGGCTCCACTTTTCATATGACTGCGACGTCACCTAATGGTTAGTGATGGTACAATCTAAGATGGTACCTAGCTAAATATTTACATCTTAATAACTTCTAAACCATTGCACGCAAATTGATTTAGATGATAAAAAAACATTAAAATAAAATCCCATGTATATGCCTTACCAGGAATTAAAACCGGGTCTTCTGCTAGCGAAGCGATTACTTGTACCATGATTGCTGTAAGGCAATAAAATTGTATACAAAGATTATTAAAAATACGGAAATATAATCGTCCCTTACTTAAATAGGTTTCTAAGATATTTAGGAAAAATTTTACTTGTGACCAAGTTTCTTAATACAATACAAGTGTCTAAGCGTATGAAGTTACTGGGTTTTACATTCTGATTTATTTTCAACACAAAAAGTAGCCAGAATTCTTAAAATTCATCTAAGTTCACCGGTTTGGTCGCAAACAGATAACAGACGGATAGACACTCATTGTCGAATACATATTATTAATTTAGATAATCTAAACGTAGCTTGAAAAGGGTTAAAATGTTAGACTTAGGAGGCGGCCTCTAGTTTATATTTCATACCTTTGTATTGATGTTATTAGAATATAGTAAGATATAAGACGAAAACAAAACAACATTTCTAAACTATAGAATAGTTCCTTTTAGTTTGCTTAAAAATAATATTGATATTACATTTATAAGTTGACGTGACCGCAATTTCGTATTTCTGCACTTTCAAGTTCGCCAACCATTTTACGAAATTAATTCAAGAGAATTGCGTCTTTTCATTTAGATTATAAACTTTCCTTTTTTATTCAAACGTAGGAAGACGTCTAGAAACATTGAATGAAAGCTGGCGTACTACTTGAACGCTCACGTTATTTATAGACCAGAAGATCTTAACAGGATAATAGATTCTTTACATTAGCAACAATGACGGAAAGACAGAGAGATCTTCTAGATCATATGTAACAAGTATGATTATCAAATAAATACTACAACAAGGCATAAGTGGTTACTGAGATGATACAAGCAAGTATAAAGCAAAGATGTTGATTAAACATGAAATTGAATGTTATTTTAACATGAATACTTAAATAATCATAGTCTTGGTAAACTAATAGGCTTCACAGATTTATATCGCTTATATTGTTAGAATGTTTTTAAGGTTCGGGTATGATTTCATGATTTCACTTAATTAATGAAATACTGATAATTATATCAAAATAATACAACAATATATGTGCTATAAATTGGCAGGTGATCGCCCATGGGAGGTCAGGGCAGAAGTTCTCACAGCTGCTTAACAGTGCAGAGCAGCTGCGAGAACCAGAGGGGTACTACCAGACGCTGACGAGATAAGGAGGGTTAGGGTTCTAGCTAACAGGGCTTTGATCCAAAGATGGAAGGAGTATTTCTGGACCTCAGCCGCTCATCATGATGTCGCTGATCAGCAAACACCGAAGGCAAGAGGCCTGGAGAGCGGTTGCCTACTTTTGCGAGACTATCTCACTTAAAAAGGCACGGCAAAGGGAAAGGGTGAATGCGCCGAAACACTCCAGTCCCGACGAAGGGGTGCAGGAAACAGGTGGCGGAGGTTCATTCAACTCCTCCCCCTGTAGAATATCTGTGAGCCGACTGCAACCGAGGGGCCAATGAGGAATGCCTTGACGAACCTCTGGCTCCCCACTCATGGTTGCTGGCGGTCCCGCCGGGTTCTGGTGACTTCTGCGAGTTCGTACCCTCGCGGAGTCCCACACTCCCAACCCCATTAGTTGGGGTGCGTAAATGTATTTCCCAGCGGCAAAAAATACGTGGTATAGATCGGCAATATTCGAGAAAAAAAAAGAAAAATATTACTCATTTGTTGTTTCGAACGGCTATTCTAACGTATAAAAGAAAATTTATTTATAAATGGAGCACAACTGGAGTCGCAGGGTTATACTAGTATACACATATGATAAACTGATGTAGCAAGTCCATTCAAAAGGTTCGCGATGACCTTTGCAAGAGCGTACATATGTTGTATTGTGTTGCTTAAGCATGACTCAGAAAGTCATTCAACTCAAGTAAGGATAAGCATACACGGACAACAAAGCAAACGTATTTTGATGATTTCCTTCTCTCCGTTTTATTGGAACAACATAATTTTAATGCTTATTTTTGTAACAAAATAACCTATACAGATTATTTAGTATTTCTCTTATAATCTGTTAATTTGAAAACAATTTAAATGTTATTAAATTGAGGTTTTGGGTTGATATTTTTGAAGTAAAACTTCTTTAAGCGCATAGGGATAAATTTTTTACGGATGAAACGGGTGATTAGCGTCAGGAAGATGAGCAGCGTTTTTTATTCTAATTCGTTTGAAGGTTAGATACTTTTAATGTTTACAAATATGAATGTGGCATTTTAATTTACTACTCATCATTTAATTATTTAATATACTATTTTTCATAGATTATAAAAATTTCATAAATTTTCTTTTCTAAAATTTAAATTCCAAAACAAAATTTATATAACAATTTCTAATATTTGTCATTTGAGATTTCAATAAATTATTTGTATTAATTTTAGCTACACTTAATATTTTAATGAAAATTAAATGCATTAAATTCCTAACATACCTTTTCTCTCCCTCTAAGTTTTGAAAATCTTTAGAAGTCTTAGATTTCTATAAATATAACAAGACTCTAAAATTTGTTTGCCAAAGAAGTTTTACTTCTGACTTGTGTAATTTGTACGCACGCACTTTTGTTTTATAACCCGGAATGAATAGGAAGCTGTTACTCTTCTATTTTGGAAACATTTCAATTTTTTTAACAATAGGTACTATGTAAAATATATAATTGAAATGTACCTTGTAAAATTTAAGCATTTTTTATTAATGAATTTGGTATGTCCGTGCCTTTAAAACTTACATTTATCTGAGCAGCGAACTCGGTCAGTCGTCCATATAGACTTAAATGTATCCTTTTTAAAGTCTGACTCATTAAGCATCTAAGAATGTAGCCAGTAATGACGATCTTCCAACATGAAGTCATTGTATTCATAGAATCCTTTCTTTTTAAGGTTTTAATTGGATAAATAATATTCCTCTCACGATACAATGAATGACTTTCAAGGATGTATCACAACTGTAACAATTTAAATCAGCAGGTACTGTCGCGTGATGCTACTAATATTATACAATAATGTACACTGTGTAAAATAAAATCGTCTCCTTTCCTGAAAATATCATTGGAATACCATGCATTGTTACTTTGCTAATGCAGCTGATGTAGAATCATTTTACTTTTCACTATTACCTCTGTTTATAATTGAAAGCACCTATATACTTTCAAAGAATTTAAGAATATCCCGGTCAGCCAGGTTTACTAGTATACATCTGCTTGTATAAAAAACATTAAGCCGGTTTCAAGGGTCTTTAATAAAGAATGCTTAATTTGCTGTAGTATTCAAATCATTCGAAACTATTAATTAATTACAGATTTGATTATTACCTTCAAGTTCATTCAATTCGAAGCGTTCGTTAGAAGAATTTCTATCGGCACATTTCCTCGGCACAATTTCATTCATTGTTATACAATTAGCAATTACAATGCAATAAGTCATTGGAATTAATCATCAATTATTACGTGTGACCCCCTGAGTGAGTCAGGATGTGAGTCAATCCTCATCCCCAGCCGTAACTACGTCATAAAACAACAATGCAAGGGGGTGTGTCACTGGTTTTATAAATTATATAGAAATACAGATGTACCTACACTTTTTGATTTAGTAATATATTAACTGTTTGTACTTCTTTATACAAGTTTTACCTATTCAGCTGAAGCTCAAATTTTTAATTATATGGAACATAAAACACATTGATTTTTAATTTTTTACGTGATATAAAAGAATTTAATGAGATATGTTATGATACGATTTCAAGCATGGTATATATTGTATGTAACTAAATAGATCTTCATTCAGCTTTGAACATTTTTGGAGATTTTATTGAATCAGATGAAATCACCATTTATGTTTATTAAAAAGCCGTTATTTGGACATTATATTATTTATACATATTGTATGTATTAAGGTTACTTAATTATGTTTAGAGGAAACCGTTGATTTTCGTTATGATACAAAAAAACGCCTAGTCATTGTATGTCTTAGACTACTCAACATTTTATATGAGTTATTGCGGTTTCTAAGTCATCAAAGATTTGACGAAATGCCCTCGAATGTGTGTCAAGGGACAAGTATCATTCATTGACAAAGAATGTTTGATCTCTCCGTGACTAATTGAAGTGCCTTAAGTACATTTTCCTTTTTTACTAGATCTGGACTAGTGAGAGACTTCGGCCTTAGTTGGTTACCTCTTTATTAACAAAGACGTGCCTCCAAGTAAAAATAGCTATTTAGTAATGACTAAAAGCTAGATTACCTCTGACAAGATAAATAGTTTGCCATTTAACACTATGGCGTGCAAACGCAGTCAAATGTTAACCTATTAGTAATACAAACAAGTTGGTATATGCGACTTCATCTATTCCACATAGATCTATGAGACACATATGCTTCTGCAAATATAATATGATGGAAGCTGTCTCAATCAATTCAAAAAAGGTCTTAGTAATTGAAGTTTCGATCAGTTTAAAATGCAGACAGATTCTTGATTGAATGCATTACAAAATTAGTTCATATATAAACTTGGGAAATAATATTCGATATTACCACCCATACTAATTTTATCCCCTAGAGTTGCTTTTGCTTTCAAGATAAAAGTAGCCTTTTTTTTCAATATCCTATCTATAGCTACAACAAAATTTTCAATATTTCATTGTACAGCAATTTAGGCATCAAAACGTAATAAGCAGACAATTACTTTCGCATTTACAATATAAGTAGAAATATGGCTATTGTTATGTTATCAACAAATGTGTTGCAGCCTTTGCACCTAACATTGCTTATCGATAAGGGGTTCTATTCACAATAAACAATATTAAAGCTGTTTTTTTGTGATGCCTTAACACTTCAAAGATAATAAACATAGTTTGGAGAAATTTAAGGTGAAACTTTTTTCTTTTATGAATGTATAAGTGATTTTTAAACTCTGTAATGCCTGATAAAGACAACCGATTACAGTAATTTGAGTTAGATTTCCGACCGAAAACCATTTCAGAAGTTATAATCTTCTAGTTTTAGCCTACCACCAAACAATTCAAGTTTAAATTTTATAGGTTTCAACTCAAAATTGTGTCCGAAAGCTAATTGACGCTATCATTTAGCATCAAATCGGGTATATTTTTTAGCGTCGCGTGTTAAGCTTCACCAGTGAAGTTTTTTGAAGTGAAACTTCTTTAGACGCATGAGGATAATTTTTTTTTCGGATGTAACGCTTGATTACCGTCCCAAAGATGTGCAGCGTTTTTTATGCTAATTCGTTTGAAGGTTATGTACTTTTAATATTTACAAATAACATGTGGCATTTTAATTTGCCATTTGTCATTTAATAATTTAATTGCTATTTTTCATAAAACATAAATATGTCATAAATTTTCTTTTCTAAATTTTACATTTAATTAATATATTCCAACTTTGACAAAAAACAAGTGGCATTTGAAATTTACAAGTAGTCATTTGAATTTCCAATAAATTATTAGTAATAATTTTCGACTCTTTTAATATTTTAATGACAACTTAAGATATTTTTGGAAATATAAAGTTTTAGATTTGTATAAGTTAAATTTCTTTGCCAAAAAATTCATTTCTGACATGTGTACTTTTTACGCACGCACTTTCAATTTTTTTCTTAAATTTTAGGTATACTAAAATATTTTTTTTTTAAACCCTGCTCCTGTAGTTCCACAAATTGTTTCTTTGTATTCAAAGATTCAACCTAGCGGAGACGAGATATTTTATACCTGGTGTCATCCAGACGTACGTTTTGCCTACACTCTTGGACTAGAGAAAACTAAACTTCTCCACGCGTAGGCAATGGTGCTCTAAACAGAGGCCCGGTCTTACAGTAAAAATTTTAGACCTACCTATACCACGATCTGGTAGAGCCAGAGGATTCGTCCCCTTGTCTCTTGGTCTGAGCTTCCGCGCTCGCCTTTCTCTGGCTGTAAAAGCCAATAGCGCCAATACCTTAAGATCATTCCAAAATACTGTGTTAAAGGTAATTTTTAATAGGATCATATGCACTATAAACATCCCCTTATCCTGTAATGACTGTTTGATGTTATAACCGTTTTCACATAACGTCGAACACAACACCTGCGACCCAAAATGACTCACTGTTCCACGTGAGTTCACCCATATGACCCAGCGGGTAATATGGGAGCGTGTGACTCACTTTTGAATTTTACTTTTTCTGGCTACTTGAATAACCGCAGTTTTGTACAGTTTTTTTAAATAAACCCATATGACGCGTAAGCGCGTCGCGGTTATGAGTTGTAAATAGTTACCTCAGCATCCTGAAAACATTTAGTATTATTAATCTTAATTCCCATGTGCGTGTATAAGCAATAACGTTAGGTTTAAAATATTAAAAAAAACGAGTACTTCTTACCCTCAGTAGCCTAAGTTACTCCTTATAAAATGAGTTATTTACTAGTGAAAGTCTCGTTCGGAAGTCGGGATATATTTATTAACATTTTAGATGTTCGTAATAATATTCACTTACACAGCTGAAAGCGTGAAATACACTTTTAATACAAGAAATAAAAAACAAACTTGTAATGCCATATTAAGACTGAAGAAGGTTCAGAAATCATTTGTCGGGTTGATAATTATTTAAGCGATAAAAATTATTAGATTTGATTCCAGTTGCACAAGAAAGCAAAATTTTAGACATTGCAACCTACAAACTATATATAAAAGAGTAACCGCTGAGTTTCTTGCTGGTTTCTTCTCAGCGAGTTCGACTTTCCGAACCGGTGGTAGATTTTTTACCTATGGACATATTACTGACGTTACAAAAGTCATTTTTGAGCCTACGTGATTAAGGAATTTTTGATTTTACCGTACGAGTACTTTCATAAACATTTATTTAAAAGAAAATGCCTGCCTACAAAATACACGTGTCCCAAGTGAAATTTCTTTGGCAAATTAATTTTTAAGTCTTGTTTATTTATACAAATCTAAAACTTTAAATTTCCGAGACTAAGAAGGAGGCTTAAAGGAATTTAATAAATTTATTTGTCATAAAAATATTAAAAGTGTCGAAAATTAATACAAATAATTTATTGAAATCCCGAATAACCAATTTCTAAATAAAAATGCCGTGTTTTTCGTCAAAATTAGAAATTTTTAATTTAATTTTGTTTAATAATGTTTTTGAATTTAAGAAAGAGAATTAAGGAAATATATTTTACGAAAAATAGTATATTAAATGACGAGTGGCAAATTAAAATGCCCCATGTTATTGGTAAATATTAAAACTACCGAACCTTCAAACGAATTGGCATAAAAACCGCTGCTCATCTTCGTAACGCTAATCACGCGTTTCATCCGTAACTATTTTAACCTCATAGGCCTAAAGAAGTTTCGCTTTAAAAATTATTGTAAGTGTTAGTTAGTTAATTAAGCTTCTAAATTATTTTTTGCGCATATAATAAATAGTAAAGATAAAACATTTTTTATTACAAGCATAAAATTGTGAATTTCGGTGTGATCAGTGGATCAACATGACTCATTTGTTTGTTATCAGTCGTGACTGTGTTTTTGAATTTAATCAACGTACCTAACTACCCATTAAGTAGGCATATCAAACGGCGCAATTACATCAATGTGGGTAAGCGGTGAATCATCCTCAAGTATCTTGTCCTTGTTATTAATGTAAGGACGACATTTTTAGTTCAAAGCTTTTACTAAATAAATTGTGTTCATTTATATGTGATGAAAAGCAAAAATGATCTATTTTCGTTATCATCTTTACTGCAGTTTTCAATCTCTTACTGATTGTATATGTTTGTTACGTCGCTTGTATTTATCGTCATTGTGCCCAAGCCCTTCTAAAGACTAAGGCAGATAATGGTTTATACCTGAAGTTTTCTTTTCTCGCTGTGAAATGCATTTATGCACCCCCGATTTACATATCAGGAGTGTGAGACTCCGCGACGGGACGAATTAGCAATACCCACTAAAACCCAGCAGGACCGCCATTAACCATGACTGGGGAGCTAGAGGTTCGTTGAGGCATTTCTCTCTGGCCCCTCGGTTGCTGTCGGCTCACAGATATTCTACAGGGGGAGGAATTGTATGAACTTCCGCCTCCTGTTTCCTGTACCCCTTTGTCGTGGCTGGAGTGTTTCGGCAGCATCCACCTTTTTCCTTTGCCATGCCTCTTTGAGTGAGATGACAGTTTCGTAAAAGGAGGCAACCGCTCTCTAGGCTTGCTCACTGATAAATATTGCTCCTATAATACTTGCTAGTGAGAGGTCTGTGCCGATCAGCGACGTCATAATGAGTCGGTGAGATCTCCAGGTGGGACATTCTGCCACCCTGTGGTGGGCCGTGTCTAAGGAGGCACCACCCGAGACACCTGGCCAACGGCTCACAGCCAACAGTTTGATACAGGTTTAACGAAGCAATCATGACTGATAAGCACTTGTACCTGTAGGACAGCGGTCCGTGCTCTCAGCCCAGTCATTTGTCCAGATGAGGGCAGATCGCCTCTATTAAGGCTCCGCCCGCTACTGGGGACCCGAGATCCTCCTTTCATATTTGAGTCAAAGCTCTGTTAGCTAGAACCCTGACCCTGCTTATCTTGTCAGCGTCTGGTGTTTCCCCTCTGGTTCCACGTGAGAAGTTCCACCCTGAGCTCCCATGGATCACCTACCAGGGTTTATACTTGGGATTACTCTACATGATGAATTAAAGTATGAGAACTAAAGTAACCTAAATAGCTCGACGAATTCTTTAGCTGATGTTGCAAGGAGCAGGGTACATATATAGTTTTATAATATACACGGATTTATCTTAATTAATGACTGTGTACGTCAATACTTGTATAAAAAATCGTTTGACCTTACAGAGACCGACAACAACGCTATTTCGTTAGAGGACAGCGCGTCAAATAACAGATAATAATAAACTGATCCGCGTAACTTCGCACCATGATTGAAAAATATTTTACAACCTATTGTCAGATGTACAAAATATAGGAGGAGTATTGCAGGAGTTTCTTTTTGAAGTGAAACTTCTTTAGGCGCATAAGGGTACAATTATTACGGATGGAACGCGTGATTACCGTCACCCAGGTGTGCAACGTTTTTATGCAAATTCGTTTGAAATTTAGGTAGCTTTAATATTCAGAAATAACATGTGGCATTTTAATTTGCCACTCGTCATTTAATAATTTAATATACTATTTTTCATAAAATATAAAATAAAAATATTTCATAAATTCCCTTATCCAAACTTTAAATTCAAAAACAAAATTTTAATTATTATTTCTCATATTAACACTAAATCACGTAGCATTTATATTTATAATTTCTTTTTTGAAATTTCAATAAATTATTAGGAATAATTTTCGACACTTTCCATATTTTTATGACAATTGATTGATTTGATTGATTTCCTTACATGAGATATTTTTCGGAAATCTAAACTTTTAGATTTGTATAAACAAGACTTAAAAATTAGTTTGCCAAGGAAGTTTCACTTCTGACATGTGTACTTTATACGCACGCACTTTTAATTTTTATATTGCCGAGATGTTAGCGCTTGGATGAGACAGTTTCAGATGGAAGTGCGCTGATGTGGTAAGAGGCAGTGTTAGCTCTTATGGTTTCTACATAGCATCGTACCGGAACACAAATCTCTTGCCTGGAGGTACGTCTTTGCTGGTAAGTAGCCGCGGCCAAAACCTACCACCATTTGAGACTCGGACGAATCATATAATGTAATTTCCTAAATTCGCTATACCGGGGATCGAACACGGGACCTCTGTGAGCAAAGCGAATACTCGCACCATTGCACCAACCACTCATAGGCGCATCATAAAGCTACTTCTACGATGCTGATATGATTTGGTATTGTAAGATGCGGAGTCGTCACACTAGTTCTTTTTCTATATCGACGTTCATGTTATTCTTATTTTTATTAAATAACTAGCTAACATGACAGACTTTGTTCGGTCTTAATTATGAAAATTGAATTCGAATGGTATAATTAATAAAAAAATATATTAAAAAACGTTCTATTATTCTAATCTAATCACAGCACAACCGACACGGGAACAGGCGACAAGTCACAAACACTTAGCAAATGCTCTTGCAATTTATTTATCAACATATATTTAGTAATAGGTAATATAATAATATATTGTTGACTATTTATTGGCACCGCACTTTCTGTCAATTGCTGACATGTCAAGGTTACATTAAAAAAGTTTATATTGTCAAACGCGCTAAGAAGGTCCGATATAAAAGTTAATACGGGTTATCTTAGTTTTAAAATATATTAAATATCTCAATGTTTTCTTGCACAAGAACATTTTTCTGACTTTAATAACTGCAACAAAAAAGAATTAGCAACATTGATTCAGCCGTTCCCTCGTGATGCCGATATGTACAAGTATATATATTTGTCTTTCTGTTTATGAAGTCACTTTAGTTAAATTTACATAAATATATTCAAGGAAGCCGTTTCCGTTGGCTTTCGAGCGATTGAATATATATGTAATTTTAAGTGGTATATGTAAAACAAAAACAGTCTTAGTATATTACAAATAAGTTATAGACATAATTTCAAAGTACTACCTCCCGCTAAAAACTTCAGAGTAAAAAGCAGTCTTTGTTAGTATAAAATTAACTTTATTACAAGCATTATAACACCACTTATCTGCTACTGGTAAGAACATTTCAAAATTGACACTTGATTATGTGAAAGAATCTATAATGTTGCCATTAAAAAATATCACTTACATTTAATTTATTTTCAAATAAATACTTCATTTACATGTGTAGGGATTAAAACATATCCTTTTATTCATAAGTATAATTGTATTAATCCTGATTTATACACAGATTTCTATTAAACACTAAACTCAATACACGCTCTATTACGCTTTAGTAATACATTTAATATCAAAACTACAACTGTCGTACTCTACAAACAAGCTTCGATCGCCTCCCAACGCGTCGTCATCATTATCAACTTAGTCCATACAAAAACTAATATCATGACGGAAACATATTTTAACTTGTTAAACATTCTATTAGGGCACTTAATCAAATATTTCACCAACATATATTTATTATTTAGAGAGATTTATTATTTATATTTATTATTTATAATATCTTGCTAAATCAACATTATTATACTTCTATCGATGATTATGATAATTATAATGGACAAATTATAATGGACAATTGAAATACTTTTTAATCGTATAACGAAAGCGAACTTAGCCTTAAACTATAAGTGTTTTCACTTTATATTTACTTTTGTATTTCATTAAATTCATTCTTTAAATACCACCACGAACCATCTAATTGCAAAATTAAAGTGTTGTTATTTTTACTAGACTTTTATATGCATCAACTTAACCGCAAATCTTTTTTTAGCATGTCTCACAGAAGCAGTGATTCAATATTCGTTTGTCAAAAAATGGCGTCATCACTAAGACTTTAGGTGCATTCACCCGGTAACTTAGATCATCTCTAAAGTTGATCTGCCCACTGCTAACTTCTTTTAGAGATCAGTGCATATACGGAATTAAACTATCTCGTGGGTTATATATGACGATTAATGCAAAAGTACGAGATATAAAGTAGAAATTCGAGTCTCGATGGGTCTACTTTGTCTTAGTCTAATTTGTGACTTTGTATTTGTTTAAATTTCACTTCAGAGAGAGTCGGGATGAAAGTAAATTAGGTCATGTTTCTGATAACAAATAAAGTAACTTAAAATGTTATATTCATCTTTAACTCGGTGGCCCCGGAGATATCCTTTAAGACATATTCCAGGACAAAACCAGATCTATAAATATTTACACAGTACTGTAATATAGTTAAATAATAGATAACTATTAATGTTTAAAATATTTTACTATTCTTTAAGTAAAGTATTACACATTATAAAGGTATTTTTCTTTTAAATTTCCAATAAACAAATACCAAATTATAGCATAACTAAAAGTTATGTCTAGATCTCATAGATATGGATAAAACTGATCGAATTTTACAATTTAAATCGTCTTTAAACCCCTCCGAATGGAAAACAATAATCAAAATCGGTCCCTCTGTTGAGTTGAGTAATATTAGAAAACTTTAAATAATATTTCTTCTTCATCTTCAGCTAAGTTTTAAAAAAGTCTAATCGATATTTTTGTCGACTTAGCACAGCACGCAATCGAACTACTTATATGCCTCGAAAGTCTTCTATCTCCTAATGCAGAACTCTTACTGCAGTAGGAGATGGTATTTCGATGCATATTGCCAGTGTATAAGCTACAATATTGAAACTAGAAGGGCTATTACACTTGGAATATTTTTATTCGTTTTCAAATTCAAAAAGAAGGACTTCCGTAGAAGAAACAAGGACCAGCTCAACAAATTGCAAAGCTGAAGAATCAATGGACATTTGTATTAAAATAGATTATAAGGAAACTATAATCATCATTTATTTTCTAAGTTTAAAATACGAGTATGTAGTCGTGCACATTAATATAAATTGCAAGTAATGTCTTCAATCCTTTATCCTTATATGGTATACAATCTAGTATTTCTTTGTTTATGCTATTTATCTGTATAATATTCTTTACGTACAGAAATTTGTTTATGTTTATATAATATCATAAACAAGCAGACAATGAATACATCATTAATATTTAGACTAGGCGATGAACGTGGTTACTGTATGGGATCTAATCACTTATTACTATTAATTAGTGATAGAATATAGAGGTACATTAGAGCCGTGTGTGCTAAAACTATGCAGATGAAGTAGCGGTTAACAGTTATGTTTATTTTAAAATTTATAATTTTTTACCTCACAAACAGACAGTGAAACACAATCCGATTCTTGATCCACAAGGGCAGAATCCTTCTGGTTATAAGGCACCATTTATTTTATCCTACGTAACTTAAAAAATATATTGTGTTCGAATGTTTGTTTGTTAGTTCCTTTAAAACTTGTTGAAAAACAAAAGAAGTCCCACCTAGTTATGAAATAATTATTGTATGTGTAGCAGTTAGTTAGATACGTACCAATAAAGAAATCACTTTGTATCGCCTACTTGTATAAATTTGCAATACAGTTAGCAATTTACTTTAATTATGCATTCAAAGACTAAGACATTCCTCATCTAGCATAAATGCTTGAGTTTCTCTCTATCGCTTGTGCAGTCACTTCAAGTCTACTGCGTAAACGACCTCAAAACGGCATTCGACCTAGTCGAACTCGTAATCTAACATAACAAGTCGAATTTAACGCGAAAGTTTACGTTTGGAAACCTCCTAAATATAAATTATTCTAAATTAGGTTCTGTCTTCTATTAATAAAGTTTACAGTTGAGTAAAGCGCTTAAGGACACGTGCGGAATCGAGGTATTAATGGAGTGGGTTACAAACAACAAAGCACTCTAGCGCTTTAGAAAGTATGTGCACGTTGGTTTGTATAGAAAACATCGCGCTACTCAGCGCTGTATCGCTAAATGGTTTATTCCACCGCGCGATGACTCAAGCCTCGGTAAACAGTATGCGGGGCGATGAGTCACCGTTTTACACATTCGCGTATAGTGTTTGAGCAGTGTTGTCAGTCTACTGTTGGACTCGTCGAGTAGGCAACCGAACCGTTTTAGGCGTTTATATCGCAGGTTTTTACTGCCAAACGCCTAGACATAAACAAGAACTTACGGGATAAACAACTACAACAAAAACATTGAGTGTTTATAGAACAAATTAATGTGAAAGTGTACTTATTAGGCATAGTTATAGTTTGTGTGTGTGCGTGTCACTAGTGAAACGGTCGATAGTTGATGGCCGTCCTGTGCTATTTGTGAATTCTTTACATAATTATACTAAAGTGTTAGCGACAATGCCTTCTAACAAGAAACTTATGTCAAAAATGAGAAAACTTGCACAGTGGATTTTAGTTGTTCATGTGGTAAGTTAAAATATTTCATTTAATGGTAATTTTCTATTGGTGTTTATTAGCAATAACAATATTTAAGAAAGTACTAATTATAACTATACATTTAAGTTTTATCATAGAAAATACTTATGTAACCTCATAGCGAATATTTTTAAAGGAACGCAGCTCAGTGACTCGTGCTTTTGAAGTAATGAATCACTCAAAAAATTTGCTGAGTGTTATAATATGAAACTATGTAAACGTTGACCTTCTTTAATTAAAATGTTAATAGAATATGGATTTATTTTTTCTCGGCAATATGACGTACAAAACCAGCAGACAAGAAGGGAAACGGGTTTTAATAGGATTTGATCACAACAAAAACTAATTAATGAGTAAATCAATAGTAAGCATAAACTACGCATCTTAAATCTAATTATTATTTAGTTTACATTATGCATAGTGTTTTTTCAACAAGTGGGTCATAAGCAGCAACATTTGTATATACATATCCTCTAATCTCATATAAGTACGGCATAAAAAATAAGGCAATAAAAAAATAGAATATTCCCTGTATTCTTTTTTTACTGGGCGATGGATCTCTCAAGCTAGCTCAATTTAGTTATAGTCTTATATTTTCTACGTCATCAAAACGCATGCGCAATTAGAATTTGGTTAAGAATTTACTTCACATGCAATGCAATTGAAAATTAATAAGCGTAAAATGACATCATTAATCATTTAATCATTAAGCACAAGCGCAATTAACGTCACTTCGTATAATCAAGAGTATTTTTTAAATACGCACACGTTTCTTCCGTGTTGTCTATAATGAATAATGATTGACATTTGACACGTAGTTATTCACGTGATATATTTTAAATAAGTAAAAGGAATTGTATTTTTTTATAGTTTAGAGTTAGGGAGAACACGAAATTTAAAAAAAAAGCCTTTGGTAATTGATTATAAAAGAGCAGTTAAGAGAGTGTCTGTTTAAAGGCTGTTTTGAGATGTCTCCAACGCATGAATGACAATGTCTTTGTTTTGTTGACGTTATAAAAGATTTTTGGGTTTTCCTTCTAAAGAGTGCGTTTGAGGCTAAAATGAATGTTTCATTTGCTCATTGTTCCTAAAAGGTATTGATCAGAATGGGTTTTATTATAAAGATGAACTTTATAGTGATGTTTCATTTTTAGGCCTTTTTGTTTTTGCTTGTGAGTAATATCAAATTTAGTTTATTATTTACTATATAAATTTTAAGGCTTGAGTCGTAAATCACGTGTTAGCAAGTTAGCGCGGTACACTTTGAGACTGCATTATCACTTACAATCAATAAAGCAATAAATAAAACTGGTGCATGAAATACAACGACACTATACTAGTAAGGGCGATAAATTTACTTACATAGAGCACTATACAATCTTTATATCCCGAGTACAGTCATGATTAAATCGAAACAGTTGATATTGGTTAGGAGCTTCCAGCGATCCCAGAGGTTGACTTAACTTAGTTACTAGTTCAGAGAGCAAAGTTTGTCCATCCGATAGACTCAACCCTCGTTGCATTTCCAAAGACCTTATTTAAAATTTCTTATTGAATGTTGATGCAATTGTACACAGTTATAGACATTGGGGGAATTGCATTGTGATAAGAACTACCAATAACGTTTCCTTACAGCTGCTTTATAGCTAGTAATAACTCAGATTCATACGTCGACTCCTACTGTGAAATCGTTTTGTATGGTTTACAAAAGGGGAATTAGAAATTGAAAAGGTTCCAATTGTTATTTATTGAGTAGGCAAAATCACGTCCTCAATACGACATACGATTAATAAACAACTATTAAATGCAACTGTACACAGTTATCAGTGTAATAATAGTTAAGATAGACTCGAATAATATTTAGAGTGCGATGTCCTTTTGAAATAAGCGTCGGGAAATTCTTCCGTAATTGCTGCCTTCATTGAAACATTTCTAAGGGTCCACTTAAGAAGACCCTCGGCCCTCAAGGCGTTTTGGACTGGCAACTTAGTAATTAAGCTTATTTAGCTCGCTCGCTTGTTTTGTCATTTGCAACAATTGTGTCTAATTTAACCATGTTAGTTCGTCCGCCGTTAAAATGACTTGAGGACTATCTTCCCTAACAAGTAAATTGAATACCTATTTGAAGCTGACGTAGTTTAAGTTGTAGGACTTATTGGAAACATAAAGAACAGACGTTCCACAGACTTTTTAAGGCTTTGAGCCAAGAATTCGCCATAATTGAAAAGCACGTTCGCTGGGCTTATGAAAGTGAAAAGAAATAAAAGACACAATTTAACTGAGTAGCAGCAGAACCTGTTTGCCAACTCTGGTTTGCAGAACGTGACTAGACAGGAGTACGCAACAAGGGATTGACCGCGCCCGTTGCGGAAAAAAACGATACAAAACCTCTACTTGCGATTCCTACAGACATTTAGACTTTGCATTTCATTACATTATAAGTCCTAGATAGGAGTTGTAAATGCAAAATAGTTTTAAGGTGAATTTTATGCAAAACATTGTGTTACGTAAACATTTTTGTAAACAAAGCCGGTTTGTATTCCTAATAATTTATTTTTATTACATAAAGAGTCTATAAAAATCTTTCCAAAGATTAAGTTGAAGATAGCACTATGTATCGCTCAGCCGTTGAAACATTTACATGTTTAAGGTTAATAAAGCTATATGATTGTTTTATGATATAAACTTATCGCATTCCTTTTCCTTTGCTCCGAAGAGTCTGCGAATGCGTCTGTTAAAATTTTTCCGTCGTTTCGATGAGTGATCAAAGAAACATTTCATGTTTATGTTATACGACACTGCAGCGTACTATTTTAGGCTGGGCAGCCAGGAGGCGTGTCTCCGGTATTTATAAACCGCCGGGCTGACTCATGTGGCCGTCTGAAAACTACGTCTTGTCCCACATCCTCCATTCTGTTGGTATTACTCATAGCGGGTGAACCCGGAATCGTACTTTCTCTGCTTCAAGCTGCTTTTATTGTCTTCTGTATACTTTACTTCAGATGTATTATATATACAGGTTGTATATAGGTATAGGTATAAAGTACAGCTGTTAATCACCAGATCATTGGCAGTAGCATTTAGAAAGCAGCTGCAAGAAAGTATACTTTTATATAATCTACTATTAGTACTTTCATACGGAGACATTACTAGCCTGTAAGTATTATCACACACCACATTTTTTTATTTAGAATTATAGTAACCGAATATTTATGTTACTATAACTGAACATAATCATTTACATAATGGCATAGAAAAAGATTTTATGATACAAAATAATGTCCATCCGTCCTTGTTGAATCACGATATAATAATAAATTAGGCAATATTTTTGTTTAAACGCTTTTGCCAGGAACATCCCTTTGCGTGGTTAATTGTTAATATAATGTGTAAAATATTTCTTTGTAGTGGATTATTTTTAAATATACTTATAACATTTTATGGTATAGTTCATTGGAAATGTGTAAAATAAATTAACCATTACAAATTTAGGTTAAATGATATACATGCTATAGTTTATTTGCGAGATTTATCTCGCAATAGCGGAAAGAGAAGTTGTGCAAATGAATTATTTGAAGGTCTGTTTGATGTAACGCCATACCGACTATATAAAAATTGTTCCATGTTAAGGTAGGAAGTATTTTTTTGTTATATTAAAGCAACATAAATTTTAAAGGGAAGTATTATATAAGGCACAGTTTTACGCAAACACATTTTTGATGATATCAGTATAATTTCTCGTATGGATCAAGGCCTGTTTTATAATTATACATAACAGGAAGTCAACTATTAGTATGTTTGTTGATGTAGGAAGTGAATATTTATGTTGGAGCAAATTCAATCCGATCCCCTTTTAACTAACCCCTTCCGATTTGATTAAATACTACGATACAAGCTCAATGTACCTACTAGTAAGGAAAATGACCGTTCTATTAGCACTATAGAATCTATACGAATAACTGAAATTAAAGTATCTGTTTGCGTGCCTGAAATATTTTTTTACGAAAGTAATGTTTTCACGATGCTAAGAAGAAATTATGAAACATTTAAACCATTTGCGAGGGTTTTCTTATGTTACAAGAAGTAACACTATCTAACGAATAATAAGAAGGTCCAAAAATATAGAAATTATGATAGTGTAAGCAAAAATGGTTCAATGAATAAGATTTCTTGCAATATTTATCCCAAAGTTTCCGTGGGTACGTGGAATATGCTTTGCGTAGTTAAACAAAAAAAAAACTACAACATTTTTCATTACTTACCTAATAGTATTAGTTGCTTCTCTAAAACTTATAATCAGATTGAGCCTGGTATTGTGACCGGGGTTTAAGCAGATTTTGAGATTCTTCCGAGATATACGTGACTCATTCCTAAGAAGACATTGAAAAGGAAACTGAACGTCGGGGAAATACCTAAAACAACTCAACTGGTATATTCTGAACTTGTAACCATTGATATTTCTGTCGTCGTAATAACCAACACAACTAACGTTAGTAATATTCTATGTATGTATAAATGTGTACATACGTATATTTGTTCTAGTCTTTAAATACCTTCTAATTATATTAAGGAAGGTCTGATACAAACTTTACATAAAAATGATGTTTCTATATTTATCAATGTTCGACGTTTTTTATGATTCCCATGAATTTTTATGCATTTGTTTTTGGCACTTTCTTTTGCTACTTATTTTTTTAATGAATTTTCCCATACAGATTGAAGCGAAAATACATGAAACTGGCGCTGAAAATAAGGTTTGAGGTATTTTCTTTGCATTTATAAAATGTAAAGGGAACGGGCGAAACTTTCTAGAAGAAACTATTATTCTATTCTCCCATTATGCAGTGTTAGTGATGAATGGGCAGTGAACATATGTGCTCGAGCGGTTTCAATCAGTTCCCCTTTCAACTAGCCCCTATCGATTCAATAGCGTTATACGTTTGAATCCTTAAATAAAAGGTAACAAATAAAACTACACACATTTCCTTATTCAGATTTTGTAATGCTGAGTGCATTACTCGTATTACAGGAGATTATTTAGTTTTGCACTCAACATCGTCAATAACTTTGAAAATCAATGTTAAAAAAACTGTTTTTATTCTTTATTGTAGTTGTTGCATCACAAATCGTGAGATTTTTTAAAAAGCTCATAGTCTAAAATAAAATTAGAAGTACTTGCTTCGGTTTCAGAAGTAGTTATTGTAAATTTAAAACGGTCTTTATAAGACACTTACTAACAGAAACTACAGTATTTAAACACTATTGTGTGCCAGTAATTAAATATTATTAGTTTTGTTGTAGTTAAGTGTAATCAAACAAAAACATCACTAGATTATCACCTTCAATTGAGTACATTTTCGGTGCATCGGGACACTTATAGATATAAATGTTTATCATATATTGATAATAGATATGAGAGATAATTCGAGTATGGTGATTCAGCTACGGTAAGTTTTGTAAGTAGATAACAAAGATTAGTAAATATTTTTAACAGAAAAATAATAATAATATCAACTTATCTATATCGCTTACTACTTACCATGATTTAATTTATAGTTTCGAGCTTTCCACATAAGTTAATTTAATGTAAGTTAATTTCTTACACGCAATATATCTCATTACATCGATAAATATATGAGGTGATTAAGTATTTTTAAAATTTATTAAGATTCGTTCAGGATTTTCAAAAGTTTGAGTTGAAAAACTGACGATTAGCAAGTTTTAAATGTCTCAATACAAATTTTTGCTAATGGGATCTAATTAAGCGACGAAACAAAATATGCAAATAGCGAACAAAATCTCGTAGACATCACAAATCAAAACGAGGGTGGCGCGGCCAATGTTTAATTATGTAAATAAATTTTCATGCGTACGAAGGAATCGTTAAACAATGCGCCAGATGAGACTAGGAAAGAGTTACCATCTATTTTGTTTTAGGTAGGAAAAGTCCTAATTTATAATCATTTTATTTATGATTTAGTTATTGTTTAGTATGTATGAGTCTCATTAGTAAAAATGATCCTCACTGTAAGTTTAACTAAATAGTAATGACGAACGAATTGTATTCATTTTCGACTGAAATACGAGAATGTATAGACACATTCCTATGGACGGTAAAACGAAAGGAATGCTAGTAGTGTAATACAGATAGGTTTGAGAGTTATAAACGTCAAATCGTAAAGATTTCTATTTTATCGATGTTTCTACTTTCTGCATACTTATTTTATTTTAATAGCTTATCTGCAAGAAGAAAAGTCTATATGTACTAGATATATTTGTTCTCTTATATTCATGTTTTTGCCAGGATTATTTTTAAGAAAATATCTAAAATATTTCTTGGGTGTTGTGTGTTTTTTATATATACATACTAGCTGACCCAGTAAACGTCTTTTTGCTAAACAAAAACTCTTATCGCTATTAAAAAATCTGTATAATAAAAAATTTAAAATTAGGGTTGGATCACTCGTAACGGTTAGGGGGTTGAAAAATAGATGATGTTTGATTCTCCACCCTTGCCGCTATCCATGCTAAGATTCACGAAAATCAGTCGAGCCCTTTCGGAGAAGTTCAACTTCTAACTTTCACCGTGACACGAGAATTTTATATATTAGATATCAAATTTCATGGTATAGTACAGTAGACATTTGCCAAATAAATTACCCATTAAAAATTTAGGCAAATGGACAGGCAAATGAACATAGACTAAGAATGAGAAGATCGTACTATAATTTTTTTGAGAATAGTTTTTATAAATTACCTTTGGCTCACCGCTGTTTAAAAGTGTCCTAGTTTTTTAAACGTAAAGATATCAACCCTTACCCTTTGCCTCTCCATGGTTAAAGTTTGAATAAAGACCGGCCTCAGGGCAGCCGGCAGTTTCAAAACCGGTTTGCAATCCTTTTATTTTATTTATAAAGTCACCCTTGCGACGTAATGATGCCGAGGGATGATTCACGTTAAAGTACTGCAATAGCTTAGTTGGAGGATGCTTAAAACTGACCCTTTCAATATTTCTTCATAAACAAAACCTTGGATCATTGATATACAGCAAATAAATAAAGCCATAATAAACTTGTCTTTAATTAGGGTGCTTTGAACAACATCAAAATATTCTTTAGTCAAGTAGACTGAAAAAGCACTTTTGAATCGTCAGTAGTCTGTCTGGTGGTAATAAATCTAGCACCGGTTCAGAAAGTTGATTCCGCTGAAAAGAAACCAACAAGAAACTCAACGGTAACTCATTTAAACATAGTTTTTGTACGTTACAATGTTTTTAGCTTTCACTTGCAACTGGAATCAAGTCTAATCCTTGTCGCTTAAATAATCATCAATATTATAATATGATTATTGTAATAGGAAACTTTTAACATGATTAAAATAGTGTGGCATTAGGTTTTGTTAAAGTAATTTAAGTATAGTTCGATTATGGAAAATATTTATCTCACTTAGTATCTTTCACTTACTGTATTGTAAATGAATAAAGCCACAAAATAAAGCTATAAACAGTTACGCCTATGAACCATGCTTCTATTATACGCTCTAAGTAGTTTGACGTGTTCGCTAACTTCAACGCGTCCAAATTTCTTGAAAATAAACCTTGATGGGGCAATATAATAACTCCAAATCGACATCACATTGTAGTGATCATCATAAAAAGTGTACTATAGTGTAACGAAAATAATTATTGACTTAATGTTGTTTTTTTTAATTTTATAAAATATAAATGATTCGTGTTGACGTCACTTGTAAGCAAATTACTTAAAGGGATTACGTTGTGATGCCCTGCGCTATATTCATGCAGTTACGTAAATATCTCTCGAGATTGAATGCTCGTCAATCCTAAATTCCCCTTAATGAGAGCTTAGGACCCTCCGTAGCCGGAGGCGCGGAAGTGAGAACTCGTCACTGTCTCTAATAACCAGAAACCTTCATCTTTTTAAGGTTATCGGCATAGTATAGAAATATATTAACGTGACATGTCTACTGGGCAGCATGTAAACAGTTTATACACTGCAAACTACGTTAGTTGAAAACAATTAAAGTATTTATTTCAAATATGTAAATATCAAAATTATGTGCTCCTAAATAGGGTTTTTAAATGATTTCAGGCCCGTGATTGAGTTCCAATTTCATTGACAGAAATAAATATAAATTTTTATTAACAACTTAAATTAAAAAATTACTTTTTCTCTCTTTTGAAATTAAAATTTTTACTTTATCTTCCTTATATCTAATCTATTATAGCTTCACGGAACGTTTATGATTGTGTTTGATCTTCTGCATGTTTTTTGTTACTGCTTATCTTCGAAAAACGCTGGTCTGATTTTTATTGGAGGGTAGCTTTATAAGATATTACAGATGTTTCGACGAGAACGATAAATACCAGTGTTTGTATATTCACCTAGACGTATATTACCAGCTTTTAGTAATATCAGGTTTAGCTTACTATTATTTGATCATTCTCATAAAAACATTTCAAGTTACGGGGTGAGAACATTGTAACAAAGTTCTCGACCACATAAAGTCGTCTGCTATTCGCAATAAAAACTTGTCATTGCGAACTAAATTTTTCGGGTCCCTTTAAATGTTATCACCTCATCCTATCGCCAATGCAAGCACAATATCTCATAATATTCTTTATGCCCCTCCTCATAAA
Source organism: Elymnias hypermnestra (assembly GCA_015832385.1). Classification (NCBI taxonomy): domain Eukaryota; kingdom Metazoa; phylum Arthropoda; class Insecta; order Lepidoptera; family Nymphalidae; genus Elymnias; species Elymnias hypermnestra. The sequence continues at coordinate 54,622 of JACTOM010000117.1, read as the reverse complement.
CAGAAACGGTCCACGGTAATGACACCCCTTCGAGGGGAAAGAACGTCTAACCGACCGTTACGGCCGCTGTATGTGACCGCTGCATTTTATTACCACTTTACTCTGCCACATAATCGACCTTCATGATGAAGGGCTTCTTTCGAACTAATAGTTACTTGGTATGCGGCAGCCCTTGGTCCGTATACGCATTGTACCGTGCACCTTAAGCTCGCTTTCTCTAAGCATAAATATTTTGTAACTGTTCGATTCTGCGATTTCATAAGTTAAGCAATAATTTGAACGTAAAAGGTCGTTCAAGTAATTTAAGTCAAAATATTTGTGTTACAAACATTTTGCAAGGATTATTAGGTCCTCGTGTATTCGATGTCTCAATGAGTCAATAGCATTCCGGTGCTATTTTCTCAGCATGAATATTGGTTATATCTTATGATGCGTGACAATTGTGTATAGATATATCAATATTAGCATCTATTGTTGCCTCATATGAAAAAAGAATATTTTTTTCTATATCACTTATTATTTAATATAAAAAAAACTTACAGTTTAATGAACTTTTTTGATGATGTTTATATATTATTACACTATAGCCTTTAAAACTGAAAACAAGAAAGTGAAGTATTACTTCACTCTATCAGTAAGAACGGGTTTACTCATATTTTGACGCCGCATCACCTTTTTTTTATTGCTGACAGATTAGCGCATGACTGCTCTCGCCTGATGACACTGTCAAAGACAGAAGCGCGCTAATACCTCTAATGGTTTTTTCACAGCATCGTACCGGTACGTCTTTGCTGGTAGGATGGTAACAAGCTTCGGTCGAAGCCTCCCACCAGTCCAGACTCAGACAAATTAGAAAATATAATTTTCTAAATTCGCCCTACCGGGTATCGAACCCAAGGTCTCTGCTAGCAAAGCGAGTACTCGAACTACTGCGTCAGAGTGGCCGTCACCAAGTATTTAATGCAGTCTTTAAATTATTTTTATTTGTTTTAGGTTGAGTTCATAGAGGCATACTGCACTCCGCGTGATACAGCTCGCCGATCTCCACAACGCAACCGCCGCTCGCGAGAACCTAGACGTTCGCCCGAGTCATCCAGATGGCGATACGAATCGCGACGACATAACTACGACTTCGAGTCAAAACGTCCATACGAGTACGAATCGAGGAGATACTTCGGGAGAGAGTACGACGCTGATTCGGGAAGGAAGCCGGCTTTTGACGCGGAATCCGCTCGACGTCGTGCCGATTACGAATCAGCGAGACGGACTGACTTTGATTTATCTGTTCCTGAAGCATCCAGACGGAGCCCTGAGAGTGCTCCAGAAGGCTCAGCCGAATCTCCTCCGGAGCCGGCGCCATCAGCCCCATTACGACAAGAGAGACAGTCTAGGCACAGGTCCCAACCATATTACGAATCTGGTAAGTATTGTTTAGCAGTAGTTCTAAACAATAGTGTTCGGCAAGGGTCAGCTAGCTACATTTGTTATGAAGGTCTAGAAATTTTAGGAATATATGGGTCCGGGCCGCATTTCATATATTAAACACTGCTCGGACGTGAGCTGAATTAGGGATGTCGGGAATGCAATAAAGTATCTATATGTATCATATCGATATATTGTATAAAAATCAATATCGACATTAATATTTTTATTAAAAAATATTAATGTATCGAGATACAATATGGACGGGCAGTTAAAGTTGAATTTGATAGAATAACTTAAAAACGAAATTAACAGTAAATAGAGTCGACTGAAACTAAAAATACATAAAATATAATTTATATTCCGTCTTAGGATTTTGTTATTCATAACAAATAAACATTTATTGGTCTAAAAATATATCGATTTTCATATCTTTTTGATTCTTGGATTTTTATATCGATATATCAAAGTATTAAATAACTCTCCGAAATATCGATACATTGAAAAAATAATATCGATATATCGATATTTTTACAACAAGCCTAAGCTGAACCAATTTCACGTGGGTCGCAGCGTAGTCGCTCATGGGGCGCATGCGGCCCGCGGTCTGTTGGCCGTCGATTTCTGGGTACAGTATAGTAAAAGCAATTCGTCTAAGGTATATATCAAGTTAAAGACGAAAAATCTAAAATCTATAACCTTAAGTACGTTGATACTTAAAAAATTCTCATCGTTAATTTTCATGGAGACGGCTTGAGAAAACGTCTTAGTTTTTATGTTTACGTTACTCGTTATACCTAAGTACACCGTTGAAGCTGAACTCCAAAGAACGTACAAAGCCTCTTTTCTCCCACAACAATCGCCCGAGAGACTTGTTAAGGCATTGTTCTCGGCTGAGACTATATCTAGTCCTGTCCGTTTCCAACTACTATGAAAAGAAAAACTTATACGCCATTCCTCGTTACACACATTCTTGTGGTGGGTTAATTAACTTGTTCACATTTTTATTTTTAAAAAACTAAACCATGTCAACGTTGCCTTTTAACAAACTCATATTACACGCTGGAAATTAAAAGCCAACTTTATATAAAAGTTGATGAAGTTTTCATAATTATAAAGTATAAAAATGTTCGTATCTCTGGTCTAATTAGAGCCTACTTATAAATTTGCGATGATATGTAAATTATTCAGTAAAAAACGATGACTTAGGTAAATTGTATACTTACAAAGTGACTGCAAAAATGTTCCTTAACCATTATTATGGCTTTAATGTATTAATTACATACTTTCTTCTTATAAATAAGGGAATTTTGTGAGCCATTAATCTAAACCAAAGTGAGCTATTTTATGTGACTTTGTAACACTACAACTCAACCGTCATATATGAATACAATGTTCATATTTAGGCTTAATTATTACAAAACTAGGCACTATTTAACAATGGAAATTTTAATCAGCCCTTTTTCCGCTAGTTCGTCCGTCTAGACTGAAGAAAACGTCCCGACGTTGTAAACACAGGCTTTTGATTGCAATGTTGTTTGTCTATGGAAAAAATACTTTCTCATTTTATCTTGATTGCTTTCCATTGTATATTTATTACAATTCCACATTATTTGAACGACTTAAGCAACACATAGTGTACATTGACGATACTACGTCAGCAGTATTCGCGGAATTGTCTACAATAATAAAGTAATCACTGTTATTACTACTTTATGTATCTAAAGGACATCAAGTAACATTGTTTTAAAAGAAGATGGAAATATGTTCTACCTGCTTGTAAGATCACTTTTAGAATTAGTATAGAAAATTTCAGGCAATCACAAATAAACAGTTAATGTGATAAAAAGTTGTAGACGACTCTACTGAAGTAAATATAATAGTTATAATACAATGTGACTTAAAAAAAATATAAAAAAATTTATAAGTGTTGAAATATATCTAAATACAATACATTTTGACTCGATTGCCACACTTATATTGTATGACCAAGGGCTGCATATAAAATGTAAATTCCAGTACATTGCCTAACCTATTCTAGTTGGTTGAGTTTGTCGGTATGTATTCTTATACAAATAGAGGATGTTTTGTATGACACGTAGTATAAAATTAATAAGTATTAAATGTGATTTTATTATAAATAACTTTTGTACCTCGAGTGGTATGTCATGATGATGTTTGCATAATTGAAATCAATGAGCTCAGTACAATCGACAGAAGCATCAAAGTTAGGGATCGACGAATATTGCTAATATTGATGTTTTATTTGTGTCAAATTTAAAATGCGATAGGATTTTTGTCCTTATATAGTTATGTAGACGGTGTGTATATTTTATTACAATAATGTTTTTGAGGCACCGATTTTATGTGTAGTGGTGAAAGTACACTTTTAGTTGTCTCTCAGATTACAAAGTGTTTTGGTTCTAAACCATCACCTCTAAATTTTACTTCAATCGTTTTTAGAAATACATTTAGCACGTTAATCGCGGCAATTCAACAAATTCGACTCGTAGGGGCTCATGTCCGTCCACGCGGAAAAGCAATTACGTCACTTAATGACGTCACTTTACAACCTCGCGCTAATGGACAATTTTCACTCTTGTACTTTCTGAACAATTATAAGAATGATTACAGTTTTCAGTACTACGAAGTTACATAATTTTTTAACGGTGTTGTTATTATGAATATGGGATATATCAAAATTCATATTTTTAACACTTAGAACATAAAAATAAATTGGTAATAACTTCGTTAATAATGCATTAACGGCCAATAAAGTATTTTATAATTTGGATTGTGTTATTTTCGCGGATTAATTTAATATATCATTTCACTGGGTATTTCGAAGGTAAATAATGGTCTGGTCAAGACGTAACTATAAACTTAGGACTAGCAAGCTTCTATGGAAGTTTATATGATTTCTTAATTAGTTTTGACCGAGTTCATTGCCTTCTAAGGCCATCTCTTTAAGGTACACACAATATGTAGACTGGTCTAGTTATAGGATAGGTATCTGTTCCGACTCGAGGACTTTAAAACCAGACTTTTTTGTGTTCAACATGCATTCAGAAGGATGCCTTTGTTGCGCGAAGCAAGGAATTCTCATTAGGGTATTTCTACGTGCCTTTGAAATAACATTAGCTCCGTATGTATGCACGAGTTAAAGGGGATTTATTGCATTCATTAAACTTAGCGTGGTGAGGGTACTTTATTTAAAAGTACACTTTCCATTTCATCGTCAACGTTATAGATACTTCCTTATATTTAAAGATAATATTTGCAATGTTTATGAACTTATATAAATATTATAGGCATATTGAAGCAACCAATTATGTATTTAGCAACTTACTGATTTTTATGCAAAAGTCGAGGTCAGTGTTGTGTATGATAGATTCTCTTAGAGCGCAACAACATAAAAATAAACATTTTGCCACACATGAAATCCATAAATTAGACGAAGAAGCAGAAGAACGTTTTCTCAATTTGTAACTTCAAATAATGAATTAATTGTTATGAACAACTTTGAATTTACCTTAAACCCCTGCTTGAATTCAATGTTGTTCACATAGAATTGGGTACTGTTAAAATTATAAGTTCTCTTGCGATATGGTCACATAGAGAAATCCTTTTTTATATATTGTTTGAATGCGCTATAAAGTAATTTCGAAGCTTAAATCCCAAGAGTAATAATAAATTCGCTTGCGCACCAGACAAGAACTTGTACAGTATAAATCAATTTAAAATTCGTGTCCGCAAAGTTTGAAGAACAATCTTGACGGAAAATGTACAGAAAATTATTTTCTCTTTTAAAAAAAAGTAAGAAGGCAAGATTTCGTCATTCTTATGATCGACTATGTTCTTGAGGGATCGTGAAAGTACAATACGGACGCTCGTTTAAACGACTCCACTTGAGACTAACTGCGACCCCAGACTTATGGAACGGTCGCGAACCTGCTTCTAGCTCGTTGCTTTCATTTTATCTTCTAAACATCCTTTAGTACTGCGATGTTAGCTTATTTTCTTTAGATATTACCTCGTCTTAGAATTTAATACCATATTATGTGCGCTACTTTATTATTATAAATACACATTCGTAGTATTATTATTTGAGTACGTTATATTTTTATAAAATAATAACTTAAAAAATTCTTTTCTAGAATCATCTTCTGAAGATAGATCTTCATCGACTGAAGGTGAAGAAGACGAATTTGGCGAATTCGATCCATTTGCGACGGCGCCGTCATTACACTCGCCAGATAGTGGCCGCTCAGATCCAAGATACGCAAACGCACCTCGGAGAAATCCCAGTCCATACTATTACGGCGACCTGTTCAAAGCAGCCCCACCCCCACCGGCACCTTCTGTGCCAACAGTTTCTTCAACTTCTTCTTCACGTGGACCCCGATACAGGAAATCTGCAAGCCTTGACGCACCTCACGTAGCTCCTAGACCGAATCTGCCAAAAAGATTTTCAGTGGCGGAGGATGGCTTTCGTGAGTTAGAAAGATCATCATCATCGTCGGGCGAGAGCGCGTGGATGCCGCCAAGGCGCCGAGGGCGCGACGCGGCCGGCTGCGCATGCGCCGCGCCCGAAGATGTAGAGGAGCATAGGTCTTCTCGGAGCGTCTTTTACGTGCCAGCACCTCTGCCACGCTGGCCTCAAGAAATGACTACACGACAGATTTATGAAACGGCTTTTGACTGCAAAATAGCACGGTCCGATGATGACTTAGATGATTTTGACAGGGTCAGCAATCATCCGGCACTTTTGCAAGCTGAAGAGCGTAAAACATTTTCATCTGCATCATCTGCTTTCGAGGCTGTTGAACGTAGTGAACCAGATTACAAAGGTCGCCGCAAGGTGACTATGAAAACAGATAGCGTTCGACGTTCAAAGATACCCACGATTCGCCAAAAGAAGGAAAATGAAAACAATGCGTCTGCGTTATCAGAAGAATTGGAGAAAGTACATATTGAAGAAGAGGATAGAACATCTGTGTCTCAATTACCACTCCGAGGTTATACTCCTTCACCACCATCCACGGCTCCCTTACCCACAAAATTTCAACAGAAAGATGGTTCGGCAATGAATAGTATCAAAAGTGCTCCCAATTTACCCCAAACACAGCCTGCACATCCCCGCCTAAAAGACTTACGTCTTCCAGTAAAGTCATTACGCGCCCGAGATACACCGACTAGCAGCGATGCAAGCATGACCGATGTTAAAGCATCTGTATCAACGGAACTTGATGTTGGACAACGTTTAAGAGATTCCAGTCGGGAATCTCGCGATGGAGATGATGAAAGAGTGCAATCTAAAGACGGTATTTTTTTAGAGATTAAGGGTCGACCCACTTCCGATTCTGATACACCTGAAATGAATCGGTACAAGGGGCCCAAGGGGGTCGGCCCTATAATGGAGTTTAAAGGCAGGCCTGGTGTCGCACGCCCACGACGAAAATATTCGAGCACTGAAAGTATGGCGACTAGTAGCAGCGGTGGCAGTATGGAGTCACTACGAAGCAGTAACAGCGAAGGAGATAGGAGTAGTAGTAGTTCAGAAAGTAGACATTCGTCATCGTTAAGTTCACATAGCTCGGATTCCGGAAATGTGCCATTTATAAAATCACACCATATGCAGTTGTCGGGGTTTGGACATCATCCCACTAAATTGCATATTTTAAGCCCTATCTCAGATAAGTCATCGCAAGAGCCAGCATCAGAGACATCTGATAATAATAAGAATAATAATTCTCAGAAAGTATCTCCCGAGGATGCAGATACTGGAAACACAACGATACAAACAACTGTTGAAATTTTACCTAAACCCAAAAGACGTGCTTTACAAAACCGAAACCTTCTGAATCTAACCTTTAGACATTCAACAGCTGGTGATACTGAAATCCAAGGATCAGACAGTGGAATTTCAATACATTCTAGAGAAGGTGTTGATTCCAGAAACGCTTTTGTCAACTTCAAAAACAGCAATACAGAAGAAGAACGTAAGGATGATGCGGTGGACCTGTCTGATCTTCCATTTGACATGCCAAAATTACGCCGCAGGCGTGCAGAGGCTGAAGTTGATTTAAGAACTTTGCCATTCGATATGCCTAAATTGCGACGTAAATTACGGGGACAGTCCTTACAATTGAATAATGATTTTGGTGAAGCTATCTCCAATGCTTCATCTAGTCAAAGTGTACAAGATTTAAATCAAGGTGAGTAAATAAATTTCTTTTTAAATTTAATTTAACAAATGCTTTGTTATATATAGTGAAAAAAGTAAATCAAATTTTTCCCTAACAAAATCAAGTCAAAGTATATAATGCCCAAAGGATTTACACGTCAATCTTAAAAGGAAATCCTTGAAGGGTCTGTCACTTCGAATCTTCGAGTCTTTGGCTAGAACTGGCAGTGACTGCTACCAAATTATGCCGATTAAGACATATGACTTCAGATTGCTCGCACAAACTGTTATACGCCCACCCCAATATTTAATTTGCTTGAGTGCTTTTAGTAAAAAGTTTCTTTTGTACGTTTTATTCCATTTTCCAAATGTAAAGTTAAGTTAAAGGTCAAAGGTTTTGCTTTTTGACATGAAGTTAGGGTTAAAATTTATTGGTGTTTTTTAAAATCTTATATTATAAAGTAAGTTGTTTGAAAAGTTACCTATTCCTTGTTTACAGGTAAAAAACATCGTGATAAGCTGACACTCAATTTCGAGAGTGGTAATACCGGCTCCGGTACTGCCAAGGGTTTACACTTGAACTTAGGGCCTATCGTGCCGCCACGGGACTTGGTTGATGCTTCTCTTCCACTTGACCGACAAGGGTAAGTAATAACTAACAACTTTTATATGAAACTTTCTCTTGTGTAGAAACTTTGTGATTGAGTATCTTTCACATATTGTTATGAAGAAGTCGGTGTTCTTTACGAAGTTGAATAAGGGATTTGGTGAATAACATTTACAGTATATTTCTATCACTGAATATTTTAGAATCATAGATCCAATTTACATAAGTGCTATTTATATTAACTTTCCAGGTTGTTTAGCGATTATTGTTAATAAGTTTTAAAAAATTAGCTAATTATATTTGCTTTTAGTGTGACCAAATAGATACAATGTTGTATCGGTTCATGAAAATGATAAGACTGCCTAAATAATTGAAGATATTTTTATAATTTCATGAATAATATGAGCTTCAATCCTATGCTTTTGTTATGACGTAAATAACAATATCTACATTTGTTTCTTTAAAGGTGGTATCATGGAACGTTATCGCGCTTGGAAGCTGAGGGGTTGCTTAGAGATGCTGAAGAGGGCGCATTTCTAGTCAGGAACAGTGAATCCGCAAAGCATGACTACTCGCTTAGTTTGAAGTAAGTATTTTTTTAAATTCTTTATAGTGACACACTTTTTATACATATTAAAACGTGGGGAAACTTCAAACAAAACTTTTATACCACATAATAATAAACCATTATAATTTATGCCATGCTTAAATTTTTCAGCATTATATTCTAGTTAATTATTATTATTAATTTATAATTTATTTATGTAGCATTTTAATGTAATTATTTATCCCCTGTGGCCAGTAAAGCTGACTGTGGTTATAGAAAAGTTATAAAATGATAAAATAGATAAATTATTTATTTACTGAATGACACCTAAAATAAATTGATTAACGCAACTCCACCTTTTTAGCTTAACTTTTTATGTAAAGTAAGAACAAATTGACTTTACTTTAATATATACTGTCTAATTATTATATTATATTTAGCCCACACCACCTTCCCTATAATATTCAAGCTATATCTCTAACCCGAAGGTTGCCTTTTTGTACATAACTTTTGAAGTGAAACTTCTTAGACGTATGACGGTAAAATGTATACGAATCGTCACGAAGATGTGCAGCGCTTTTATTCTAATTCGTTTAAAGGTTAGGCACTTTAATATTTAAAAATGACATCTGGCGTTTTAATTTCCCTCTCGCCGTTTAATAATTTTATGTACTATTTTTTATAAATTTCTCTAAATCAAATTCAAAAATAAAATCCTATTAATAATTTCTAATATTGACAAAAAACTCGTGGCATTTTTATTTACAATTCGTCAATTTATTTACTAGTTTTAGATTTGTATAAATATAAAAAGACTTAAAAAAAATTTGCCAAAGAAGTATCACTTCTGACTGATGTGTATTTTGTACGCACGCACTTTTAAATTTTTTATTTGTCTTTTTGTGTGCAATAACGTATTATCGATCTATAGCTGATAAATGTTTGAATGGTTAAAGATACGAAAACAGAATTTGTATCTCAAAGGGAGTTTCCTTTTTCAGATCTACCCGTGGTTTTATGCACATGCGTATATGCCGTGGAGTTGACGGCTACACGCTGGGAGGAGCAGCGACCGCCTTCCCTACTGTGCCGGCTCTCATGAGACACTACGTTACGGCTCAAAGGCTTCCAGTACGTGGAGCAGAACACATGGCACTTTCAACGCCACTGCCAGCTGTTATGCTTTGAATACTTCGGGGAGTCCTATTTGGTACGAGTCAAAGAACCGATAGTGTTCTTTCAACGTTGAAGTTACGTTCGCTTCGCTGCGTTCGAACAGTATATGGAGATATTTGTAACGTTAATTAGTCTTGGGTAAAGGCGGGTCGCCATTAAGAACGCTCAATTTAAACGAACTAGTTCACGTTTTGTCACTTTCTTTTCCAATATAGATCATTCATTCTTTACATACTATAACCTGAAGTCGCTTCCGCTCTCTGTTCGCCTACATCTTTGAAATGGATTTCAATGCCGGTGTCCGCAATAAGTAGAGTGAATCAAGAGGAAGGTTTACATGTACAATACATACATATTCCAATACCGAAAAGCCGACAAATTGAAAGAATTCTACTATAATATCATACCAAAAATATTTTTTAAATCAATCGCAAATGTTGGATAAACCTTATGTGCTACGGAATTGCATATCTTAAAGATGTATAATAAAGTCCTCGGTGGTATATATCTCTAAAGGATAAACCACATTAATTATATTTACATTGTACACATTACAAAAGTATGTGTCATTTACCAAACTATTTTTTACAATACAATATTATTATTTATGTACTTATTAATAACTGCTCTAAACAGCATTTCATTAAAATAGATATCTTTGAAGATATTAGATTCATTATTTTTTGAACTAGTTCGCATAAAAGAGTGTTTTTTCTATATAATTCTACGACACTACCCAAGACTACTTTAAAGTTTCGTTCGCTTTGAAGAATTCGAACGGTGTATTGAGATATTTGTAGCTCGTAGTCCTTAAGAGCAGTGCAGTAAGAACCATTTTTGTATATCATGAGATGTATATATTAGAGACTCAATGAACTAAGAGTTTTGTGTCAAACGATTACTTTCATACTTAAAGTGATGCTTTCTTGTGCCCATACAAAATAAAAGTATATACAAATATATTTTAATAAGGAAATAACGATTTTCAATATTGTGAGGTGATTCGCTTTCTAAATTTGTAGGGACAGAGGTAATAAAGAGCGTCACTTCAAGTAAATATAGCAGCAATTATTTATTCTATGTGTATAGTTTATAGTTAGTGACCAGTGAATAATACCAAAGAGTTGTAGTATATATGTATACCTGTAGCAGACGTACATGATAAAGGGGCTTGCAAAAATTTGTTCGCTCAGATTGTGGCGTCACGCACGCAAAGGGCGGGCGCTTTTATTTATTAGAATGGTCTCGAATAAGTAAAGACGATGTAAAGCAGGGATCGGCAACTAGCGGCCCGTAAGCCACTATGGTACAAATTTTTATTTTAATAAAATTTTAATAAGTAACAATATAAACAGTTACAGGTATGTAATAGTATAAACATAAGCAAATTTTAATATATTGACCTCTATTTATTATTTTCTATAGGCTTCTACTTGAAAAAAAAAGGCCAACTTGAAAATTTTTGTAACTTTAAATGTTGCAGCTATTAAAATATGATTATTACTGAACTGGCAATACAATAATAAATATTTTTGTTTTAAAACAGTCTCACAAAATTTGATATAAGGCTTGTCGAAATTGTCCCGTTTCCAATCGTAATATAAATAAAATGCAAAAATATTGTTTGTCTAAAAAACACTATGTCCTCATACCATGTGTGGCCCTTCTATAGAAAAAGGTTGCCGACTCTTGTTGTAAAACATATTAAGGTTCAAATGCTCTATCATGTTGTCAAAAGGCTCATGCAGTTCATAAGAAAAAGAACCTTGTTTTGTAGTTTTTAGAGCTCAAATTACCTTAACAAAAGTATTTCATATAAATTTGTTTTCGAGACTTTCCTTAATAATTTCGGCGCTTGTTCTATCACTTATGCTAGTCCCAACACTGCAGCCACCTGTATTGAAGTATAGTTAATATCGTATGTAATATAATATAATAATCCTTTTTCTATTATCGCAGTAGTTTTGTTTACTCATCCATACAATCGTGGACTAATTACTTCGGTTAATGATATGATATCATATTTATATAGTGACGCAAATGACATAAATACGAAAGGTCAAAAGGGCCAATTAGATAATGTAAGGGTGGCGTTAATCTATTAGTGAAGCGCTCGTAATAATTGTAAGTTAGTTTTATTTTAGCTGCTCTGTTTCAATAATGGCCTAAAGTCAACGCTTAATTTACGATTTTTATTTATAATGCAAACGTTTATAATGACTGTATATGTTTGAAGGACTCTGGACGTTAAATAGCATCTATTTTAAGTTGTCGTCGATTTGAAAGCTGTTTTTAAATATTAAAACAGAGTTATTAAATTAACAAATAATGATGTGATGTGATGAGTAATTTTGTGAAATTTATACCATACATGATCGCCTCAAGGCGTCTAGACCTCAATATTTACGACCACAAGAATACTGTGTATCGTAATATTCACTAAAGGCACGATTTTTTACCAATTTTTCAAATAAGAAATTGTTCATAAACAATTTGTTATTTATTTTTACATTATTAAAAAATAATCCTCTAGTAGTCAAAACAAATTTACGTATTATAATGATGGTTTTAGTTTCAAAATCATATCGACGCTAGAAATTGTACTTTCCCTATTTATCTGTTTTTTTTATTGAACTGAATGACTTCAGCGGCAACTAGACGCAAACTTTTGGTGTCGATATGTTGGGATTGTTTCTTAATAATGGAATATTTTTCCGGTAAATAATTTCTTTTGTTTAAAAAATTTTTAGTTCATCGTCAATGTAGATCTGAAAAAAATGAAGTACAGTTGAAAAAGACCTCACTAACATACAGTGCAATATTTTTCGTAGTATATAATAGCGTCAGTCTTTTTTAAAGAGGCTTCTTCTCTAAGTTTGGTTAATATTATAATAATTCTGGACGGCATCAGAGCCGAACGCGTGGTATTTTGAAAGTTCAAAAATGAGTGGTTAGCTAGAATAAAAACGAGTGTGCTTTAGACTACAAGACATTTGGTGACGCACTCGTAACGCATTCATTACTTTACTCTTCAAAGCAACTGTGCGTAAAGAAGTTTCACTTCAAAAGCTATCACACAATACCACATATGACTTGTTGCCTGTTCTTGCTTTTCCTTCGATGTTCGTCACCAAAGTTGTATTGTATGTCTGTGACGTCCCAAAATGACGTCATTCAAAATATCTACTGCTAATTTTGTCCGATAGGTAATCTATTATCGTCGTTCTTGTTAAACGAGGTCGAATGTACTAAAAATGTATTAACGTGAAGTAAAACATTTTTTGAACGAACACCGTTATTGTATATTCAGTTAATGTTATAGTACATTATTCTTAACGCACGAAGGTTTAATTTCCTTTGAGGCACGGTTATGACTCATCGACTAATCGGTCACGAAAATTGTATCGATTTAAATAGGTACAAACTGGTGACACAAATTGTGGCACTCCCACACAAACGGTCTCTCTACTCGGGTATTTTCTACATGGAGCTACAATAGATTTAAGAATGTAATTTGTTTTGCACCGTAGGCATACTATAGATTTTTTCAATTTTGAGCATTAGGTAATAAGTACAGAGTGCAATCCCAATCTCTATGAAATAGTTCATTAAACAGTATGTAACTTAAAAATAATCTTTGTCGCTTTTGATGAAAACTGATATTTTTGAAGAAATACGAAGTCTTTTGTAGTTTTTCGTCAATTCTAAGTAGTTTTACTGATTTATGTCATCCTTCTACTTTGTATATTGGGCACAAAATACAAGATAGTTAAAAGTTTATTTAAAACGATGTAAGAGTTTTAAATGGCCCATGTCAGTGTGTTTTAAGCTATTAATTTACTACATTAATATAGTTTACTTTTAAAGTTGGTTTACGAACGAAGATTTTACGTGATAACGTCGTAAAAAAACATTGATTAAAAATTGTCGTTGTGGTATTAGGCAGATCTTTCGCTTGTTCCGCGTTGTCGCTTGCACGCTCGGCTCAGGTGGAACGTGACAATAATTCATGTTTCTTGATGAATTAAGAGATGTTATCACGTTAAAATATTTTACATCAAAAGCGACTTTTTATCATAAGGGATGTAGTTTTTATTAGTTAATTAGGGGAACCATGTTTTGATACGGCTTTCATACTGTATTTTGTACTATGTTAGAAAGTAGAGACCACTTCAATTCTATTCTAGTTGCCGGTGTTGTCACGGAGAATAATTAAAATCATAGAAAAGAATGCACATGTTATGTAAACATTCACATTGACGTATTTATATTTTTTGTTATTGTAGATGTAAGTAGGTTTACAAAGCGTTTCCGGAACCCTGGTATATTTAATAAATTCATAGGTTAGTTCGTGTAAGACTGTCAGTTCATTTAGTTTTGAAAAACAATTTGAACGCATAACTCATGTAATGAAAGTTTGAGTTGCACAACTAATTTTATTGAAAGTTTATTATTTGTATACCAATGCAATTGAAATATGTTGAATTTTCATTGTTATATAAATTCAATATGGCTTGGAATAAATTGGTATACATATACCATCCAATCTAAATTATATGAAATACAATTTTAATGGTATTGGTATACTGATAATTTTAAATTACTGTTATTCGAATTCCGAATGGATATCATATGATATGATTCCGAGATATCAGTTATTTTTATCTAAGATCTTAAGAAATATTAATATTCTTCTTATAAATCTTTTAAATGCCCAAATTCTGCATCAACCTCTATATTATTTATCCTTTTCAAGAGGGAAATACACTGCCTTGAAATACTTTTGCGTTCCATTCTTGTAAAAATTACAATATATTATCAAGTTACCATTTATTTAACTGCACTGTATCATTTATAAGAAACAAATGAGAACTATTCGAAAAGATAACTTTTAGTTTTATAATTTAATATCAACTAATACTAAATTTATTAATACTTTGGACGTGAATACGTGTATAAAATGGCATCCAATTCTAAATAAAAAAACTGAATGATGTCAAAATCGGAGCATAAAGTTTGGTGTTGTAGCTCTATGTCTATCTATCACCTACGCCCTAAAGTCAATTACGCCACTGG
This sequence comes from Elymnias hypermnestra, assembly GCA_015832385.1. Classification (NCBI taxonomy): domain Eukaryota; kingdom Metazoa; phylum Arthropoda; class Insecta; order Lepidoptera; family Nymphalidae; genus Elymnias; species Elymnias hypermnestra. The sequence goes on along the minus strand of JACTOM010000117.1, from coordinate 39,607 downwards.
CTAAAGTATCAACGATCTTATTAGGCTAAGTAAAGACTGCAGCACATCGCGCGCAATACAGAGGGGAAGCCCCCGTTACGAGACGTATTCACGTACAACAAACTATCGTGACCATAACATCATGACACCCCATTTTTTTTTCTTTTGTCCATTAATATATCTGCTTTGTGTGTATGTTTTTAAGTGAAAATTTTATTGGTTTTTGTTTTATCTATTTCATTTCTATAAATATGTATTATAAAACTGTTTGTTTCCCAAATTATTGGCTGCTACAGTAAACTTTAGTTGTGTGACGCAATGTTCATCATTTCAAGTTGCAAGTAATATTTCGTTGCTTGTGTCTAACCTTGCAATTACAACATTAAAGGCATTTAAACTAAATGGCAGGTATATGGTTGTCAGCTATTAATTTTTATAGTTCTTTCTGTGATTTAGTTCGATATAATTTTAAAAAAACGCCAAAAAATTTAGCATGTAATTGTGAAATCTTACGGAATCACGCTTTATTGATTAAAAAATGTGTATCCAGATGATTATTGAATGTTAGTGTAACGTGATCTCATAATTCTTCCCCTGGACGCTTCAGTTACCTTAGACTTAATTTCGTTTAATTTGTACCTGATTTTGTGAAACTAACGATGTTTGAGACTTAAAATTATGTTTAAACAGATTTATTTTGTTACGATTGTAGGCACATTAGAGTGATAATGTAGTTTTGTATGGAACGAGCGAATTTGAATTGTATGTGAGAGTTTAATGTATTTTACTAAACCACCGCAAGCAGCTTCAGCAAGCGTGCAACTAATTTTTAATACATAACTTAATATAATATTTGTCACTAAGTGAGTAATAAGTAAATGAACAACAGTAGACTCCATTTATTCCTTAAAATATGTAAAAGGATAAATCGATTTTGTAATGGTTTCGATGATTCATTCCAATGATGCCATTTATATAAAAAATGGTGTGCCACAAGTTTCTCTTGTTCGTTTACATATTGCCTTTGTATTTAACGTAGTAAGTGCATAATGGAAGGTAGGATAATTAATTCCTGTTGGAAGTTTTTGAAGTGTCAAAATTTTTCATGAAACGATGTAGGTTCAAGTCGTAAGTTAGGTAAAATTATAGCTTATCGTAGTTATAATCAATTATAATTTTTTTTGAAGGTGTAGTTTGAAATGGATGAAGAAATAAAAAAGTAATAAAAACAAATTTCTTTTATTTATAATTAGTTAGCACCTTGTTACCTTTGTCTGTACATTCTGGAGGTCTTTAATACTACTTGAGACAGAAATGAAGTTTTGAAACTGAAAATGAGTATCGCATTTGATTTTTATATAATTACATTGTACCTGAAGGCCTTGATGGCTTAGTGGTGAGACGCGTGAATTCTCCTTTAGAGAAATCGCAGCCTCGAATCCTGAGTTGACACCAGTAAGTTTCTCTATCCACTTACGTGCTTGATTGTGCATTGCAATCCATCATGGTGGTTTACAGTTTCAATCTGCATATCATGGGAGTGAGGAAAATTCAAGTTCAAGAAAAAGCTTGTTGTGACCATAAGTTTGGTGGATTGTATTGCCTGTGGGATCAAGAAAGACATTTATACTGATCTTTATATAATCGTATGCACGCAGATAGCATTCATTTTTTGATTTACACAGTTCTAGATTTTCAGAATAGAAAAAGATTAATTAGTGTTCGCCATTTAAGCTAGCGTGTGCACACAAGTTACATTTATTTTGGATTTCAACTGAATTCTTGGATATTTAATTATAATTATACTTAAATATAACCCTAACGAAAACAATCCTATTGAATTATAATAAATAAAAATTTTAACAAAATAACCGCCTTCAAAACCCACTATTCCAAACAAATATGAACTACCAAGTGGACACGCGGGACACACCTACTTTGGCTGACACCGACTTCAAATATAACAAAAATTGCTGACAGGTTAGAACTTGACTGTGATACACGGTAAGAGATGACACGGTCTGAGATGGAAGCGCGCTAATCTGGAAAGAGGCAATTTACCTCTTTGTGGTGTCTATACGGCATCGTACCGCAAATATCTTTGTTTGGTGGTACGTTTTTGATGATAGGGTGGTAACTAGTCTCCCACCAGTTCAAACTTTGAAATTTTGAAAACACAATTTTTGAAATGCTTACCTGTGATCGAAGACGGCACTACTGCTTGTAATTCGATAATTAGTCAAATTACAATTCGCTAAGAGGTTTCGAAGATTATAATGCCAGGAGTTATATGTAAATACCCAAAGATCTCTTAAGTTTTTTTAGATTCAGCGTCACCTATTTGTGGTAAACATAACAAGAACGAAAAAGTAGGGTTTCAATCAAAAGTATTTGCTTGAAAGGCTCGTAATGTCATTGATTTTCAATAGATGCCGTTTACAACAAACGACATTTCTTGAAATGCAGTGACATTACGATCCTGGAAGCAACTAGCAGAGACGCTAACACATGTTTCAAAATGAATTAACCATATGACAGTCAACTTCCTTTTTTCTGGTATTAAAAATATATATACATCAGCTTTATTTTACATCCAAAGGTCTAGTTCAGAAAAGAGGTTTCTCCAAATTTAATATAGCTCTTAGCAAATGTACGGGAGGACTAATTGAAGGAGCGTTTCAAGTTAGTTTGTGCTATTTTCAAAAACCACCGCTCTGGCAATATGTATACCAATTACGTGTGGTATCGTGGTACATATACATTAAACGACGACATTAAACGCTAGCAAAGTTCATGCATCTCTCTCTCCAATCGCTCCTTCATGACTGAAGAGAGTGGTCCTGGTAAAATCCCAATCGCGAACGGGTCCACGCTTTCCACAAGCTTCTGTTGGTGTCTCTCGTCGCTAGGTTATAGAAAGTAGTTTGTTTGGTCTCGCTCAGTTGGTCGGCCAATCGTGTATAGTCAAGCCCAAAGTCCATGTATTCGACATTGAGATACAGCAATAAAACAATACCATTGATTCCCTTTCTGTACCATAGTCAGATTGATACGTTCCAAAGTAATACAAGCCAGACAAATAGTAGGGTCCGCTTACTTTTTAACAAAGATCCCAAAAGCCTAAGGCCGTAACGTTACGATCGACGAAATTCTATAAGATTTATCGCTTAGGATCGGGAGCGCAAGTTAATAATTTAGGTTGTTTTGTTGCTTTGTAGGTGTAAAATACCCATTCAGGTGGCAATGCCCGTTTTATTGGTTACAAGCTTTAGCTTGACTTTGACCTCGTCTGAGGATACATTGGTATATTCATCATTCGTCTGTTGAGAAAATGTTCATTTGAGTTAATGTGTGATGTTGTGATGTGAGCCTAATAACTTTCTGTAGACGACTTTTTAAATAATTAAACGTGTCAACTGTATCTTCCTTATACATATATTAGGTGTTTTTGTACGTTGAAACACCAGTTTACACCAGTTTGAAAAACGAAATGATTGGACGCAATTTAAACGATTTAAATTTGAAAATAATTTAGTAAGACCCTGCACAAGAACACAGCTTTATGACAGAAACTGTCACGTCATGGCTGTAAAAATTTATAATAAATAACCTAACGCTCTAAAAGAAATTAATACCATTATATATATATATATAAACAAAACCTAAAAAATGGCTAATATCTAAATGGCAGTTAAAATAATTCGTACGACACACAGTTTTTAAGCTCACTCATATTGTTTTGTAACTTTTCGTCCCAAACTGTCATATGTTTAGTAATTTTACTCTGCGTGACTTATTGAAATGTAAATATCTGCCATAAGGATGAAGCAATTGTTTTAAAATGTAAATAATTACATTTTGATCACTTGTACACTTGATGTTGCAATAAAAATATTTGATTAGATAACGTCAAGTGATACATGTAAAAAGTCCAGAGAGTGCGCGAAAAATTTTCTCTATCTATTTCAGCCATCATAAGAAGGTTTACATGTAGCTTTATAAAAAACCGAGTCGTTAAGTAAACCACAGCTCCACTTATACGTACGTAATGGACTTAATATAACTCTTGTTCTATTTTCGTGAGTAGTGTACTATAAAAAGTCTAAATTCATAAACTGTTCAATGTAATAGAATTTTCGCAATTTTTAGTATAGAGTTGAAGTTAACTAAGTTTTACGTTAAGGTACGAGTATGTATCAGCCCATTATCGTCCCAGTGCTGGGCACAGGTAGGGTCGGACTGGGTCGGAAGGGCCCGGGAGGCTGACAGGCCGGGGCCCGAGACTAGATTAAAATACTGAGTTACATTACCACACATAAAATTTAATTATCAACGACGTATAAAGCAACCATTGAGTGCTTGGTTATTTTGGCAATGCTACCCTATCTTTGGGTTTTGTACAAGGTGGGGCAAAAGTCGAACTACCTTTTTGAGTGCCTATAGCTTTGATCAAAGAAAAGATTGAAAGAGAGGTTTGGTTTTCATAGTAACTTTAATTGATATTTACATTTTTTTTCGTTAAGATTGGCAAATTATCTCCGCTAAATGGTGACCGCGATTGGCTGTGCAACTTTCCGGTCTTTTTAAGGAATTTTCCATGACATCCTGCCACGTCTCAGGCTGAATTTCTTCAATTTCGTGATGAATATTGTCTTTAAGATATTGAACCGTTTGGGGCTTATTAACATAAACTTTAGATTAAAAAAAACCCCATTGTATGAACGAACTGCCAGACATAGTTTCACCCTTAGGTCGCAAGAGCTAGGACCTAAATGTACCGCTAGTGCGGGCCTTCTCTTCTACGGTTGCCCCAGCAAGCCAGGTCCGTAGGGGACCTGGCAAATGCCATCCCGACTATTTGGCCACTCATATGAGAGAGGGTTTTTAGAGCATAGAACCATCACGCTGCTCCACTGCGGATTGACAGGCATAGTACATAAGTACACCATCTATTCCTTCACTTTCATATTCCGATATGACGGCAATGCGACTTGATCGCGATTTTGAATTAGCCCTACCCGGGACTCGAACCCAGGACATCTATATAGGTATTTACACTATGTTTATTTCTATAGTAACACCGCCTACCTTCTTCCTCTCTTCTTTAACTGTTTCCCTAATCGCAAAGGTTGTCTGGAAGAGATTGATATTTAGCGATAAGACCGCCCTGTTGCACACTAAATTTAGTTAATTTTAAGTTATTGTATTTTTCTTTTGTCCTAATTTTGTGCTGTTCAATAAACTATACATTTATCTATAGTATGCTAAAAGTATAAAAGAAAACATTTTAAATAACGTCACACACATTTATCTTCCATGTTATACGAAGTCCATAAAGCACGCAACAAATACAAACACACATTAATAATTGCAGAAGCAGTTGTTCGTATACAGACTTAACTGAAAATTAATGTTTCGTTTATTTCCAAACTCGCGACCCAGTTTTCAAGCGTTGTACACCGCCATGCATTATTCAAAAATCAACATATGAAATTCCGGAAATATGAGCTTAGCCGCTACTCTCCCCATTTGCCCTTGTGAACGATGATCCCATGTTACTGCGATAATATAATTCTGTTATTATAGGACGCTATAACAATAATAATTTTGGTTCTGTAGCCCATTTTAAGACAGATTAACGTTCGACTGAAAACAAGTGTTCGCATAATAACAGGGCATTTCATCTCTCATACAGCAGAATGGATATTATTTCTACACGAAAGAAAGGATATTAAGCTAGCTGTTAGGCCTTATATGTGTAATAGAAAACAGTTATTTGAACGAGCTTTTTTTACTTACTTGCTAATTATATAAAAGTTACAAGGTGACGATATAAGTTACATTGAATTATTGTTACTAAATGACGAGTTTCTTGTCTAAGTGTCTACTTGCAGTACGAATACCTGTTTAGCAGTGTCTTAACCTCCCTTCGGACTTTACTGTATTAATAAATCTTTATATCAGGCATACACCCACATTATTTGTTAGTTACAATTTTTACTTAACTTATGTTAGTACTTATACCTATAATCTTAACCTAAAAACATAAAAAATAAAATTCTTAAGACTAAAATCTAATAATTAATTACTGGGGACGCCTCTTCCTGCTGATGTGTGCACCATTCCAGCTGATCCAGAGAGGGCTATCCCACTTACCCGCCAATGTACTGAGGAGGGTGTTGGAACTGGCCATTAGCCTGTCATCATTGATGCAGCCCGCTTGCGCATAATGGCGTAAAAGTTGTCTAGATGCACATCCGCAAACATTGCTGACGCGCTGCACCAACGTGGTTTCCTCAACACAGCCCTCAGGACATTGTTATATTGAACACGCAGGGCACTGTAAGGCCGCTGCTTATAATCCGTCCACAGACTGCACGAGTAGAAAGTTTGGCAGTAGGGTCTAAACAATGTTAACTTTACCTGCGTGCTACAACGTGCAAATCTGCGAGCCAACGTGTTGCCACGAACCGACAGCGCCCTCCGCTCGCGCTCCAGGTCACTGTCGTCATCGAGTCTGTCCGTATCTATATGCCCGAGGTACCTAAACTCAGTTACTTGTTTCAGAGGAGTTCCACATAGTTTTACTTGCGGCTTAAATGTGGATAATTCATTCTTTCCTCTGAACAATAGAAACTCGCTTTTATTTGCGTTGTAACTGAGTCCATTTTCCTCAGCATACTTCTCACAAATCTGTAGCAGCTTTCTGAGACCTCCGATTAATAGAACTTACCCAAAATTTTACAATGTATATATATAAATAAAATTTTTTACTCTATAAATAAAATTTTTTACTTCTTTTCTCTTCAAAAATGTAAAGTGGAAAGTGTTTCTGTGAATTTAGTTTTAGTAACTATTCAGTGTCAAAGTGTAAGAGTTTTTGTAACCAATCTAGAACAATGGCTTTGCAATTTGACTGAGTAAGTGGTGGAATGTTCAGTATTTTATTAGCTTTATTACTAAATACACGTGGTCAAAATACGCTGGAATCATGACAGGCAAAATGTGTTACCACGTCTTACAACTTGTTGCACAAGGCGCAGAGGGTAACAGCGATCAGAGCAATACGAGGGTATCGTACAGAATCCTGGACTGTGGCGACTCTTCTGGCGGTCGATCCTCCTTGAGAGCTGTGCGCGCAGGCTCTTGTGGCTGCGTATCGGCACAGTGCAGCTGCGAGGGCTCAAGGCCACCCAATTGACATCGATGAGGTTCGGTGGATCAGGGTCCAAGCCGACCAGGCTGTGATCCAAGAGTGGAAGGAGAAACGCGGGTCCCCAGTATCTGGCATGGCTACTGTGGAGGCGATTCGCCCTCACCTAGAGCAACGGCTTTCCAGGGGGCACGGAACGCTTTTTAACAGACTGGCGCAGGTTTTTACTGGGCATGGCTTCTTTGGAAAGTTCCTGCACCAAATTGGCCGAGAGGAGTCGCCTGCTTGCCACGAGTGTGGTGCAGCTATCGACTCAGCACATCACACCGTGGCTGAATGCGTTGACTGGGGACCTCAGCGGCACGCTTGGTGGAGCTGATCGGCAGGGAACTCTCGCTTGAGAGCATTGTAGGCGTGATGCTGTCAAGGTAGAGATGTTGGGCGGAAGTGGCGTTCTTCTGCGAGTCTGTAGTCTCGCTAAAGGAGGCCCACGAGCGAGATAGGGAGAACGTAGTAGATGGTTCTTCTCAACGCCGAAGGAGGCGGGATGCCAGGCGGCGCTTGTTTGCACACCTGCTCCCGTTTCCAAGAATTCCTCAGTGGGACTCATCTGGGGCACCAGGGAAGAATGCGCAAGCTGAACCTCTGGTGTCTCACTTGCGGATAAAGAGGGTTCTGCTGGGTTTTAGTAGGTATTGAGAGGTCTCCTCCCTCGCCCAGTCTCACACTCCTGACCCATTTTCAGGTCAGGGTAAGTCCGTAAAAGCATTTCCCAGAGCAAAAACAAAAAGTCTTACAACTTTGAAAGCTAATCGAGTATTCAGACGTGAATCGCAAGATATGTTAAATGTTACTTTAGAATGAGACATAAGTATAATTCTAAATATGTAAATTTGTCTTACAGATAAAACAGCGAGTTTTACTGAAAGCTACCATTAATAATTATAACTTTGAGTTACTACTTCATATCGATTGGATTGCAGTACCTTCAATGGTGGTATATTCTTCATTAACTATATAAAATTAATTAATCGTTCTAAGTCGCATTAAAGTTGTAACATATTCAAGGCGCTACTAAACCTTTATACATACATAAAAGTATCAGGAAAGACTGGATTTGTAATAATTTGTTATCAAACCCATCAGAAAGTTTAATTTCCTCTATAGTTGGCATGATTGATTGCTTCTTGTTAACGTTAAGATTACCTAAGTCATTTTTTACTGCGATGTTGTATAGGTAATATTCTTGCTACAACCCAAGTCAGGGTAGTTGTTATATAAAGGGTTATATAAGGATTTACCTTAGGAAAGGATTACGTATTCGAATAATTTACGCACAGATGTGTTGGCCACAATAGATTTTTAAAGGTTGTGTTTTATGATAATTAACATAAGCCTGTCATTGTTTATTATATTAGCAAATCTGTCAGAATTGATCCAGTTATCTGGAGTATTCAGGGATTAAACAAAGAGGGAAAATATTAAAAATTGAAGTTTTGATATAATATATAAGTTTGTTGAACACTTTCACATGTATTTAGCAAAAAGTTTCGATTTTCACATTGGAAATTTTTTAACGCTGGGAATTCCTCGGGGATAACTGGAATACTCGGGAGGATGTTCCAGGGTATGCCGAACTCATACCGGCTAAAACTCAGCGGTGCTCCTACGTCACTTGGAGACGGGGTCACGAGGACGCGACTGACAGACATTCGCAACCCCGCCAGCGATGTGCCTATTTAGGTCCAACTCGGTCAATGACCAAAACTTATCTCCGAAGGTGGATTGTCTGGAGCACCTGGTAAGTCACCAACCACCTCGCGGGACCTCTAATTGTTGTGCAACGGACCCAGCTTCCGTGACCCAAAGGTCGAAGGCGATCGTAGGCCTCTCGTCTCCTTTTCTAAGCCTGAAGTGATCATGTTCGCCTTCCTCAACCGTTCCACCATCTCCTTCCGCGTCATGACATCCCCGCAGAAGGAGAGCGTTGCACACCATGCTCTTTCGCTGCTTACCATCATTATAATGACGGTGGGGAGCGAGAGATCCATACCGATAATCGCCACAAGCGCGGCACGCTGAACAGTCCGGGCTGGGCATGCGTCAAGCGTGTCTTGGGCCCTTATCAATGGCGCAGCCACACTTGTGGCACACCTCGGTAGGCTCACACCTAGCCACTCCGCACAGGTACTTACAAAGCAACCGTGGCCCGACAGAACCTGCGCGAGGTGGAAGGTCACTGCGCCGTGTGACATTGCAAATATTGCAACTGTAATTAATGTTATATAATTGTTGTTCAATTTCAATAAATGCAGCTTCTTTTGATGATTATTCTATAACTAAATGTCTTATTTATTGTAACTCGGAGTTACTTAGTTCTTTTTATTGAGCTCTTCCCAAGATTCCTGTAATTCATTCAATGTAGAGTCGTATTTAGCAGATAAAACTTAGCATTTTGTAGTGGTCAAATATGTAATGAAATAGTCTTTTTAAAGTTTTTAATACCTAGAAGAAGCTACGCTAACAGTCTGAGCACGTTTCTTTTAATGATTTAAATGTATGTTTTCATTCGCGTCTGGAGCGAGGAGAGTAAATAAAATCTTAGTGTCAGCAGATGACATTATGATTAAGTGGAACGTTTTAGGAATGTCTGTTTAAGGCGCTCAATGTAGATTGCATAAGCAATTTAACGTAACACAACGAAACGTATTGCAAAAGTAAATTTCAGTCATAAGCCAAGCGTAGGCGAAATGTTCACTTTCAGATTGTGTTACAAAAAAAACTTGTTTTCAATTTTTGAAGTGAAACTTCTTTAGGGTAAAATTTTTACGGATGAAATGATTAGCGTCACGAAGATGTGCAGCGTTTTTTATGCTAATTCTTTTGAAGGTTAGGTAGTTTTAATATATACACATAACATGTGGCTTTATAATTTGCCACACATCATTTAATATACTATTTTCCATGAAATATAAACTAAAAATATTTAATAAATTCTCTTTACTAAACTTTAAATTTAAAAATTAATGAATGATTTCTAATATTGATAAAACACATGTGGCATTTTTATTTACAATTCGTCATTTGTGATTTCAATAAATTATTCGTATTAATTTTCGACACTTCTAATACTTTATTGACAATTAAATTAATTAAATTCCTAACATATCTTCCTTTCTCCCTCCCTCTAGGTTTCGGAAATCTTAAGTTTTAGATTTGTATAAATATAAACAAGACTAAAAAAATAGTTTGCCAAAGAAGCTTCAGTTACTTTGTACGCAGGCACTTTTTTGTGATTAATGAAAAATCCAGAAGTGCTTTTATAAAATTGGTTTGCACAACCTAAAAAGACCTTAAATTTATAAACTACATTTAGTAACAAAATATATACTGGAAATTTACGGTGTACTTTAAGATGAGGGGCAATATATAACACGGAAAATTTCAAGTTTTATTGAAATTCCTGCTTATTCAACATCGTTCGCGTAGACGAGATATTAAAATCGTCCCTTGTAACTCACATTACTTTCATCCTACGCTTACCTAGCAAAATATAGTTGAAGTTTAGGATATAAATACAGAAGTAAATACTTTGAAAATTCATAAGACTTATACGTCAGATCGACGATTTACTAGTTTAGTGAGTTTGTTGAAAGGTTCACTGTAGTAGTCAGTGAAATGAGTTATCATATAAAGATAAAGTAGCTACCTATTAAAGCAGTTAAATAGCAGCCCACTCTTAGGCTATACACAGGAGAAGTAGCTTAAAGCTTTAACCTAGGATATTGCTCAATTACATATTGTTAGGTTACATAAAGATATATTGGATTTATCATAAAGATTTCTTTCACCAAAAGGCACACGTACATTTTTGAACCAAGATTTCCGATGTTTACTACGTAAAATTGATAATATATTCAAGGGTAACTTTATACATTTTTATAACCAACCCCTAGAAGAGGGTACAAAGATAATTTAACAATTTTAAATGTTTTATTAAAAGGAAACTAATCGAGATATCATTCTATAATTTGAAGATATCTATCAGTCGTATATTGAAATATTTGGGAAAAAAACTACTATGAAAGCCTACTGTAAACAGTACAAACTCACTTTATTTAACTTAAATACATAATCCACAGTTTTCGCGGATCTGATTTTTTATAATCATCAATCATTATTCACCAGTTTTAATGATACTATCTTCTATATATATATATATAAGAGATATCTATTGACTCTGACGATATCTTTGGAACCATAAGGTGTAGAGACTTGAAATTTGGTAGAAATATTCCTTTTGCCAAGTGGAGATCAGCTAAGAACGAATTTTTCGAAATTCCACCCGCAAGGGGGCTGCGGGGGTGTTAATGAAAAGCACACCATAACTACTTAACAAATATAAATAAAATTTGATACACCGATAATGTAGAGTCTGAAAAGGCCTATAAGCTCTTTGCAATAATACACAGCAAATAGCTCATTGAAGTATTAATTCGCATGTTTCTTATTTGTAAAACAATTTGCCTAAATTAATGAAAATGCTACCCAAATACCATTCCACGTAAACGTAGTCGCTGGTTCAGCTAGTTAGTTATAAAAGAAAACTCAGATATGTGACGATTGTCACGTTATTTTTATTAAATAACAATTCCATTTTCCTTAGAACTGTATATTCTCTCAAGATTGCTTTTAGATTACCCGACAATGATATTTTCAATTTATCCTTCTCTTCGTCAAAATATACAAACAAAGATTGGCTCCTTCTAACATGTCTATCAACTGTCAGCCGTGCTTGTTATTAATTGAGCAGGTTAACCAACTATAGAAATACACTCTGTTTATAAATAGTTAATAAATGCTAAAACTACCTGCCTCATCGGTCTAGTGGTTAGCATGTTTGGCTACAGACATGATGTCCTGGATTCGAGTCCTGGATCAAGCGAAATTCAAAAATTGATGTTAAATTTTCTATTAAGATTTTCTCCATATTTGCCTCAAGTTGGAGCACATCGCCAGTGTACTCCACCCCGTGCCCCGGAGAGCACGTTATGTTGTCTGTTCTGCGCTTGATTTTTGTCCGGTCGTTGCGGATTGTGTACGCTGCCTGTCAACCTGCAGTGGAATGGTGGGCTTATAAACCCTCTCATCTATGAGTGAGGAGGCCTGTGGCCAGCAGTGGGACAATAATAGGCTGCTGCTCACTTTACTTTTTATAGTAATAAATAACTAAAATGTAAAAATAAAGTAAATAATGAAACCTACTATATGAAAACTGGTAAGTTTTACATAATATATCGACGTGGATTTGTGAGTAGCCCTATTAAAATTATTAGGAATAAGTATTAAAAAAAAGTCATGGATTGAGGAAAATTACTATTACTCCGACTGCCTCATTGGTCTAGTGGTTAGCATGTTCGACTACAGACATGAGGTCCTGGGTTCGAGTCCCGATTCGGGCTAATTCGAAATCGATATTGAGCTTTCTATTAAGATTTTCTTAATATTTGCCCCAAGTTGGGAAGTTGGCGGTGTGATCCACCCCCGTGCCTCGGAGAGCACGTTAAGCCGTCGATTCTGCGCCCGATCTCTCTCCGGTCGTGTCGGATTACCGTCACATCGGACTATGAGAGTGAAGGAATAGAGAGTGCACTTGTGTACTATGCCTGCCAATCCGCTGTGGAGCAGCATGGTGGGTCTATGCTCTAAAAACCCTCTCTCATATGAGTGAGGAGGCCTGTGCCCAGCAGTGGGACGTTAATGGGCTGCTACTTACCTTTTTTACTATTACTCCTGATTTGAAGGAAAATGACTTAGCTTAACATTAAAAACTTGATGATAGAAATATTAGTGTAGTTTTGTTTTGAGCTAATTGAAGGAACATTGAGATAAATAATTACTCGAGAGATCAAAGGTCTACTAAAACAAAACCTTATAAATGTTTATTTTGTTTCGTTTGTTGCAGCTTGACTAAGTTCGCTTTTGGGCAATGTGCTAAATTATATATAGTAATTTGTTAAGGGGTGGTTTTATACAAAGAAATGGAAAATCTATTTCAAAATTTGGATTTTACAAACAGCGAAATTATGTAAACTGTTCTCTTGTAAATGATTCGTTCTAACAAATTTCGTCTTCCGGCACGACAATAGGTAAAGGGATGACTGGTATTTTGATTGGAGCATATTTGTCTGTCACGCGAGATTTGAATTTAAACGAGCCCCTGGTTAACTCGTGACTGTGTCACCATTGTAATAAGTTTTGATGAAATGTTTTTGTATAAATTTGTATTACTTCTTCTTTGCGAAATTGTATATAGATATTGCTGATTTTTCAATAACTAAACAGTACTACTATGTCTCTACAGAGTTAAGTATACATTATTTTTCTCATATAATTTAGTGCTACAAATAAGTTACTATTGATATAAATTATGGCGTTATAGCAATAATTATTTACTTATAAAAAAAAACCTTTACTATTACAATTGAGATAACTCTGATACTAATTCTCTTAATGAAGAACCAGTTACAACATTAAAATAATGAAGAATTTTTATTATTTGCATTATTTGTTATTTAATTTGATTGTTTTAACTGATTCGATATCATTAATACAATCGTTATCTAATAAACGTTATAAATAATAAAAGGTAAGTAGCATCCCATTAAAGTTCCACTATTGGACACAGGCCTCCTCACTTTAAAAAACAAGAGATATTTGAGCATATATTGTTGTTCCACAACGGGTTGGCAGGCATAGAACACAAGTGCACTCTCCATTCCTTCACTCTCATAGTCTGATAGGACGGTAATTCAACACGATTCTCTGATGGACGGCGGTGGAACACACTGAGGTGGACAGATACTGAGAATTTCTTCACTATCAAATCAAGTCAAAATGTTCTTTATTCAAGTAGGCTTAAAAAGCATTTTTGAATCGTTAGTAGTCTGTCCGTTGGTAACAAATCTACCATCGGTTCGGAAAGTTGAATCCGCTGAGAAGAAACCGGCAAGATACTCAACGGTTACTCTTTTAGAGATAGTTTTGTATGTTACAAAGTGTAATATATTGCTTCTGTGAGCAACTGGAATCACGGCGAAATATTTCTATCGCTTAAATAATCTTCAACATTATAATATACCCTTTGTAAAAGGATGTTTTTGATATAATTCTTAAAATATTGTGAAGGCAAGTATAAAACTGATTATATTTCACACACTTTGATTTCTGAACCTTCTTCAATCTAAAATATGGAATTACAAGTTTGTTTTATTTCTTGTATAAAAATTGTGTATTTGACTTTTTACGATAGTATTGTGATGGTACTGGGAGAAAAGATGTTCAATATGGATTTTTGAATTCCCCTGACCCAGGACTCGAAACAAGGCTTTTATCTGAAGTAGAACAAGCTAAATACTTAAACCATTGAGGCAGTTGTACATTACAAAAGTTCATATAAAAAGTAAATATAAATCAGCAAGGAAAAATTTCCTAGATTAAAGCGAAAAAAAGGGGACAGGAAGAAGTAGCTCAAAGCGACATCCTAGTAAATGAAATTCTACCCTAGATGCACTATGCGGTTCAATTCAATTCGCAAACTCATTGAAAGCGTAACCACGTGACAGTGTAATTTGTAGCAACGAGTACCGTGAATGTGGATGTGAGAACATTACATACACCTACAATAACATTGGAATTGAGTATTGATCGGAAGAACAATGAGAACTTTTGAAGTTACGTGATAATTTACATAATACATTATACAAAGTGAACTCGAATGCCCGATAAATAGTGATTGGTTCCGCTTAAACCAAACTTGAAATTGGGTCCCCTGTTGAACATTTTAGAGGATTATGTGAAAGAAAAACTTTTGACACTGATTTTTTTGTTTCGAAAGGTTAAGATAATATTTTCCGTTTTATGTAACATTTATTCAGTATTGAGAACTCCCAGCGTATAATATAATGTACATATTGTCCAGATAACTTGTAATAGCTTCATTGTTCTAGGAGTCAGCTTGTTCAGCTATAGACAGTGAGATCCTGGATTCGAGGCCCTGGTCAGGTCTATTATAAAATGAATATTGGGTTTTCTGTTAAAAAATAGGGAAGTTGAGAAGTTGTCAGTGTGTACCTCTTCCTGGAAGGACAAGACAAGTGGTCGGTCCTCCACTTGATCTCTCTTTACGAGAGTCTGACTTATTGCTCCATTGGACTACGTGAGTGAAGGAATAGAGAGAGTATGTATGTTTGCGCATACATTAATACTATGTAACCTCTGCACGAATGAACCGCTACATCTCTGCATAAGATTGGCGCTGTGTTATTTCTTTCATGTAATTAAGTCAGGGTTCTGCTGATGACTAAGTAAAAAATAAAATTGCTGTAAATTCTAGTAGGCTACATAAAATTGACATGTCATTCAAGGGCAACTGTATAAGTTGCTTCAACAAGCTCCCAGAAGAAGTTACAAAGATGTGTCTTAATAAATTTAAATCTTTTATTAAAAGAAAAGTAATTGAGAAATCATTCTATATTTTAAAGGATACTTAGAAGACAAAAAGCGTGGGAGTGCATGAATTGCTCTATATGTATATAGATAAAGAATAAATTAAAAATATATATTGTAATGATGATGACAAAACAAAAACGTACACCCGTCAGAGTTTTTTGTGGGCTCTTCTCAGATCAGGGCGCGAAGAAATCCTCGTAACTTTAGATTTTAGTCGTTTTTTAATGTTCTCATCAGTCGTTAATTTAAAAAATATATAGAAAAAACGATATTTGACGATTCAAAAGTCCTGTAATAGGGCTACTTGAATTAAGTTATTTTAAATTTGACTTTGAAGTAATCTGTCAGCTAGTTATACATAATTTTTATCTTTTAATTCTCATGACTTTATTACAGTTTTCTGAAATTTACTTTAATTTACTTTAAATCCATTATCCTATTGGGTAATTTGAATTCCATTGGACAGGTATTAGTGAGCGCCTTTCCCGTTCATTTAATGTTCAGTTTCCCTAATTGTAAAAGGGTTTTTGTTACAAATGGCGGAATAATTTTCACAGGGTGAATATATATGATATTCAATAAAACAGTTGCTGCATTTGTAGATTCATAGATAAACCTATAATATGACGACGGAGTCTATGCTAAGATGTATTACTTTTGTAGTTATTTATTTAACCAGTAGTTACTACACTTAATATATATATAATATAAAAACTTTCATGTAGAAATTTGTGAGGTGTGCAACTTTTTGAGGTAGCCACAACATGAATTAAGATTAAACTAATCTAAAGATACATCTTTTACTGTAATTCATTAAAGTATTATTTATTTATTCATTTATTTATTTATTTATCACCAGACATACAGTATTGTTCTTACAAATAATGACTACTCAACTAGTATAAACTTTGTTTCAATAGTCATCACCTTCCTAATGTATCATCAATTACAATCAACCGCACATCTGAATATATGTCAACACAAACAAAATTGTTTNATCAACATAGTTTTTTTTTTTAAATTTACATTGAAAGGCATGCGTGTGTATGTATCTGTGTATGGGTTTATATGTCTGTGTTGTATATATGGGTGCGTGTATGTACTTTAATTAGATTATTTTATAAAGCAAATTTTCGGTTTGCTCACAAGATAGGACATTGAGGTAGTGTTTCACTTGTAGTTTGCATTTCCGGGTTGTAGTTCTATAAATATTTAGTGTTTTGTTGAAAAATTGTACAACCTAGACCCAAGAAGATAGTATTGATGGTCCGCTAGTGTAGTTCTGTGCGCTTCATATGTACATATAGAATAATTCCTACGTTTCGCTCCATTCATTATATCAACTTTAAAGGTTAACGATTTATGCTTTCGTAGAATTAATTTCAAAAAAATGATTTTTCTTAAAGTTATAACTTCACTATCCTTGTATATAAGAGAAGTGCTATACCAATAAGGTTTCCCAAACAACGGTTTTAATATTGGTGTCTGAGCACGTTCTATTCGTAATAGTATGGAAGGTCCGGCCCCACCCTACACTGTAATGCAGTATGATAAGATGGATTGTGCGAAAGCAAAGTACGTCATTTTAAGAGAATGCATATAATACACGTCTAAGCTGTTTAAATATGAAATTTAAATTTCGTGTTTTTGATACTGTAGAATCTATTTGTTGGCGCCAAGATAATTTATAGTCAATAGATTCTCCTAAATATGTTGACTTTTAGAGATTATATTTAGGATTAAGAGATTATTAGCAAGTCATATAGAAACAACTGCCAGCGCATTCACTGTAGTATTCTTAACAGGATTATAGTCATCACCTTCAATAAGCATTACAGTGTCATCGGCATATGATAATAAATTACAATGTGGAATATTGATATGACAAATTTCATTCGCGTAAATCAGGAATAATGTGGGACCGAGAATGCTGCCTTGTGGTATTCCGTTGGTCAAAGATTTATCTTCACTAATAAAGTCACCCAATTTAACTTGCTGAGTACGCCCAGTTAGGTAACTTTGGAAAATGGCGAGAGTATGTCCACGTATACCTATATTTTCCTTTTCTTTCCATTCGTAAACTATGTGTGTTATAATAAGGCGACCGTACCACTCATCAATAATCCCAGTTGCCTTGTACGTAAGCATTGTATATAATGAATTTGGCTTTGGTATTTTAAAATGTTTTACTTTCTTATTAAAAACCATTTTTGATGCCTTAACAATAACATTTTCAGGCAGGCATAGTACACAAGTGCACTCTGTATTCCTTCACTCTCATAGTCCGATGTGACGGGAATCCGACTGGGTTGCTGGGGCAATGCACCACCTACTCACCAATCTTGGGGGTCTTCAGGAAGGAGTCCATCGCCTATACGCAGGTGTAGTGCGGTCCCTGGCCCTTTATGGAGCCCCTGTATGGTCGCATAAATTGGCAGTCAAATGCGTCAGAGTAAAGTTTTACAATGTACAGCCTAAGATTGCCATAAGAGTTTTCCGAGGGTATCGCACGATATCCTTTGAGGCAGCAACTCTCTTGGGACGATCTCTACGACTGGATATCCTGGCGGATATAGCCACTAAGGTCTACTTTCAGACTTCTGCTATTCGCCAGGCAGGGGGAGATGCAGTTAAGAGGGAGCTCTGCTTACTTAACAAGTGGACATATGGGCAAATCTAAACAGAACGGCGGATGCACCTCGAGGAAGAACGCTCAGTACGCCACCGTGTGGTCAAGGCAATTTTGACGAACTTTGAGGCCTGGAAGGAGAGGAGTGACAGCAACGTTCAGGTTCACACAGATGTTCACCCGATACGGTTGCTTTAGTGAGTATCTGTTTCGAATTGGACGGGAGGCAACCCCTGTATGCCACCACTGTGGGGCAGACCAAGACGACGCTCAGCTTACGCTTGAAGTGTGCCCAGCTTCGCACTCCGAACGACGCGTCTGGGTAAATAAAATCGGTACTGATCTCTCGGTACAAGCAGTCGTTGCTGCGATGCTTAAGGTGCAGGAAGCGTGGAGGGTGGTGGTCTCCTTTTATGAAGATGTTCTTCTCAAAAAGGAGACTCCCGAAAGAACCCGTGAGAGGGTTGATCCCGATTGATTTTTTGTGCAAGGGTGGCACCGGTACGTTCTGACCGAGTTGCCGGAACCACCCCAGCAGGCACGTGACGATACCAAGAGGGTTTCAGAGGGTAAAAATCCCACATAATCCGATTTCCTTTCCTCAGATCTCGGGTATGTTTCGATCATTTCCCCCCCGTCAAGAAAAAAGAAGCTGTCAGTCCGTTTTACCAATGTTACATCATCTGCGAACATAAATACCATACTGCGCTTTATTGAGTCGCCTTGATTTGTATATGATTGAAAGAGCCACGGCCCCAAATGAGTTATCTAAATGGTAGGCAATATATACTAAATTTAATATAATGGTAATCAATGATAACTTTTCTACACGAATTGAAACTTTAATAGTTGTGTTATACTTTGTGTAAAGTCTTGGTTTTTCATTGTCTGTATTATACGAATGTATAGCCCTTTTTCTTTGCCCAACGAAATTGTACAAATACATGTAATCCCTTTCCAACAACTTCAAGTGAAATGGTAGTCCTACCCTTGTTAAGTTGAAAATATCGACAGCGGGGGTCTGTCTCGCATAATACTCTCATTAAGGTTACAAAATCACTTACGACAAATTTGTTTACTGAAAACATATAATTTCGTGACCTAGCAAGCGCGTAAATATTTTTTTAACTTTGTTTTCTCTGTGGATAATCCCTTTAGGCTTCTAAACAATTTTCATATTTACAATTGTTAACGGCTCTGCTCATAACTAAGCATGATGCTGGGATAACCATTTTCTGTAGTTAATTTTATAAATCTTCCGGCAATTGTTAGCCCTAATAATAGAATTTCAACAACAAAGACACGTTAAACATATTTACATGATATTAATATCACTCTGAAGGGAAAATTTAACAGTTTAATTTGTATTCTGGGACAGTTTAATTTTGAAACCGTCACTCAAACTTATACCTTATTGTCTTCAATCTTACTTTAGTTTCTCATGAAATTGTAAATAGATAGTTGTATCCTGTACTGAACACCACAGATTTTGGAATTTGAAATAAAAACTCTTTTAAGATTTACTTTATGCTTTTTGTAATGGAAGATATGTTTAAAATAATGAAATTGGGTTTGACTGTAATCGAATTCAAACAAATGTTGAAAGAGTGAATTTTATATTAAAATAAAAGTAATGTTATATTCTATGATCTATGATCTTGTGATCGAGTGGTGAGGAATGAGCTGTGGTCAACGTTATCTACGTATGGGGTGAGCGGTTGTCTAATTCAACCATTGAAATCTCTCTATGATGGTTCTAGTGCTTGTGTCAGAATAAACGGAGCGTACACGGAGTGGTTTCCTGTCGAAAG
>JACTOM010000117.1:0-17912 GCA_015832385.1 Elymnias hypermnestra | reverse complement strand
ATTTTTTTTATTTAGAAATATATATTAAAAATGACATTTTATACAAATGTCGTCGAATCTGCTTCTCTACTTCGAAATATATTTCCGGTCTGAATTGTTCTTATCGGATACTTTTAAAGAGTGAAACAACTTGCCATTAATACTATTCGAGGAGCAATTCAAATGGCATTTTTATCACAATCTACTTTTATGAGTTCACAGATTAACGTTGAAAACACATTGACTAATACAAATTGTTTTCGTACATGCTAATGTTAAACATTTCATAAAAATTATTGATCGTACTAAAGAAGGATGACCTACTTTGTACGACTAAGGTGTTTTATTTCTGTAACCTCTTTTCGTGGCCCTTCTATAAATTTACATAATTTTGGATCAATATATTGTCTATATAGTTAGTGACATTTACAGCTTTAGAAATTTGAAGTCAAATATGCAAAAGTGTTCAAAGGTAGTCATTTATTCAATCAATATTTAATAGTAAATTATTTTGTAATTCTGAAAAAAAATATGCTAAATTCTAATGTTCTCTGAATTATAAAAACGAAGAAATAAAATGACAAAGACGAAAAAGAAATTATTTTAATTACTTTCTTTCAGATTTTTAGATCTAATCAATATAAAAATTTTACTTTACAACGAATATATATTTAATACGGAAGTGATGGAATAGAGAGTGCATTTGTGTACTATGCCTGCCAATCCGCAGTGGAGCAGCATGGTGGGTCGATGCTATAAAAACCCTCTCTCATGCGAGTGAGGAGGCCTGTGCTCAGCAGTGGGACATTAATGGGCTGCTACTTACCTTTATCTAATGGTGAAATATTTTTGAAATCAGTCCAGCAGTTTTTGTCTGAAAACGTAACATACATAAACACGTACGTACAAAACACAAACACTTATATAAGACTATATAAATATATTAAATATTTATGTTATTTTCTTTTCAACATCACTGTCTCCCTTAGATTGATAAGATATATGTAACTTCAATACAGTATTGTAAACAAATTTGAATGAGATTATATTAGCTACATAGTAATAAAATTGAATTACTACAAGATTGAAACTTTCATAACAAAATTTCTCAACGTAAAGGAAAACTTGCTTGTTTGACGAACACAAATCTGTCACGCAAGATTTGAATTTAAACGACCCTTTGCTTTTACTCCAAAGAGGCTTTTAGGGGCAAAATTCTGGTATTTGTGAAACGAGTACAGTTAGCAGTTTAAAAAGCTTTAATGGCGGAGAACGGTGTTGCAAGCAACTTTTAGACGCTATTATAAACATACTGCTATGTTTTTAATGTGACCTACAACGAGTAAAAACAGCACAACTTGTATATAGCGTGGTAATTACTAAAATTGAGCTCATTCAAGTTGCAATTTTCAGTATTCGAAATTTTTAACCTCGTATGGTAATAAACAACCATTAAAGTAATATATAAATATATTTATTGGTCATAAATAAAAAAAAATAAAAGCGCGTGCGTACAAAATACACAAATCAGAAGTGAAACTTCTTTGGCAAACTATGTTTTAAGTCTTGTTTATATACATATCTAAAACTTAGAGGAAGGGAAAAAGGGAGATATGTTAGGAACTTAAAGAGTTTTATTGTCACGAAATATTAAAAGTGTTGAAAATTAATACAAATAATTTATGGGAATCTTATATGACGAATTGTTAATAAAAATGCCACGTTTTTTGTCAATATTAGAAACTATTAATCAAATTTTGTTTTTGAATTTAAAATTGTATATTTTATGAAAAATAGTGTGTTAAATTAATAAACGACAAGTGACCGTAATATTTCTAAGGCTTTTAAAATTCGGTTTTTAAAAGAAAACATAACTTAACAGGAACCATAAAATAAAATCAATAATATAATTTTTAAGATTACATTTTATTATTATTACATCTGAGTTTTTTTTATCAATTCTGCTTATACCAATTTTGCAATAAAAAACTGAAACCTTTCAAAACAATTCTGACAGACGAATTATTATAATCTAAGTAGCTGGAATACGAATACAAAATTGATAATCTGAATATACGAGTAACACCCGTCACATTTACCCTTGTCAATTCAAATCCCAATAATAAAGAGATTTTGACCTGATACTTAGCATACGAGGTCTGATAAAAATATAACCGTTATTTTAAAATTTCATGAGTTACGTATGTTCGGTTTTCACATTTTTTTTCTGTTATGTTGGCACACATGTCTGTTATATATGTTGAATATCAGCCATTTTGGATTGTCAGTTTGTTTTTGACAGATAAATATGTTCGTCTTGTTTTTGTGTGCTCTTCGATTTTTTACTATTCGAAAAAATGGATTTAAGAAACTTTATTAAGTTTTGTGTAAAAAATGAAATTATATGCGCAAGGACATTTGAAGTGTTGACTGTGTCACAGAACACAAGTTCATTTGTGTTATAACCGGTTTGAGGAAGGCTGAGATGTCAATGACGACACTAGTCCTGGTCCCCGAGCACGTCATCATCCGATGTAAACATTGATTGAAATCAATGCTTCAATATGTAATGCTCAAATAATTTTGGATTATCATCGAATCACTATCAGAGAAGTAGCTGATGATGTTGGCATATCGTTCAGCACATGCCAAGCAATGTTTGGGCATGAAACGTCACATGGAAATCGCTCAGGAGCTTTTGAACATCGTCAACGGCGATCCAGATTCTCAAAAAGGTGATGAATCATGGGTGTATGGCTATGACATTGAAACCAAAGTCTGATCATCCCAATTGAAACGTCCAGAAGAGCCAAGACCGAAAAAAGTACGTCAAGTTCCGTCAAGTTTGATGGTTTTGCTCACTTCATTTTGCGTGGCGTGATGCATCATGAATTCTTGCCACAAGGTCGTACGGTTAACAAGGAATACTACCTTGGTCTGAGGGGGATTACTTTGAAGGGGGCAAGAGAGTTATTGATGAATAAATAAATACTTTTTGAAAAAATTTAAATTAACGATTATTTTTTGATCAGACCTTGTATGCACGTACCATCCCGTATTATTTTCCGGAGAGTAACTTTAATAACTATTTATCAAATATTAACAAAAGAAAAGACTTTTGGAAACAATCTTATACAAGTAGATTATAATATAATGAATGTATGATTATAATATAATTGAAAAGTTCAAAATATATTAATCTGATTGGATATAATAGTTTTCATTAACCTTTAAATTATGAAATTTTAGACATTTTGAATTTTTTGGTGGATTCGATGATTGTATTGACATTTTTTTTAAATATAGTTATTAAAACATTTTGGTTAAAAACATGATATTCCTAAAAAGAGAAGAAAAAAATGGATGTCTGTAATTTCGGTATACATGGGATAATTGTACGTGATAACGTCATAAGAAAACATTGATAAAAAAAGTGTTGTTGTAATAAACGGAGTTAGGCCGATCATGCCTCTCTATCGATATTTACGCTTACGCGCTCGGCTCAGGCGGATCGTGGAAATGAGTCATGTTTTTTCGTATATACAATGGGCAATCATCCATTTATAATAACGTGATCACGTCAAAAATACGGTTGGAAAACTTTCCTACACAATTGAGATGTTATAATTGTTTCAATATATAATTATCATAGGTTTGAAATACATTCGTGCATACAAAATTTGATTTGGAAACCAGGAAGTTGGTCAAAATTAACTTGCATGATTTGATTACAAACTTCGAACTGGTGAAAATAAATTAAAGCTTTTAATAAGTAGACATTCTATCTATAATATTTCAATAAATCTCATGATGCAAATGACTAAAATCTGCTTGAGATTGTGTGGCCAAAATTAAGAGAGAGAAAGAGAGAGAGAGAGAGAAATTATTTGTATTGTTGTAATGCTATAGGAAAATCTTACATCTAATGTTTATTCTTCTTTATACATGTTTCTGCATATTTAAGCAGCTTAAGTACTCCTGATAATAATTAATGGAGTCTAGCCATCGACCGTTAAGTTTTATTACATCGTAAAATTAAATTAGGATAGTAAAGTTTCAATGGGCAGTAACATAATTTGTTTGTTTGTTTAATATTTTATTTTGTTTCTATCTTGTTGCCATTATTATTGTAAATTTATCATTTTATATGAACAAATAAATGTAATTGACATATACAATGGAAGCTGTTGTAGTATGAAATATTATACTGAAGTTTTTAATGGTCACTTTTGAAAATGTGTAGCTATATTATTGAAGTTCTATTCCTAAATGAGTACACAGCGGCAAATATTTTTAGACAACAAATTTAACGGTTGATTTCTAGAATATACAACTGTTTAAAAATTCGTCTGATTTTATTACTGATAAGCATTAACAATTTACCATTGTTATTTTCGAGGCAAGACTTGTTAGATCAAAGTTCATAAACTGTTTGAGCGAGAACATGAGTCGAATTTATTAACATGAGTCGAATTCACCCGATAAATACTGGAAGATATTTGAGAGTATATAAATATATAATGTTACTATAATATTGCACTTTTTCAAGTGAAACTTCTTTAGACGCATGAGGGTAAAATTTTTACGGATGAAACTTGTGACTAGCGTCACGAAAATGTGCAGCATTTTGTAATTAATTCAGTTGAAGGTGAGGTAGTTTTAATATTTTCAGATATCATGTGGCGTTTTAATTTGCCACTCGTCATTTAATAATTTAATGAACTATTTTTCATAAACA
Organism: Elymnias hypermnestra; assembly: GCA_015832385.1. Lineage (NCBI taxonomy): Eukaryota > Metazoa > Arthropoda > Insecta > Lepidoptera > Nymphalidae > Elymnias > Elymnias hypermnestra. The sequence continues at coordinate 13,195 of JACTOM010000117.1, read as the reverse complement.
ATATTCTTTCATAAATTCTCTATTCTAAATTTTAAATTCAAAAACAAAATTTAATTAATAACTTCTAATATTGACAAAACACACGTGGTATTTTATTTACAATACGTCATTTGAGAATTCAATAAATTATTTGTATTAATTTTCCGACACTTTTAATATTTCAATGACAATTAAATTCCTAACATACCTTCCATTTTCCTTCCCTCTAAGGCTCGAAAATCTAAAATTTTAGATTTGTATAAATATAAAAAAGACTTGAAAATTAGTTTGCCATAGAAGTGTTACTTCTGACATGTGTACTTTGTAGGCACACAATTTTATTTCCTAAATAACCACTCACATTTGACATTGAAGATTAGAGTAACAATGACAATGGCATTAAGTTTTGAAAAAACTCCTAAAGCACGGAAATGTACAAGATATTTAATCTGGTTGGTTCACAGTCCTTAAAACCTTTAAATTGTATTGTAGTACTATTTGTAAACTTAGGGTATATAGAAAATCGTTATTTGAGTCTAGTTTAAGTCGTCAAAAATAAATACGTTGCAGACCGTTCCTAATACACCATATCATTAAAATTTAGATTGTAGCTAATTGTAGTTTTATTATGGGTGTAGTAATATTTACATTTTCCTACCTGTTTTGTTGTTTATCGATAGTAATCTTAACTGTTGCGAAGATGTCTGTGAAAAAAAAAATATACTTCGTGGTAACAAGCGTCGAGGCTTTCTACGGCATATTATATTTTAATATTGAAAATTGTTTATGGGGTGTTGTCAGAGCGTTTTGTTTTATTTTAGATCTAAATAAACCCTTGAAATTAAAGGTCAAGGTAAATATATAATTGTTTATGATATATTTAGACTTGCAGGTAAACTCAGTTCAGCTGCATTTGCTGTTAGAAAAATAAGGTAATACACTGATGTTGAAACTGCTAAAATGGTGTATTTCGCTTATTTTCATAGCATTATATGCCATATATCAAGTGGGATCTCGCGTTTCTTTAAGAGAAAAATTCAAAGAAATATCGATTCTCATAGTACCATGGCAATATATATTGAATAACATTTTATATATGCGAGATAATATTTATTTAAACAGCAAAAGGAGCGAAACACACAATTTTAATACAAGAAATAAAAACAAACTTGTAATGCCTTATTTTAGAGTGAACAACGTTCAGAAATCAATTGTCGGGTTGAGCATCCGCATTATTAATAAGATACTATAATCACTTCCGAGTCTGCCTCCACATAGATTTAAGAAATACGTCAAAAACGTCCTATTACAACGAGCATATTATAATATTGAAGATTATTTAAGTGACAAAAATATATGGACCTCATTCCAGTGGCACATGAAAGCTAAACACATTGTAACGTACAAAAACTTTGTTTAAAGGAGTAACCGCTGGATTTTGTGCCGGTTTCTTCTCAGTAGAATCAATTTTCCGAACCGGTTGTAGATTTGTTACCAACGGACAGACTATTGACGATTCAAAAGAGCTTTTTGAGCCTACTTGAATAAATAATATTTTGATTTGATTTGACTTACCGGAAACTATCTTCTGTATGGCTACTTGACTAAGAATAAGTGAGAGAGGCTTCGGTCATAGCTGGTTAGCACTCTACTAGCAAACATGGGCCGTCATGAAAATTATTTGAGTTCCAGTCAAATGCTGTGTAGAAACCATTAGGACGTAAAGTACCATTCTCCACTCTCCATCTTATACTATGTTATTGCTTGCCATGAAATGAGTTCTTAATTAACATGTAAAACGACATAAAAGAATAGAATAATGTCAGAAACAGGATCTAATAATTATAACAAAAAAATCAATGTGCAATATTCTACGGCTTTATTTAATACCGTTGGTACAAGGACAGTCTTTGAATATTCATTAACTGTATAGTGAATCAGGGGAAGCCCCAAAGGGGTTTTTCTGTTCGTAGACACGAACTTGGTTAAGTCACTTTTTATGTCATCAAATATTCAATTTATATAATCCTCTTTTGTTGCGCTCAGAGCTAAACCGCTTAGCTTTTGTTAACTGCATTTTCACCAAAAAAAGTTATTAAATTTGAAATATTAATAGCTTAATCAAAAATGACTCGCCGTGTCTTTATCTAATATTACAGGTCTGTTCTTGTTTTCTGTTCCATACGCGTTTTTATCTATCAGAAACAGTACAAAGCATCTATCTTGGAACAGCTCTGTATTGACACCAGACTCTCGGCTAAGTGCTTCCAATATATTCTTGGCTACTTTGGTCACATTACCCGACGCCAGCCCAACAACTTAGACAAGTTAATAGTTACTGGCAAGGTAGAGAGCATAAGACCACGCGGCCGGTCACCTAGCCGCTGGTCCGACCAAGTAAAGGCATATACAGGTCTTCCATTTGCTGCGGTCATAACGAAGGCCGAGGACCGGACATGGTGGAAAGCACTGGTGAAAAAACTGACGCAGGCAACACAATACGTACGCGACCATAAAACTTGAAGAATACGACCGAGAAGAAGAACTTTTGATATTTTGGAATTGGCCCGACCCATATTGAATTTTCTATTAAGATTTTCTCAAAATTTGCCCGAACTTGGGAAGTTGGCGGTGTGCTCCATCTCTGTGCATCGTTGAGCACGTTAAGCCTTTGGTCCTGCGTCTGATCTCTCTCCAGTCTGATTGGATTCCCGTCATATTGGTCTGTGAGAGTACACTTGTGTACTATGCCTGCCTGTGCCCAACAATGGGACATTCATGGACTGCTACCTTACCTTTACAAGTTTTTTTGTAATACATAAAACATACTGGAAGTATATTTTTATTACAGCTTGTGAAACTTCTCTGAATATTCTGCGTTAGGCATCTAGGGCATTAGCCGAAGTAGAATGATAAATATTTATTTTATATTTTTATACTGCTTTAGAAAAAAAATGTTATTTGACATTATCAATAAACTTACAATTTTATCTATTAGTAAAGATAGGAATGACGGACAATATTTTCTTAGGTTTTCGCGTTTTTTAATCAAGATGAAAGCTTATATTTTATAAAGTCTAATAGAATCATCTTTAATAAAACATTTATTTTACGCATTTTTAACATACACAATATTTAAAATATTTTTATTTATTTTGCATCAATTTTCAATGTAAATCGTAAACCGCTATTTCGAATACGGTATGGTTAAAAATAATAGACAATATATTTGATAAAAATCCGTTCGTCGTCGTCGTTAGGGTCCGTTCACACAGACTGGCTCGGACAGAGGAGTAGTAAGTAAGTAAGTAGCAGCCCATTAACGTCCCACTGCTGGGCACAGGCCTCCTCACTCCGAAGAGAGAGGGTTTTTAGAGCATAGACCCACCACGCTGCTCCACTGCGGATTGGCAGGCATAGTACACAAGTGCACTCTCTATTCCTTCACTCTCATAGTCCGATGTGACGGGAATCCGACACGACCGGAGAGAGATCAGGCGCAGGACCGACGGCTTAACGTGCTCTCCGAGGCACGGGGGTGGATCACACCGCCAACTTCCCAACTTCAGGCAAATATTGAGAAAATCTTAATAGAAAACTCAATATTGATTTTTGAATTGGCCCGACCCGGGACTCGAACCCAGGACCTCATGTCTGTAGTCGAACACGCTAACCACTAGACCAATGAGGAGTAGTATTTGACTGCAATTAAAATAGAGTGCTGGGTAGTTGAAATAAGGTTTATTTTTACTTTTCATCTTTTTGTTCAGTCATTTTCAATAACAGAAGAGGTGAAACGTAAAAATAAACCTTAATTCAACTTCCCAGCAATCTATTTTAATTGCGTTCAAAATCAAGGTCTGTGTGAACGGACACTTAACAGATATAAGAATATATTATGTGAAATGACTTAAATAAAAGAAAATCAGGGTCTTAAGTATCTTTTACAAACAAAAAGCTACTTGGTGTGATCCATTCATATTACATTTTACATACATTATCCATTTATTATGGAGTTATGAAGCGTATGTTAACAAAAGAAATATTCTTTACTCATTCTTTAATAAAGCTACCAATTAGGAAGGAGTAGTGGGTAACTATATAAAGATTATTAGAGCCAGATGTCCCGCTTCATTGGGACTATTTTAAATTAAAATTAATATCGCGGGGAATAATTCGTATTCATAATTAGATTTCTGGTGAGAACATATTTTTGAAGTGAAACTTCTTTAGGCTCATGAGGGTAAATTTTTTACGGATGAAACTTGTGATTAGCGTCACTAAAATGTGCAGCATTTTTATCCTAATTCGTTTGAAGGTTATCATTTAATAATATACTATTTTTCATAAAATATATAAAAAAATATTGCATAAATTTTTTCTAAATTTGATAATTAAAAACAAAATTTAATTAATAATTTCTTATATTAACAAAAAAACATATGACATTTTATTTAGAATCCGTCATTTGAGATATAAATAAATTATTTGTATTCATTTTCGACAATTTTAATGACAACTAAATTCATAGGCTGAAAAATCAGTTTGCCGAAGAAGTTTCACTTCTGCGACGTGTACTTTATACACATGCACTTTTTTAAATTCATAGTATCATCCTATTACCGATTTTAGTGAGATTATCAGCATTCCTAAACTATTATGACGACATCTCACATAATATTTCTGATAGTGATTATTATGGTAGCATCCTCAGGTTCTTTTTATAGGGAGCACAGGTTAAGGTATCGTCAGAAATCTCATCTGAAGGTAAGTAATAATGAAGCTTAAGATCAACTAGCTTCGCGGCACGTGTTTGGTGGTGCTGGTAACTAGTTAGGATCGAGAGCTACCATCAGTCTAGACCTAGACAAATTAAACAAGGTAATTGTCTAAATTCCCTGTCAGGAATCGATTCCATTCTTTTTCTATCAAAGTATGTACCTTCACCAATTCCCAGTGAGCACAGAGTCTCAAACTGGATATAATAAATCATGAACAATACTAGATTTAATAGAAAAATAAACACGATCTCTTAATATAAAGTCGGGTTCGGTAGTCATTTGCCGTTCTCTTACCTGCTACAATATTGCTCTTTTAAAGTGTATTGCACAATACTAGGAAAAGCAATTAAACCTACGGGTAATGGCTTCGGATTTTCATCTCATAAGCAGGAAATGAGCATTGATATTGTTGTTTGTTTTTTTAATTATAATATATAATAGTGATAACTGTTTAATACAGTATTGTATTGTAAATCTGGGTCTCTTTTAACAATCCTCTAAATCTAATAACATTAATCAATTAATTGCATAGACTGAACTATTGATCTATCATAAATAATAGAGCTGCTCGTGCTTACAAGACTTATGTGTCTTGATAAAAACTTTATTGCATGCGCTGCCAATACATGATGTGCCTTATCTGTCTCTATCTTTACTCTGGTATCGACTTTATCTAGGTAGCCAAAGTGGAATCCGTGACTGAGGTTCTGGTTTACCTCCAAAATATGACTTGTGTTTTGGTACGACTTTCTGAATATTTCTGAGTTTCCAATGAGATTGTTACCAAATTGCAATTCCGACCGGAAGTAATGTCTTCAGAGCGCGTATAAACGTTTTCCAGTGAAAGATATATCATAACTGAACACAAAAAAGACTATATAAATATTACAACTATAAGACTGTTTTATCAATTATCATAAGCTCATGTCTTTGGTACTTTTACGAATCTCTAAGACATCTCTATGTCTTTTAAATATAATATAATAGAAAAATACTGAATGCCTCTTTTACGTCTTATTTTCGTGTCTAATAATTATACAAATATAAGATAATTCCAATTATTTGACAATATTTTTCCTCGATTAAAACTTTTAAATTTAACTTTATCAAATTACAGTCTACATAATCATTACTCTTACAATTTAGTTTTATAAACTACGATTACAAACAATCTGTAACGCTAAGTGGAATGGAGTAGGTGTTATATAAAAAAAATGCTTTTAACCTTAAGTTACTACTATAGACAACACAATAGATATTTCGCCAATAATGAGGTAGTTTAAATTTCATGTAAATAATAGAAAGCAATAACATTCACCGTAAATGTAAACTACTAATCCTTTATAAAATGCTTCGTGGATATGCTCGATAAAATAATGCGAAAATACTAAGGAAATTACCCGATTATGACCTTACTTTCATTAAAATTTGTACAAAACGGCTGAAGTTTTTTTAATGATATCACTTGGATACATTAAAAGTTTCGAAATGTTAACATAAGACAATTCACGTTTGATGGCTTTGTTAAATAACCGTTTACGTATATATTTATTTGGTCTTTCAGAATATACTCGTATATACCTGTAAAAGTTTTCAAGAATGTAAAATGCATTTGAATGAAAACACTGTTATAATGCAAAAGAATGTCTGCGACTTGTTTTTGTGGAAAATTTGAATGAAAAACTTAAGACTGTTAAGATCTAAATCATACATAATATACGTAAAAATTACATTCACAAACCCTTGATCTTAGAAGCTACTTTGGAGAAGCATTTTAAAAAAGCGTGAGAGTGAATGAATTGCTCTAATCGATTTAGAACAGATTAAAAACATATATTGTAATGATGATGAGAAAAAAACGTACACCCAACTGAGTTTGTTGTGGGCTCTTCTCGGAACAGGGCGCAAAGGGACCCTCTTAACTTTAGAATGTAAGTTGTTCTTCAATATCATCTTCAGTGGTACATTGATATAACATATGCAAAAACTATGTTTGACGATTCAACAGTGCTGTAAAAGCCTACTTGAATAAAGATATTTTGACTTTGACTTTGATATATATCCATGAAATAAAACTTAAAGATGACATAGAAATATGAAAGCTGAGAGACCCATCATATTTTAAGGAAATAAACTATTTCTCTTGAACAGTGTCTGTTGTGTTTGGATGTTTAGCTAGATAGATTAATGTACATTATAATTAGTAATAATCTAATAACTATAATTACAAAATTAATTGTTAGAAAGGAAAAAAATGTTATTATTAAGCATCAAAAAACATTCGAAGCAGCTGTGAAGCATTTTAATGAGTCCAGTTTGAAAGCAAATGTTTGACTACTCTAAAAGCAAGGGCTATCGTATTTCTTTTGAGCCCGATTCCAAACTAGGCCATGCTATTATGCTTGTTTATGTATTTACAATATAAAGGCCCTCTGTAATGCTTCTATTCAACCCTTATTTTCTTGGGATAAACTAATTTAACTAGTCGTCAATATTTCAAAGTAATAACATTGTGAGTCATAAGACTGAGTTAAAATCGTCCTTTCGATTTATAAAACAGTGGATATACATAAGTAACCTTTCTAAACGAATAACTTTATAATGATTCCCTATAAAGTGTATAATCAGTTAAGCTTAGGTGAACATTAATGTCGAATATGATTTCATTACGAAATTGTAATTTGAAATTCGTTAAAAAAGGATTAGATAAACACCTAAATAAGAAGGTCAAGAATTGGTACAGTATCTTCTCAAAAGGTATGTGTATGTATCCATAACAAATAACAAACTTTATTGCCAAGAAGTTATAGTTAAATATTGCGAGACACTTCGCAGACCACAGCAAGAGCTTTAGGTGCATGAATTTTTTATGGATGTCAACTGAAGTTTGTGGCAAACTTGAAACCAGGTTCATATATTTTTAACAAGATGTTTCTTAACTAATATCAATCTAAGAAGAAAATACTCAAACTTTCAGAAAATAGGATATACCAAGATAGCTCTCATTATATATTTTAGTTACATTTGCACTATTTATTTTACAAGAAGCAAGTAGTTTGGGGATATTGTTTGGTTAATATTAGTGGTATAAGTCTTAAGTAGGCTTTGTCGAGTAATAATGAACATATTCCAGTTTTAAATTGACGCTGCATTATAAATATAAATTTAATATATATTTTTCTTTCATACTTTACATTTAAAATCTAAATTTATACTGTTTCTATGACAACTCAGTCGAACACGCTTATCCTTTATACAAACAGTGTTGGATCTATCTAAATTTTATAAGAAAGATACCCCTCTTATAAAAATTAGATAGGCTCAACAATGCTTTCATAAAGGACAGGCGTGTAAACATTTGAAAGTTTAAATGAGCAGCGTTCAAAATTCACTATATTACTGAAATAACATATAATACGTTTTAGTATAATTAAAATTGAAACAGATGAATTTATGATGAATGCAATATTTTAATAGCCGGGGAACAAGTGGAAGATGTGAAAGAATTTGTCTACTTGGGATATAAATTTACAAAAGATGGAACATGTGAAAGTGATATTGAAAGGAGAGTGAATGCAGGGAATATGGGAAATGGTGCTCTGCACCCCTTTATGACTAGTCAGATGGTGTCTCAAAGTGCCAGACTGGCTGTGCATAGAGGAGTGTTGGTTCCAACACTTATCTATGGTAGTGAAAGTTGGGTATGGTAGGAGAAGCATAAAAGTAAAATAAATTGTGGTAGAGATGAGAGCGTTTAGACGTATGAGTGGATTGAAACTGAGTGACAAAGTAAGAAATAGTGTGATTAGAGAACGTTGTGGTATAAAGAGTAAAATTAAGAAAGGTATGCATAGATGGTTTGGGCACGTAGAGAATGAGTGAAAAGAGACTGACAAAAAGGATTTATGAGTCAAGAGTGAATGCGAAAGTTGAAAGGGCCAAGGCGAACGTTCCTAGACCAAATCCAGGACATTTGAAATAAAGGCCAGGTCAAGAATACTTTAAACCGACGATCTTGTATGAAAGGTTTAATGAGAATGAAAGAAGCGAAGGAAATATGCAAGGTTCGTGGCAAGTGGAAGGACGTGGTCTCTGCCTACCCTTATGGGAATGAGGCGTGATGTATGTACGTCATATATTTAAATATAAAAATATATGAAAACACTTCTGTAAAATTCATGTATTATCAATCCATGCCACGTTAAAATTAAAATTAGAACAGTTTCTCCTATTATGTATAAATATCTGTTTGAATGGTCAAAAGTAATATAAAAGTACAAAATAGTAAACGTACCAAAAATATTAAAACAATCCTTTTCAATCTTTGTCACAGCTGTGCCTATTTTGACAGTACTTTCACTGTCAGTTAGTTAATATTAGTGGCATATGCTACCTAAATAGCTTTTCATCCCGAATTTCTTTTGGGAATTTGTAAAATAGCTCTTAATATCAAATAACGGTAGTGAGGAACCCTCTTAAAAGTTTTCTCATTTATTATTTTACAAAAGAATTTTATATATGTGTATTTTATTGAATTTGATGTTTTAGAGTAGAGGTCATATAAATTAAACCGAATTGCTTCTATTTCTTAAAGACTACGAGATGCCTTCTATTTTTGTGAAATACATCGACACTCGAGCAGTCAGGGTGCCATTACCTTAAATAATTACAACATTCGGCGACGAGTGTGTCCTCATGGGAAATAACACAAACTCTACAGACGTTGCAATCTCACTTTAGCGGAGAAGTGGATTGTGATAACTTAAGATTAAAGCGCTTGGCTTACTCAGTATTATTGTAATTTGATGAGTATCAGAAAGATTGTAAAATTCATGGTAAAAGATGTACTTTCAAATTAAAAAGAAAATTTAAGTGCGTTTCTCACTTTAATGACTGGATTGGTTTGATGTCGAGCGTAATCAGCCAGACGATATAAATTTTGTAAAATTATGTATAGACATACAATGCCCCGCGGTTTCACCCGCGTAGATACCGATATTGTAGTAGTAGAAAGTCTACTAAGTCGGACTATAGATTTATTTTCGTAAATTATTTTTGAAATCGATCCAGTAATTTTTACACACACATACATTTTAATTTGATAAAAATAAAAACAGTACAGGTATATCGGTGGGTATCATTGGTGTCCTTGGAATATGAGCTAACTCACCAGACGCAGGCCCACTTATAAGTGTCGCTACAAATTTTTTTCGATTGCCATTTTAAAATTATATCTTTTGACACGGACACAGATATTGAAACGGTCTTTAATAAAATATCATTTAATAGGTTAAGGATATTGATCCTTAACCTACTGAATGATATTTTATTAAAGTCCGGTCCGGTCCGGTGAATGAATAATATGGTTCGATAATTGTCAGCATTTTTATGAACTTTTAAAATATAAAAAGGAGTTATAGTTGCATGACTACAGTAGTTGGACATATGATAATACGGACTTTTTTGTAGTTATCCATACGTTCTATAATTGTACATCATTTTTTTTTGTTCCATCATCAATAGTTTTTTCAGCGCACGCGGTGACAGATTTTTTGTCACCAATTTTTTCTCACCTTAGGTTCCATAATGCATTTTTTTAGCGATCCCTATTTTTTGTGAGTAAGTTGTACAGCCTATGTCACTCAGTGAAACTGCAGCTTTTTAATGGTGAAAAAAATTTTGAAATCGGTCTAGTAGTTTTTTTGTGAAAACATTACAAACATACACACATGCAAAACTACAAATATTTCCTCTTTTTAATATTAGTTTAGATAATAAAATTAATCAATTCGTTGAGCATTTTAAATTTTAATCGAATTCTCATTAATTCTTCATTGAGTTTTTGCGAACCAAAGACAGACAAATCAAATAGATATGCTGTATTACTTGTGCGAAGACGGGGCGCTTCGCTAGTACTTTTATAAAAAAAAAGTAAGTATGTTTATTTCAATGTTGACATTAACTAAAATACAAATCAACTATCACAATTGAATGATATAATTTGGTTCGTAGTTTGCTCGGTAACAAAAAATTGGCTCGAATGGAACCGAGATCATTAAATAGTTAAGAGTAAAATTCTTACAGCATCACGTTATTCATTGTGATCAGTGTTTTATCCTCTAAACAATATTAAAAAGCGCTGATATCTTGGACGTAAATTTTCAAGAACGCTTATCGATAACACTTAATCATCTCAGGAAAATTCAAGCAGACTGCTTAAAACCTCATTTATCGTTGAGATTAAAAAGGAAATTATGACTTAAACTGAAATTAAAAGATATGATTAGATATTTTTGTAATAAAACAGTCAACTTAAATCTTATGTAATATCTCCAACCAAAAAACATTACAACACTTATAATACATTACACAAACTATAACATTTTTACTGCGTTTCGTTAGGGGAATGTGGAACATTTAGAATCTTCTTTTTTTAGTTAATGTAATTGTTGAAGCTAGCACAATCCATATGTTAATTTATTAATCTAAATCAAAATATATAATGTATGATCCTTAATCAAATTACGTTGGTCTAGTGATAAACCATACATATTCTTGCTAGGACAGCGTTATAGAACCGTAGGCAGGCACGACGGTTTTATTGACTACTTTCTTTCACCAAATGTACTATACCTATAAATATATCTCTGTTTAAAGATTTAGTTTCCATTTCTTAGTTTTTACTATATAGAAATTTAGAGGAAGTCATGATGGTTTAATAGTGAGATGCGTGGACTTTAGTGGTTCATTTTCAATTCATCAGTGCGCTTTTTGGTGATGACACCTCATCATCCCGGTAGTACTTCTGGGGCACGTGTACCCTACCAACCCTCGTTGGGTAGCGTTGTGGGTCGATGTTCTAAAAACCCTCTCTTCATCATCTCTGCGCCCAGCAGTGGGGCTCTAATTTGAATATTTAAAAATATTTACTTATTTCATAAACATTACAATATTCGAGCAGCGAAGTAGGAAAAGTATATGATTTTAAAAACCTAACCTAATAAGAAGCTACTAACAATATAATAACATCGTAAATACTTATATTTTTCAAATCTTTGCATCCTTTGGCTGTAACCAATGTATTTTTCCAGTCTTTGGCTAATTTGTAAATAAAGGAAATTATATTTACCCAGTCTACGCTAATAGTGCCCGCTAATGCAACAACAAACAGCGTTTTAATTAAATGGCACAAAGCTAAATACTGTCACTAATTGACGTCATACTGTGACGTCCTATAACAAGCACCTGATATCGGTTTTCACATGAAATACATCAGCTGAATAACATATGGTTCACTTAGAATCACTAAATATCATCTACAAAGAAATACCAAACAACTTTATTTTAATTGTTTATTGATATTTCATAAGGTACCAAAACTTTCGTAGGAGACCTTATCAACTTTTTGTAAGTATTTTAGACACTGATTATGGGCATATGACTGCCTCATTGGTCTAGTGGTTAGCATGTTCGACTACAAATATGAGGTCCTGGGTTCGAGTCTCAGGTCGGGGCATTCCAAATCGATATTGAATTTTCTACAAAGATTTTCTCAATATTTGCCCGAAGTTGGGAAAAAATTGGCGGTGTAAACCACCCCCGTGCCTCGGACAGCACGTTAAGCCGTCGGGCCTGCACCTGATCTCTCTCCGATCGTGTCGGATTACCGTCACATTGGACTATGAGAGTGAAGGAATAGAGAGTGCACTTGTGTACTATGCCTGCCAATCCGCAGTGGAGCAGCGTGGTGGGGCTGTGCTCTAATAACCCTCTCTCATATGAGTGAGGAGGCCTGTGCCCAGCAGTGGGACGTTAATGGGCTGCTACTTACCTTTCCTTATGGGCATATACAATAGTCTCTCTTTAAGTGAAATACACAAAATTAGGACACAATAAAATAGCGATTGTATCTATATGACCAGATTTTCCGCTAAATAAGCTAACTCTCTTATAACATAAAAAAGCTCTTATACAATTAATAGCTTCTGATATAAATCTGTTCCCTCGTAATTGGATTTCAGATTGATATAGAAAAGGTTCTGATTTTGCTTTTATTAGAATGAAATAAATCTTCTAATTTAAAAGGTTTGGTAATTGAAATTGATGATGAATTAATAAAAAAGTAATTTAGATTGAATTATGTTATTTATAAATATGACATTGTTCTGAGCTGATCGTGAAAAACATAACTTATTTCGATTATTTTAGGACCACCATTTCAAACTGAGCAATTTCAGGCTATTTAAATTTATAACTTGTTTTCACACTATAAGGCGTGTCGATTGCTAAGACGTACTTTAAATTTTGTTTATATATATATGTCGGAGAATAAGAGAGAACGGAGATACATTAAACACAGGGGCATAGAGTTCTCCGCCGACATCGTTATTAATTAGATCCATTATTTAATTTCTTATACTGTGGGCGTTCATGGG
>JACTOM010000924.1:4839309-4876162 GCA_015832385.1 Elymnias hypermnestra | reverse complement strand
ACTTACCGCGTAGTAGAGCATTTTAATAAATATTGGTCCGAATCCCGGATGTTCGGAGAAACGATTACATCATTTAAGAAGAGTGTTTTAGTATATTTAAATAAATAGTATCTCTCATTTATATATAATATATGTAATTATAACAGGCCTAACTCGTATACGATCTGGCGTGAGCTGTTATTGTACACTGAATTGTTTAAAAATATAAACGAAAAAGGAGCCTCACAGATGTAACCGAACGGCATCAATGAATCGTGTGGCCGAGCGGCCCACGTCCGTTCAGTCCATTTAGTTCCTGAACCAGACCTACCTACCTACCTACCTACCTACCTACCTACCTGCACTCCATTTGATACTATATGGCGCCCGTATTAGTTTTCTTTTTATAATCATTTTGTTTGTAATCAACGTTTTGTATAATGCACTCCATTTGATACTAGATGGCGCCCGTAGTAGAGAACAGCGCTTTATCATTTTTTTTTCAATCAGTGTTTCATATATTTCACTCCAAGTGATACTAGATGGCGCCCGTATCAGTTTACTCCGAGTTATCATTTTGTTTATAATTAACGTTTTGTGGAATGCACTCCATTGGATTCTAGGTGGCGCCCGTATCGGTGTTCACCGCTATATCGTTTTGTTTATAATCAATGTTGTATATATTTCACTCCAATTGACACTAGATGGCACCTATATCAGTTTTTTTCAGGCTATCATTTATAACAATTAATTTTTTTACGTAAACCACTCCCATTGATACTAGATGTCGCCTGTATCGGTTTAACCCGCGCTATCATTATATTTATAATTTTTATACCTGCCTGCTTATGAAAATGAATTGTATACTATATATTTTATTCCATGCGGCCCCCTCCTGGTACTTCCGTCGCTCTAAGAACCAGAGAAAGCGGCAACAGGTCATCCAAAACTTTCTCCTGATCCTAGGAACCCCAGGATCAGGGTACATTCACTCACTTCCGCGGGTTCGCCTCCATTAAGGGACCGACCATAGACCGGGTCGTCCTCCAACCTCGGGAGCTCCTCATAATGCCAATCGATCCAAACAAAGAAGGTGGCATGAGTGAAGACGACAATACCGGACTAGAGACAACCAGGACTTGACAACAACAACATCTACAACACACAGAGTTACCCTGTAGCTAGCCCTGGGGGCTGTATTTTCCGCACACAATGCTGTGCAACAGTAACGACCCGGGCAAAAGGCTTGCTTCGAGGCCCCCAACCGCTAAATCCAGCGAAGACACCCCACGACGACGGGGAGTCTCCATCGAGATCCAATGTACACTCAAGTACTTGGGTCTCACGCTTGAGGGCAGGTGGAGATTCAAGGCTCGTTTCGAGCGCTTGGCTCCCAGGCTCATGGGGACGGCTGGCGTGGTACCACCGTCGGCTTCTGTACGAGGCCCCGATCTGGGCGGGAGATTTGACGCCACGTCGGGATCTTCCGAGGATACCGCAACATCTCTTTGGAGACGAGATTAAATTGTTGTAAGAATAAGTCGGCGATCATGTTAGCATCTTGGATAATATCAACACTAACTGGTGAATTACCTCTGTAGCTAAATCGCTTTGAAGCTTTCTAAAATTTCATGAAATTTTTTTTTTTTTCTCCGTGGAAAGTGGTCTGAACAGTATACATTCAGATGAACCCGTGCGGAGGTAACTGCTGCAGAAGCAGCCGCCGTCACAACGCAGTGTTCTAACTAACGTTTACATTATATGTGTAAGAGTCAGGACCCAGAAACTCTGCATCAATGCATAAGAGTGAGTGATCTTCGTAGAAGGCGAATCTTGTGCCGCGGTGTGCATTATAGTCACCTAGAACGTACACTGCTTCAATATAGTTGTGGCTTATCACGGTTTCTGTGTTGGCAAAAAAAAAAAAAAAAAAAAACTGATACGAGTCCGCTAAACTGTCCTCACTTCCCTCATCATGAGGTAAATGGACGCTCGTAATAACCGGTTTCATCACTAGACATACGACATGTCACAGATGTGCGGTGTATAAAAATGTAACCCAGATTAATAGTTTCATGCGATTCAATTTTATTTTATTTTATATCGGTCTGTACGCGTTCAAAGCCCGAACTGAAATGCAAAGATCGTACACGGCCGGAAGGAGGAGGTAAGGAGAGACAAGGTGATGAAGGTCGGGGAGGAGTGCTGATAGCGGTACGTGAGTCATAGTGTAAAATTAATAACTCATGTTGATAATTTAACAGCCAAAACCAATAAATGTATATGCTGTGTTGTGTATTTACCGCGTAATTTTAAGGAAGAACGTTACTTAAAAGTTATAGATCGTGTAGAAAACGCCATGAATAAAGGAATTTAGGAGATTTTAATTTGAAGTCATGTAGTGTCAATGTTAAGACGCAATTTAATTTGTTTTCAGAACATTGTAAGTTAAGTCAGCAAAATGTTATTCGTAACGAACACGGAGGATCTCGGATCTTGGATTCGGTGTACGTAGTTCAGACTCAAAGCAAATATCCGCCGCTCGATGTAGTAGTTTCCATTCCACGTAAATCTTCCATTATTACATCTGACATATCTTTCGCAGAAGCTGAACAACAATTCGAGTCCTCGATGGAATTTTCGAAAAGCAAATTTTAGTGCACTATATGAAAATATAATGAACATTGATTGGTCGGATTTATATAAATGAAGTAGTAGATATATCCTCCAAGCACCTTTATTATATTTATTTAGAAAGCCACTTCAGCAATGCGTGTATCCCTAAATGTGGAAAATATCAAGAGTAACACCAATACCAGATGAAGGAAATATATCGCAGATTTCTCAGTATAGACCGGTGGCAACACTGTCGTGCTTTGGAAAGGTCTTCGAATCAATTTTGAATACTAGAATATCTAATCAAATAAATCGACTTTTAGATGATTCACAACACGGGTTTCGTTCGGCCAGGTCAACGTCTGCAAATCATATTAACTTAGCAGATTCAGTAATTCATGAATATATCTATAACCATTATCTAAAATCGAAATCTAAGTAGATGCACTTTATTTCGATTTTAAAAAAGCGTTTGACCTAGTAGATAATGACATACTCCTTAAAAAGTGTGCAGAATTGGCATTTGACTCCAATTTGTGTTCTTTTGCAAGCTACTTAAAGGATCGTTCTCAAAATGTTAAAATCGGCAAATACGAGTCGAATACGTATTTCACCAGGTCCGGTGTTAGTCAGGGAAGTACACCTGGTCCTACACAATTTCTGATCATGATAAATGATTTACCAAAAGGAGTAAAAACATCTAGGCGTCCATTACTTGCAGATGATTTCAAAATGTACAATAAGTTTGAAAATTCTAAGGATCTGAAATAGATATAGATGCAGTAACAGAGTGGGCAGACCAAAATAAATTATCATTCAATGAGGATAAATGTAAAGATATAACATTTTCAAGACCCAAAACACCTATAGTAAATAATTACACAATAAAGGGGAACAAACTAACCGGGTAAATGAAAATAGGCACTTAGGCTTAATATTAGACCAAAGATTAGTTTTTAAAAATCACTACAATAGTATATGTAAATCTAGGATTCATAAAAGTCTAGCATTCATAATTAGGATATCGTCACAGTTTTCTGAGATCAGAGTAGCGATGTTACTGTATAAATGTTTTGTCCGCAGCAAACTTGAATGCGGGGCCATCGTTTGGGATGCATATGAAATGAAATACGTAATATTAATAGAAAAAATTAAAAAAAAGAAAATATCTTTATAAAAGACTTACCCATATTTAAATCCGTCTATTTTTATAGGTGCCATGGCTGGCTTGGAGACGCTAGAGTTCTGGCGCAAATGATTATCTATAGTGCACTACTGTAAGCTCCTAAATGGCGAGGTGGACAAGCCGATTGGCCTTTGCGCGTGTAGGACTCGTGGCCTCGTGGGCCTCGTGGGCCTCGTGGGCCGGGGCCGCTGCTGGCATCGGGAGTGCAGCATCTACTTACCGCGTAGTAGAGCATTTTAATAAATATTGGTCCGAATCCCGGATGTTCGGAGAAACGATTACATCATTTAAGAAGAGTGTTTTAGTATATTTAAATAAATAGTATCTCTCATTTATATATAATATATGTAATTATAACAGGCCTAACTCGTATACGATCTGGCGTGAGCTGTTATTGTACACTGAATTGTTTAAAAATATAAACGAAAAAGGAGCCTCACAGATGTAACCGAACGGCATCAATGAATCGTGTGGCCGAGCGGCCCACGTCCGTTCAGTCCATTTAGTTCCTGAACCAGTCCAACGGTCGCCGTCGAAAGCAAAACATGCACCGGAGGACCTGTTCCAACTGTCGAGCATCGAAGGGATCGAGCCGAATGGACAACTTTGTTGAAATGTTGGTGCCTTCGAATGTTAATATCACAATGTCACACTTCGATTAACCATCACACTTCTCGATCGTTGTTTTTTTTTTTTTGAATAAAATCTCGTTCGCGACGAAGCGCCCCGTCGCTGATTCATATTCATTAAAATATTTACATTGAGATATTTCATTACGCAACTGTTGCTTATTAATTAGGTGTTTATGAGACGCGACCCTCGGACAGGTGATCGGTAACGAACGGGAAGATATCGTTTTGAAGGCAGGAGCAACGTCTCATTTGACTCAAGTCAAGAGGCATCAGACTTCGGAGCGATTCACGATCGCGCTCGCCAATCGTGAATTGGGCTCTCGATCGTAATCTACGATGACGAGTGTATTTTAGAATGCCGTCAAAAAGCCATCACGATCCGTGCATTGGAACGAATAGATTAGACGTCAACATGACTACCACTACCTCATCGGTCTAGTGGTTAGCATGTTCGACTACAGACATGAGGTCTTGGGTTCGAGTCCCGGGTCGGGCCAATTCAAAATCGATTTTGAGTTTTCTATCAAGATTTTCTCAATATTTGCCCGAAGTTGGGAAGTTGGCGGTGTGATCCACCCCCGTGCCTCGGAGAGAACGTTAAGCCATCGGTCCTGCGCCGGATCTCTCTCCGGTCGTGTCGGATTTCCGTCACACCGCACTATGAGAGTGAAGGAATAGAGAGTGCACTTGTGTACTATGCCTGCCAATCCGCACAAGAGCAGCGCGGTGGGTCTATGCTCCAATAACCCTCTCTCATATGAGCGAGGAGGCCTGTGCCCAGCAGTGGGACGTTAATGGGCTGCTGCTTACCTTACCTTATGACTACCATTTGGTCTAATCGTTAATTTGATTACGTGAGTTTCCCTTATGAAAAGTCGTTCCCATACATCTTTTTAAGTGTCAGCGTTCTTTAAAAGTTACGTCGTCTACGGGCCCCGACATAATCGACGAATAGCAACGATCGAAGTCGACGCTCACGTCGTGGGCGGAATCCAGCGAGCGCGGGGAGTTCAGGTGGCACGCCACCCGCAACGAAGTATCCAGAGAGAGGAGAAATCGCCGACGGGTGTGAGGATGTGTTCCGATCCCGCGTTTTTGCCAACGACCGTAGGAACGAGCGTGGCCAGGTTCGAGCCGGTAAAAGCCCGGCATAACTCGCAACGCTTGTACCCCGGGGCGTCGCGAACATCCACGAGGACATCCTGACGAAAGAAAAAAAAATGCTGAGTCCGGCACACGCGGCCGGGACGGGCGGGTCCGCCGTGCCCCGATGGCCTCGTGCCGCCCGGGGCGGTGAGTTCGTAGTTTTTTGAAAAGATTTTTATCTTGTTACGCCAAAGAAGTGTAACTTCTAACGCGAGCACACACACACATTTTTATTTAAGGTGTACTGTGTAGTACCGGTGCAGTTAGCGTAGTGATAATTTGTCCTTTCAATGCTACTCGGGTACTTTCAGTTTGAAGTTAGAATGTTTCGCGAACGTCCCATCTTTCGTCGCACGGCGGTTTCGAGACAGACAGCGATACGAACGTTACAAATATATACGGCGAAGCTACAGCTGACGCGCGTCACGTATCAGTCGTTAGATAAATTGCGTCAACGCCAAACGCTCAACGTGCACTCGGCGTTAATTTGCAATCTATCGAGTACACTCGATATATGCTCAATGTTTCCGCCGAAGGACCGGACACCGCCCGCCTAGACCGTCTGGACTCGCCCGACAGCAGCTCGCGGCGCCGCACCCGCGACGGGAGCCCGCCGAGCGCGGCCGGTACTTAAGGCGCGCGCGGCGCGGCGCTCGGCACTCGCCGTCCGCCCGCCGCCGCAGCCGCCCGCCCGCACCGCGCCAGGTGAGGCTTCCTTAGGCGCATCAGGGTTACTTTTTTACGGAGGGAACCCGTGAGTAGCAGCGCTTTTAGGTAGATTTCGATCATTTTCAATCAATCAATTTTCGACACTTATATAATATTTTAATGACAATTTAATTCCTCACATATCTTCCTCTAATGTTTTAGATTTGTATAAATATAAACAAGATTCAGTTTATAATTAATAATTAGTTTGCCGAAGAAACTTCACTTTTGACATGTGCACTTTGTACACGTGCATTGTAATGTTTTAAAGTTTCGCTTCCTCCGGGGGCTCAAAATTAAAAGAGAACATTATACCGTCTCCGCATCGGATAAAAGGGACTGTAAATGCGGTTTTCTCGAAAGTAGGTATTTCGAGTCGTGCTGCCGATTGCGATGAAGTTCTCGGCGTTGAGCTCGCCCCGCCCGTTGAACTCTTTTCCGCGCCGGCCGAACTGTTCCCTCCGCGAGACGTTCTACGCTGGAGAAGTTGCGTTCCTCGAATATGTAACAAATAGGAACGACGGCAGCTCGGTCTTTATCAACGCGTGTCTTTTTAATCGTTAAAAACCGTTATCTTTCTATTTTTAATTCGATTGATTTTGTAGAGGCAGTTTTTGGTTAAAGTAGTATTTCATGAGAAAAACGGCAAAGACATTCAAAGAGAGCGAATGAACCACTCGAGATATCGTGTCGTCGGATCTCGACGAGTGAGCTACAGTTCAAATTAATTCGACGTTTCACAGCACTCGAAGATAGATTTTTAAATAGAATATCGAAATCGAAGCGTCGATTGAACGACACGGGGAACAGAGTCGCCGTCGCCTCGAGTACAGTTTTATGCGCTCTTTCGTAGTCTAATTTTTATGTTTTCATTTTATTCGCAATCACACGCTTCGCTCCTTTATTACTGCCGACATTTAATTTGCGTTCGGATCGGTACGATACGGAAAAACGAGTCGGATCGTTTCGTCATCCTCGCCTGCTTCCCGTGACCGGCCGAGCTGGGGCTGATCGATAGTAATGCGATGAGTGGAACCGAGTTCGTCGCGGAAGGAAGCGTCTCGGCTTCGTGCTCGAAGACGAGGAGCTTTACTCTTTTTAGTTTTTGTGTTTCCTAGAGGGTTCGTTCCGACGGCGAACTGTAGCGTCCCTGCATACTGTAAACCGGAGCTCGAACTCTTACATTGACCGCTTTGAAAATCCACGCGTCGAAGTATCGGGCGGCCGCGGGAGTTCTTGGTTCCAATTTTTCCATTTCAATTGGCCTCGTTTAGTTATTAATGATATGTACAAAACGTCGGCGAATTCAACAACAGAATAACGCCGCGTTGTATGAGTACTTCAGAAACAGAGTCGATAAGGACGGTGAGCACGACACACGTGCCCCCCCCCCCCCCCCTTCCTTTCACGCCACCGTCATCGGGTGTTTATTTCAGAAGTTCCCTAATTTGTTTTGCAAATTAAATCTAGCGATTTGACCGCTATGCTAATGCGCAAAGTTGGCGCGCGGCGCCGCGGGGTCGGCTAGTCGGGGTCCAAAACAAACATATTCTTTGTTTATATTTTTGATGGAAAATTTTGTTCGCCCCCAACTTTGAATTGCGAAAGTTTGTTCGGGAAACACTCGCGTCGCTTCTGCGGCGCCCGCTCCGCCCCGAGGGCGGCCTCGTCGCGCATCCCAGCCGCGCGACTGGCGCGACTGGCGCGACCAAAATGATTCAATAGCAATCGTGTATATCGACGGTCGTCTATCCGCGCACCGCTTCGATTCGCCTCCTTTCTTTTAGACCGGGACGCCGTCGCGCTCCACGTCGCCGAGGCGCCCAGAGGGAACGGCGCCATGTCGTACCGGGTCTGCGCGCTGGCGCTGCTGTGCGCCGCGCTCGCCCACGTCCACGCCCACGCGCTTAAACGCGAAGAGAGTACGATCGCGAACTCTACCGAAGCGACCGCGATCGTCGATTCCGACGACGACCGCGGCTCGTTCGCGAACACCCGCCCTCCGGGGCCGGTTTTCGCAGACGACCGCGCCGTCGGTCGCGCCGCCCGCCCGCGACGGGGCGGGGGCGCGACTCATGGCGCGTTCCGTACGCAGTGTCGCCGTCGCCGTTCGTGCTGGTGTCGCGCTACGGCCGCTCGCCGCGCGTGCTGGCGGCGCGCAGCGACAGGTGAGGCCCTCCGTCCGGCGGAGCGCGACTGTCGGGATCGTTGCGTCTTCGCGTCGACGCCGTTTCGGTCGAGATGCGATCGAGCGCCCCGAGGCGCCTACTTCTATCGCGGAGTTACTTTCTCGAAGAAGTTTTTCGTACTAGTGTTCCCTTCGAAGCGTCGCCGACGGCGGGCCGTCCTCCGTCGCGAGCGTTAGTTTTCCAGCAGGTTCCTGCTGGCGGGCCGCTACGGCAAGCGCGCGGCCGGCCCCGGCGGGTCGTCGGCGGCGGCCGGCGCCGCGCTGCACCGCTTCTACGACAGGTAGGCCGGCCGGCGAGGCCCCCCGCTGCCGGACGCCGATTCGCGGCGACGTCCCCGCCACGTGCTCTCGGCCAGTGATATGTCATTCAATAGTTTCATTTAACGAACGAAATACGGTACACCGTACCGCGGACCGTACGTACGAAATTTGAAACGCATTGAAACTGTCAATAAACGCCTATGTGTACATATTTCAATCGGGTGCCGTTCGTATCCGACAGCGAAGTCCGCGAGCGGCGAACGGGCCGGGCGCAGGTCGCGCTCGCCGCGCTCGCCGGGCCGCGACGGCTGCGATGGAGCGGCGCGCGGCCCTAGGGGTGCGGCGCTGCCCGCCCCTCCCGCCCCTCCCGCCCCTCCCGCCCGGCCGCGGAGGCTACGTCGCCCTCGTCGCCGGAATTTATAAGATAGACCTTCGCCGCGTCCGTTGCGCCCTCCACCGCCGGCGGCCGCCGACCCCGAGCGTGCTACAGTCGTGTCGCCGTCGAGGAGCTACGTGGACGGCGTCGCCGGCGGCGGAGTCGCGGGCGGCGGCTCGGCCCCTCGTGCGGGCTGGGCACCTGCCGGCCGCCGCCCGTTCTGCGCCGCGCCCAGCTCCCAGAGAACATATGATATAGATAATAAATGTCAAAGAGTACGTGCGTGTTTCAATGCCCTCCCCGCGCCCCTGCCTCGCTCCGCGGCGGACTTCTATCGATGCGCAAGTCGATACGAGGAATGACGTGCGAGCGTACATTTGAAAGAAGCTGAAATGAAATTTATTCGCATAAAACAGGCCTACGACGGACCGAATTTGATTCCATCGACAGACGGATACAATTTTCTGGGTGAGCAATAACGCGGGCCTTTCAGGACGGGCCCCGCGTCGAATGTCCTAGGCCGTACGCGCGCCCCGCCGACGTAGCTGGTGCTTTATTCGATTAACAAATCGAGTGAGCTCAAAAAGCTCTTTTGAATCGTCAGTAGTCTGTCCGCTGCTAACAAATCTTGCACCGGCTGGGAGAGTTGATTCCTCTGAGAAGAAACCGGCAACAATCTCAACGGTTACTCCTTTAAACGTAGTTTTTGTACGTTACAATATGTGCTTTCATGTGCCTGGAAACGTCCTTGTCGCTTAAATAATTTCCAATATTAGAATATGCCTTTTCGTATAGGACGCTTTTGACAAATTCCGTAAAACTATGTGGAGACAAACCCGGAAGTGATTGAGGCATCTTATTAAAATGCGTTTGCCCAACCCGACAAATGATTTCTGAAACATCTTCCCTGTGAAACTTCCTAAGTTCGTCCTACTGGAAATCGAATCCGAGACCTCTGCTAGCAAAGCGATTCAGTTACGTGCGATCTATTGAGATCTGTTCAGTAATAGGTTATTTAAAAAAATTGGTACGAAACAGCTCACCGGAGGCAGATTTGAACTCCGTTGCGGACCGTCCGCACGTACTTTGTCGCAACATTCACGATCCTTTGGCGCATTTCGTTAGCACTATCACACTCACGATTAAAGTCCCTTTCTTTGACATACCCCTCAAGAAGTCTAACGTGACGTCCAAGGTCCAAGGCACATTAACATGTTACCGTATTCCCGAGCCCTATAAACGTACGCGTCAAGCATTAAAGAAAAACACTCAACAAGAGGCACAATTTGTAACAATAAAATAATACACTACGATTGAACACATATCTGCCGCTCGCGAATGAGAGGCAAGTGCCAAGTGGGAACTGTCTCAAAGACTAAATGTGTTCCGAGAGCAACCGCTGCGGCGCGGCGACTTCAAAGGGAGGCGCCGCTCCGGCGACAATTCCCACCAATGAAAACAAACCGTTCAAAGGGAATTTAAAAATGGAACAAATTACGTCATCCGATCTTTATATTTTGGCTACACACGTGTGAAAAAAACACTCCAATAGGAAGTAAGTGTTCGTTCGCACAGACCGGCTCGGACAGAAGAGCACATTTGGAGTGCGATTATAATATAATAGAGTGTTGGACAGTTGGAATAAGGTTTATTTTTCCATTTCACCCCTTTCGTTCAGGCATTCTCAATAACTTATTTCAACTATACAAAAGTCTATTGTAATCGCACTCAAAATCTGCTCTTCTGTCCGAGCCGGTCTATGTGAACGGACCCTTGGTGTATTATCACAATGCATTGTTTCGTACCGAAATTGACAAAAAAAAAAAAAAAAACGAGGACAGCGGTACGTTGCGTGTTTCTGTATCTTATTTATGTAATTATTAATCTGTTATTTGTAACTGAATAGATACATTCAGTATAAATAAAAACAATACGAAGAACTCTAAAAAAGAATACGCAATTATTTTTTACTTTTTACAGCATTTTAGTATATTTGGAAGTTTGTTTTGAAGGCGGTTCCTTTTTTGTTTAAATTTTTATTAATTTTTGGTGAATCTGAAGTAAACTAACAAATTTATCTCAATATGCTCATATGAGACAGCACCGTTTAAACGAACAACTTTACAATGATATCGTCACACCCGGGATCGAACCCGCAACCAAATACTCGTACCTCACAGATTAGCTATTTTGCCACCCCGCTATCGCCAGTCTTTTGTATGGTAATTCATTTGGCTCTATTAACATGAGGAAGAGTAAATAATACAAAAACGTTTTAAAAATATGCCTTTTTTTCAAATCAGGATCGCTTCTTTTCCGTCTCATCATGAAAGGTGTCACTAGTACCATCATCTGTCTTCGCTTTCGGGTGCGGTTCCCTAACACCTTGTATATGCCGTGAGACATGATGTTATGAAAATAAGCGAAATACACCATTTTAGCAGTCTCAACATCAGTGTATTGCCTTACTTTCCTAACCGCAATTGCAGCTGAACTGAGTTTGCCTGCCAGAGTCTTAATATGGGCACCCCTCTGAAGTCCAGAATCTAAGTTTATGCCTAAGAATACCTAACTTTCTTTAGTGGACAATCATTTACATGGATATTCTTACAGAGTTTTTTGGCATTTGGCAAATTGAATTTAACATAGTTAATCTTTGTCGAGTTTAATATCAAATTATTAACAGAAAACCAGGGTGAGACATGCGAGAGCGTACTATTTACATCGTCATCATTTTCTACATTTCTGTCTACTAAGAACAGCAGAGAAGCGTCATCAGCAAATAGGACTGTATCAACAGCAAATACGACATTTGTCTCTCTCACGGTATTCTAAAAAAGTCCGAGTAGAAACCGCCGCGGCAGTCGCTTCGAGAATATTCTCGACGAGCGGCGACGCTTTCGTGAATACTGTGGCCGGGGGAGATTTGGAAATCTTCTGGGATCGAAAAGAGCTGGAGGTTTCGAAAGTCCCCGAGAGGCACCAGTGCGCGGCGGCCGGGCGGAGGGGCGCTATCGGCTGGCGGATCTGATTGCGGCCCTCGAGCGTCGCGCGCCGACGAGCAGCAAATCACTTCGCGCCCGATTGCGTTATCTTCCTTTCGAGTGGAGGGGGGGGGGGGGGCGCCGGCGCCAGCTGCGCCTCCGACGCGGCCGCCGGCTGATGGATCGCCCGGCGACTCGAGGTGACCGCTCGTGACGGATCGCTCGCCGTTGGACTGCCACGACGTCTCCGCCCCTCGAAATATGTCCGTTCCGTTTATAAATCTAATTCGCTTTCATTTACTGCGCTGATTTAGTAAACAAAAGCGCGAACCGCGACATGTCGCCGCGAGGGCGCCTCGACATGTCGCCGCGAGGGCGCCTCGGAACAGATCGATTATGGTACATTTGAGTCGTGCGTTGCGAGAGAGCCGTTCCTCGAGGCGATCGAGTAGTCGAAGTTGAAAAGCGCGAATTCTAGAAGTACGACGTTTTTTGATCCGTCAATCGGAAATGTCGATACGTCTGTACACTAACATATCACTTAAATGCACATGCATTTCACTTATATACTACTATAGCTTATATGTACAACTATAGTCGCTTTAATCAATATTCCTTCGATACATCGACACCTGCAAAGAATACAGTGATTTAAGAGACACACACTTCACCGAGACGGTGATACCACTCGATCTACGCTGTGATCCAATCGCTTCTCGCCGCCACTCATTCCATGATCAATGCTGCCACCCGTTTCCGCCGGAAACGGAGGCGACGACACCGTTGACACGATTATAATAAAAAGTGGACCGATTGTCAACATCGACCCTCCTCGAGTATCACTCTATCTATAGGCGGAGACCGTTCGGTAGTTTGCACTTTGTCACGGGCGGACAGACGGACGCGAAGGAGGGGAGAGTCCGTCGTATAGTATTGCATGTAGAGATTATTTTATCGGACGCCTCGCGTGGGCAGCTGACGTCGGCCGCCCGTTCCGTTCGTAACGCATTCGACGCGAACCTCGCTCCCCGTGCAAAAATTGTACAATTTAGCCACAGAGTTAACCACACGTGTCATAACAGAATTCCAAATAACCAAAGTGCCCATTACAACGAATAGTACGAATTAAGCGTCGCCTGGGCCCGTAAAGCCGCCACGTGGCGCCTCGCATTCGGTCCTCAATTCGACAATTAGTCCGCGGCGTCACACCTCAGCGCCATAACCGGTTAAGGGCGGCGGGACGAAGTCGTGCCGTTCCAATATTCGCACTCTGGCGCCTCGAGACGTTACGTCGCGTAGATGCGATGGAGCGGTATTCGAACCTCCCCTGCGCCTCGACCGCGCCGCTGCGGGGAGGGGCGCGATGTAAAGGAGGTCAGCGATGGATCGGTTTGCAATAGTATCGGTATTTCGATCCAAATATTGAATACGTTCGAAGGTTGGCTTTTCCCGGCCTCGCACGGAGCCGCACACTGTCTGCGTCGTCACCCCGCTTGACCATTTCGATATTAGGTATAACGAGAACGACTTTAAAAACGATACACACAAACCGATCGGTGAGCTTTCCTATGATTAGATGGAGGATTACGGTTTGCTCTAAACAGTGTCAACTTTGATCCATCACTGCAACGGACGAGCATGTTGCACCGAACAGCCAGAGCCCTCCTTTCTCGTTTAACGACTTCGTCAACTAAATCGTTTGAAGTCTAGGTAGTTTTAATATTTACAAATAACATTTTTTTAAATCGTTATTCATAATAAAGTAGTGTTGTCACTCCCGTAAAGCAACCTACAGATACCTATAACTAACACAATTGTACGCAACTAATTTTATTTTATTTAATTTTTTTTCGGAAAACAAATAGTACAATTTGTGCTTAAAACTAAAAAGAAATAAAGTTAATACATAGACCAGTGAAGTTTTCACTCTTAACAACTACATAAAGAGCAGGTTATTGGAATATAAAACAATAATTAACAATTAAAATGAAAAAAAATAATATCTTACAGACTAAATGAAGTATGATAAAGAAAAATAAAATTATAAATTAGCTAAAATTTCTTTCTTAAATTCGGAATGGGAACATGCAAATAGATCGACATCATAAAATCTCGTATTATATTGGCTACAGACTCTAAAGATGAAAGTGTTAGTAGCAAAATTCGTTTTGACATGGGTTGGGCTAAACAAACATTTTCTTGAGTGGCGTGTACGGAAATTTGGGCAACTGAATCTTATACAGCTCAAGAGGTATGCAGCGTCAATGCTATTATTAATTAGTTTAAATAGAAATAATTGATCTTTTGGTGTCCTACGATCAACGAGTGGGACAATAACAGGCAAAGTATCAGCAGCTTTACATTTATATTTTAGATGTTTCATAAATTTGTATTGTATCGTATCTATTGCATCAATGTATATTTTGTATACAATTCACATAGCTGTGTAGGCAGCACCCCAGCCTTCTCTGGCGAAGGAGAGGCCGAGATGCTGTCCTGCAAGCCTATATCAAAATTAACAATAAGATATTCACCTCGTTCTTCCGCATTACGCTCACGTTCCGTCAACACATGTCAATAACTCCACAACTTGAACAACATGGGGAGTTCGATATTCCCATTAGGTGTGTAAATTTGTTTGATGGAATGTGACCGGATCTACACCTTAAAATTGCTATAATATATATATCCACTTTTCATTTTTCTCTTGGAACGAGGGGTAACGTAGAGGCTGTCCTTGAATACTTTTATACCAAATACCTTCGAAATTTGCATGCCACGTAGGCACATAAGGTGACCTAATAATTCAATAGGTAAAGGAAGACACTCATAAGGAGCACCTTCAGTAATAGCTTGACGAGCAGCACCATCCGCCTCTTCATTACCTATGACTCCTGTCTGACTTGGAATCCATTGTATAATAACATTTTTATTAGCCGTACGTAACCTACAGATAGCATCTACAATTAACATAGCTACAGGGACGCCTCGAGAAGTCGAGGGAATCTGAGCTAAGTGTTGGATGCCGCTTTTTGAGTCCGTAACTGCTACAAAGTTCGTGCTCTCGGTGTTACTTAAATAGTCAAGTTCTTCAGCAATGGCTATAAGTTCTCAATGCATTTTGGAAATATTAGAAATCATTCTGAATTTAAGCGATATTTTTAAACGAGGGTCAAAAATTGCAGCAGCCAAATTTCCCTTCATTTTAAAGCCATTTGCAAACAATTTCTAGAGACAATTGGACTTTTTGAGAATTGTACTTAGACTTTTCAATTTAAGGTCCATTACATTAGACAACCTATTCTGGATTTATTTCATCTGTATTAGCAAACAATATTTCTGTTAAATCAATGTGCTGACCCAAGTGATCAAAGAGAACGCTCCTGGCACTGGACTAGGATGAATAGAACTATTCTTTTTGTTTTTCCAATAATGCATTTGGCACAGGTTAAATAGTTTTTCTAAAATATTAACAATTGGATTGCCGCTGACGCTATTTATCGATAAGTAAAATTTACCCGCAAGAAAGCATCTGCGAATTGTAATTGGAGGGAGGCTTAGTTCACTTCCCATCATATAAACTGGAGTACTTTTATGGAACCCGCCAATTACCCTCATAGCTTGATTCTGTAATTTGTCTAGCATCGCAAGGTGACGATTAGCTCTGATGTGATATAGGAAACTACCATTATCTATTCTACTACGTATAATAGCGATATAACGTGTCCGCAGATGTTTGGGATGAACGCTCTCTCAAATCCATTTAAGTGAACTGTCCAGATACATGCCAAGATACTTCACAGTACCGACTTGTTGAATTTCATTATCGTTAACTGTTAACTCTACTTTATTCCTAATTTTCCCCTTGCTAAAAATACATACTTTACTTTTACTGTGAGATGTACTTAAACCTAGTTCCATAATCATGTTGAAAGTCATTTTACGTAGATTGCAGTCAACTCACAGAGTGCGATAGACTCCCTAGACAATTATATAGCATAAAGTCATCGGCAACTTGTGCAACATGTACTTGAGTAATATTACGACAAATTGTAATAGTAGCTATATTAAATAGTATAGGAGAAAGTGGGCCACCTTGCGCAATACCTACCCCTGTATATCTACTTAAGCTTCTGTCATCACTCGTACGTAAATAAAGATGTCTCTCACTAAGAAATTTCCAAAGATAATTACACAGGAGTGATCCAGCACACAGGTGGTGCAGACTAGATAGAAGTGCTGGCACATATATATCTTTTTAATGTTAGCAACTGTTTTAAGACCCCTTGTAAACGCAGTTTGAATTCTGGAGACTAATTGAGACAACCCATCGTAACATGATTTATATCTTCTAAAACCTGTACTATTTCAGAGAGTAAATATTTTTTATCAACAAACCATTTTTTTTCAACTAAGCGACGTCCTAGTATTGTCCTAGGACTACAAAGCTGTGTGTTTTGGGAAGTCAAAATAGGAGTAGGTGGCGAAACATAATCAGGTGCTAAATTTGATAACAGATTGTTTCCTTTATCATAATCTTTATTAGATCCATCTATCTTACGCCCCTTAACCCATCTCATCTGCCACCACATGCGACTTGCCGATGTTGCACTACTACCGCGAATATCTCTCCGTGCATTACTCGCGTGACAAAGCAATAACAGGAAATAAACATAGTTACTTCTTTTATAAATACTTTAAAACGCTAGTGCCTAGGTTTCGAAATATTTGTTTAAAAATAATAATTGTACATTAATTATATTAAACTAATATGGTTAGGTCACCTGGTATTTTTCACTATACAAGCATGACACGACTCTGGGGCAGAAATGGGGCATCTCATTTAAGACTTATCCGGTTTTCTCATGGATGCCATCATCAACACCCTACGACAAGCACCACCTTTCTTAAAAAAAAAAAGATTTATCAAGATCTTTTTGAAGTCGGTTAAAAAACCACACCAACCGGACTTAAACTATGGACACGTACGGCGGTGAAGAGCACTCGCGCGCCACCCTACAAATAACATGTGGCATTTTCATTTTCCACTCGTCATTTAATACCCTATTTGTCATAAAATATTTCATGAATTCTTTAATTTTAAATTAATAATATCTAATATTGACAAAAAACACGTGGCATTTTTATTTTCAATTCGTCATTTGAGATTTAAATAAATTATTTGTATTGATTTTCGACACTTTTACTATATACACGATATTTTAATGACAAGTAAATCCATTATATTCCTGACATATCTTCCTTTTTCCCTTCCTCTAAAATCTAAAGCATAGATTTGTATAAATATAAACAAGATTTAAAAATTAGTTTGCCAAAGAAGTTCTGTCATGTGTACTTTGTACGCACGCACTCTTAGTTTTAATATTTCGGTGTTAAAATCGTATTCGATTGACATCACTAGTTCGCTTTTTAATAGCTTAAATTATTACATATTCTACTTGTTCGTTTCATTATAAAAAATCGTTATTAAATTATTAGCCGAATAAACGTCGATTGGATTTGAGTTACTTTCGCTGCTCGATATTATACCTGTTTATGGCATTCCACTCAGCGTATACTCTGTGGGCCACGCTCACTACTCTGTGATTGCACAGAGTAGTGAGCGTGGCACATTGGTGCATGTCACTCTGATGTTTACATTCTTAAATTGCATTTAGCGTTATAAAGGAGGCAACATAATCTCGTGCAGTAATTGCACACGATTAATGATTAGTGATGTATTTATTTTGTGTGTGAGGAGGCCTCGTCGTGTCGCCGAAGCCGTGAGAGTGACGGGATGCCGTCGGCCGGCGAGCGGACCGCATACTGGTATGGATTTTAAGGCATTGAGAGTATGTTAACTGTTTTTTGCAAATTGTATTGAATA
This sequence comes from Elymnias hypermnestra, assembly GCA_015832385.1. Classification (NCBI taxonomy): domain Eukaryota; kingdom Metazoa; phylum Arthropoda; class Insecta; order Lepidoptera; family Nymphalidae; genus Elymnias; species Elymnias hypermnestra. The sequence continues at coordinate 4,858,199 of JACTOM010000924.1, read as the reverse complement.
CACACCCACCTGTGTTCAAAAATCCTGGCTTTTTTAAATTTCTAAGTTACCCACCGTCGTAAGCAACTTTGAAATAATTGTACATCACCAATGTACTTTATGAGTCATATTATTGAAGTCTAGAAATAAACTCTTAATGTGGAATTCACAGTAGCATACAAAGAAAACATTGCACAAATTTTGAACTCAGCATAGTAATTAATGAATGTAATATGTTGCATGACTTAACTTTAAGGCTATCAAAAGTAAAATTTTTGTATTACCACTTGTGTATCAAACAAATGACTATATATATATTGTTTGATTGTTGTATAATGTTTTGTGTTAATGTGGGTGGATATTAAGAAATTTGTTATTTCTTATAACAAATTGTTTAAAGCCACTTGCACAGATGGAATGGTGGTGCCTTTACAAAAGCTGGTTACCTCATGTGGGCGAAATAAATGAATATTCCTTTTATCTTTCTTATGCCAGTATAATGTTTTTATTTTTTATATTTTTATTTATGTAATTAGTATAGGTATATATTATTGTAAATTTATGTTACCTATGACAATTATATGTTTTTGTAACTATTAAACCTACACTCTGCAAGCGAATTTTGGCAGTTTTTGGTTGCACTCTGTGACACCTGTTTCTGTGATGTTTCAATAAATTTAGTGCCATGGCTGCTCTTCATCTGTTTCATTGGAATTGAAGTTTTTAACTGAGGATTTGTCTCCGTACATTTTTGCTGTTGAAGGCTATTTGTGTGCAATAAACATTGTTGTCAACAGGGGCACATTGTGAAGGAGACGGTGTTGGCGTGGCTTAGACCACCGTCGACTCAGTTCCCTTGATCACATGTCATCTACGATTACATGAGATGGAGGGGCGAGCAGCCAACTTCCGAAGTATCGATTACTTAGATGACTTTGCGGAAGAATTATGTAAACACGAAGCAGTCGTGAATGCATGTTGGAGTACACCACAGGACACGGTAAAGATTTTGTTCTGTCCTGGGTAAGCACATGTGAGGTGTGGAGGTAAACTTCTATAGTTTCTAGATGAGACAGTGTTGCATTAGACTAGGCGCGGTCGTTTCTCGAAGGCTGAAGAAATTTATTTTGGGTCTTTTAATATAGAACCAGCATACATGAGCTCGTTCAACAACCGATGCACAGTTATTTCAAAATTTGAGACGTACTTGGTTTTCCGTGATCTGTCTAAGGCCTTCGGTTGTATCCAGTATGAAACTCTGATCGAGAAATTACGTCACTATGGCATCACAGACACAGCTTTAGACCTGATCAGTTCCTATTTAACTAATAGAACACTAAAGGTCAAGGAAAATTGGAAGCTTTTGGAAGGGTCTGTAATGAAACTAGATGTTCCACAGGGTTTATGTTAGGCCACTTTCCGTTCCTCATATACATTTATGATCATCCTTACTTCGTTGAAGACGATCATGAGATAGTTTTTTTTGCTGATGACACTTATCTGATATTCAAAACTAATGGCAACTACTAACTACTTCGACTACGTCGAGTAGCCGCAGCCAACGCCCGATGAGAACTTTTCATTTACTTTGAAGTGAAAACTTCCCGAATGTTTTCAAAGACGATGAAACGAAAACGCGACAGTGAAAAGAGGGCCGCATAAATCGATAAGATTTAACGCGGGAGAAAATCAGTGACCCAATGGGGGCGAGTATTATACGGCGTTCGTCACTTCTATTGCCGAGGGTCCTGTCTCTGTGCGACGTTTTAGGAAACATCGGTGAAATCCGGCATCGCCCCTTTTACATATACGTATAAACGCTTGCCATTGTGTCCGAGCCGAAACATAATAATATAAGATGGATCTCTCCGGGACGCCCCGAACGAGAGCAGGCGCTCCCGGTCTCAGGCGCGCCCTCGGCCCGACAGGCGGAGCGGCGCCGCGCCTTCGCCGCGCTGGCCGCCGCGCTGGGGCTGCCCGACAGGAGCGCGGCGGAGCGGCGCACGAGGGACTTCCGGCTGCGCTGCGTGGCCATGGTGCGGCCCGGGGCGGCGAGGCGGCGGGGCGGGGGCGCGAGCGACGGGGCCGGGCCCGCTCACGGCGCCGCTGTGCAGGCGCGGAGCTACGTGCGGGCGGCGCGAGCGCGCGGCGACGAGTCGCGGGCGCTGCGCGACGCGCCGGCCTGGCTGCGTCGCTTGGACGAGCCGTGGGCGCTGCTGCGGCACGCGCGACGGGTGGGTGCCGGCGGATAAGGGCCGACCGAATAGACCCTCGGGAGCGCCTTCCGGCCGCGCTCGACCGACGGACCGCCGCAGGAGGAGACGGGCGCCGACGCGGCGACGCGACGCGCGCGTTTCCTGTGGGACATGTACGAGGCCGTACGCGCGGACGTGCGCGCGACGTCGACGCCCGCGGGCGCGACGCGGCTGCTGAGCGGGTCGCAGGCGACCGTGCGCTTCGCGCGCCTGCGGCGCCTGCCGGCGGCGGACACGCGCCGCGCCTGGCTGCGCATGCTGGCCGTGGCGCAGCGCAAGGCGCGCGCGTGCGCCCGCGCCGGCGACCGGCCGCGCGGGCTGCGGCCCGACCCGCTGGAGTGGGCGCTGCTCGACCTGGTGCTGCTGCACGACCCGCGCGCCGCCGCGCTGCGACCCGACAGCCTGGCGCGCCAGCCCGAGCTGGCGGCGCTGGCGCGGCTCGCGGCGCTGCTGGCGGCGGCGGGCGGCCACCGCGCCCGCGACTGCGACTGGGAGAGCGAGCGCGCGTGGAGGTTCGCGCTGGCGCAGTACGGCGCCGACGGGCGCGAGGCGTCCGCCGTGGCGCTGCAGCGGCGCTGGTGGGAGCTGCGCACGGCGGCGCCCGGCTCGGCGCACCCGCTGCTGCGCGCGGTGGCCGACATGCGGCCGCGCGCGGTCACGTCGTGGGGGCGACTGGTGCACGAGGGTCGCGTGCTGGGGGTGAGTCGAGTCGCTCCACTTCGCCGAAGCGTCCGAAAAAGAATCTCCCGGGCGTCCGCTCCGTTCCGCTTTCACACTTTCGGATTACGTAATCAGTATGAGCCATACCGCTCAATCGAGAGTCTAGCACTACGCCTACAAACTTGGCTCTGTTGGGCTGATACATGAGGTTGTCCTCGTAGGTAATGCTGTAGTTTGGGATGACGCGTTTGCGAGCAAATAGGACACTTTTGCTTTCATGTACCGACAATGAGAAGCCATGATTCGCTAACCACTGACCGAGATGGGACATGGCAGAGTTTAATCGGGAAGAGATATCATCTATTGCGTTGCTGCTAATACAGAGTACTATATCGTCAGCATATTGAAGAATTTTACAGAAACTTGTGACAGACAGTTCTGGGTCAAATGTATAGATGCTATATAATGGACTCGACACAGACCCTCGCGGTAGCCCTTTCCAGATGTTTCTAGAGAGAGGAGTAGGTGATTGGATTTTCAATAAAATGGTCCTCGATGAAAAAAGATTGCATATAATGTCGGTCATTCTCGGCGGAATACTCAGCTGGTGCAGTTTTTGCCCCAGAACCGGGAGCAAGACGTTATCGTATGCAGAATCTATGCCAAGGAAAACACCAACTAAGAACTCTCCCTTGGCTTGGGAAGCACTCATGTCTCCGTCGCAAGAATACTTACACTGTCCATGGTACCGAACCCCTTTCGAAAGCCAAATTGGGATTTGGCCAGTAGGTCTCTGCTTTCCACTATCCAGTCCAGTCGATTCTTAAGTAAACGCTCCATAATTTTAGCTAAGACAGACGATAAGGCGATTGGACGATAAGAAGTTGGATCTGTAGAAATTTTAGCTGGTTTTCGGATTGGTATTATTATACGAGTTCAGGAGTCCGTTAATCATTTTCAAGTTGCAGTATTTAGCCCTTTCGCTAAGGTTAATATAAGAATATAATGAATAGGGAATACCATCATCCCCTGGAGATGTATCCTTTAAATCGGAGAGGACATCTTGAAGTTCCGCGAAGGAAAACGATGAATCCATTTCATCAGAAGACAAAATAGGAGAAATGTATGAGGAGGAGCTTTCACAAGGGACATAGGCAGGAGCAAGTTTGTCTGCAAATGCTTCTAACCGGGAACTATTGTCAGAAGATGAATCGGGCGAAGAAATGGATTGTCGAAGTCCTTTAATTTTGTTCCATACTACCGAGGACGATGACCGTGGCTCTAAAAATTCACGAATACCAATCCAACCCTTCTTCTATTTTGGAAACGAGCTTTCTCATCTTTGCATCGCTCCGTTGATAAATTAAAATTTTTCTCGAGACACATGCTGTAGGCTTCTTCAGCTACTCTTCTTTCATTAATAAGAGTAGTACAATCTTCATCCCACCAATGGGGGGACAAAATAAAGTCACGATCAGTTCTTTTAATGGGAATATGAAATTCAGCTGCCTCTTTTAAAATTTTGATAAAGTTTTCACAATATGTTGCAAGTTCTGAGGTCTCAATCGAGCTAGGAAATGTGGCAATCAACTCGTCAACAGTGTTACGGAATCCCGACCGATCCCCTTTACGAAGCTTATATTTTAAGAGGAGATAAGGATTTCGGAAAGGAATGGACGATCGAGCCAATGGAAGTAGAACGGGAAAGTGATCACTGTCATATGTGCTGGGAAGAGTTCTGCATGAGAACCTGGAGGCCAAAGAGGGTGAACAAATAGACATATCGATGGCAGAGTTTACATTTAGACCAGGGTAGCCTCTTGTTGGAGAGCCATCATTTAAAATACATAAATTGAGTTCATAAAGTATTTCCAACAATAACATAGCAAACCCGTCGCTATAGGAGCATTCCCGAGCTATGTGGCGTGAATTTTAGATCACCCACCGATACAACTGGGGGAGGGAGAACAGGCAGGATAGACCTCAGGTCAGGGATGAGTGAAAGACTAGGGTATTGATATTATTATTCTTCCGCAGCGATTTAGGTTTAACTTTCTGTTTTCGTTTGCTTCGATAGCGCAAAAGGCGCAGAAGTCGAGTGTACACCCCGAGGCGGGGATCGATTTCAATAACCGTGGACGATGACTATACGTATATCTTAATGTGCCGATGGGCCTCGTGCATCGGTGTCCCACGAAAGGCTCCCGTCGCAGAGCGCCTCGCCCGCTGCGCTCGGGGCCGGGCCGTCGCCGTCGCGGCCGTTGCGGCGCGTCGGTGAGTGTCGCCGGCGGCTCTTCATTCGGGCCCAGTGCGGCTCGAGCGCGGCGTCGACTCCGTTTCCCCGACGGCCCGCAGACGAGCGACGCGACGACTCCGAGGCGTCGACCGGCGGGGGCCCGCGCGCGGCGCGGTGCCGGATCGCCTTCGAGGACGAGTCGCACCTGCGGGACCTGGAGCGCTTCTTGCGGGACGGCTCGCTCGAGGCGTCGGACGCCGACCGGAGCGGAGACTCGCCGCCGCCGGTCGAGCGGCTCGCGCGTCCCTGCCGCGTGGTGCTGCAGCGGCTGCGGCTCTCCGCGCGCACCGGCCTGGCGCCGCACGCGATGCTCGAGCGCCGCTCGCTGCCGGCCCCGCTGCGCGCGCTGCGCCGGCGGCTGGAGGCGCGGCTGCGGCTGCCGCGCACCGCGCTGTCGGCCGCGTTCTGGGCGCGCAACGTCGACGCGCTGCGGGCGTGCGGGGCGCTGCGCGTGCGGCTGACTCGCGAGCTGCCGAATCGCGCGCGATGCATCACGCTGCTCGACATCGACGACGTGCGACGCCGCAACCGCACGCTGCTCACGGCGCAGGTGGCGCCGCGGCCGCACGGCGTCTCGCCCGGCGACGACGCGTCGCCGACCATGCGACTCTCGGTCTCGCCGGAGCGGAAGCTTTCGCCGCCGGGCTGGACGATCGCGGCCTCGACGGCCGAGGGGGTCGCGGGCGGGCGAGCGTCGGCGGAAGCGGCGCGCCGCCGCCTCGCGCATAGCCTGCGCGGCCAGTACGCCGCGCTCGACGCGGCGCTGGAGCCGCTGCTGCCTCGCACCGATTCCGGGCCGCGAAAGCGCTCGCCCGGGCGACGGAGTGCGACGCCCGAGTCGGCCGACCCCGAGGAGGAGTGGAGGCGCCAGAAGACCTCGACGCACAAGTACTTCAGCTTCGGTCCGGCGCGGCCGGCGGGGAGCGCCAGTCGCCCGGCGCCGCCGCCGCGCCTGCGGTCCCCGCCGCCCCTCGCGGCCCTGAGCGGCGGAATCGTCGCTCGACGGCCGGTGCCCGGGCTCTACGTGGTGCGGGAGGCGGGGCCGCTCTTGGTGGCGTTCGTGGCGGGATCGGGCCGCGGCTTGGCGCCGGGCGCGCCGCTCCTCGTGGCGCCCGGCGCCGGCGACGGAGCGGCGCCGGAGGGCGCTGGTCTTCCTCTGCGAAGTGAGCCCAAAACGGACACGAAAGTGCTTTCGATATTTGAAAACAGTGAAAAACAGAATTGTGCTAAAGCCACGACGACAACTAACTTGGACATTTAATAATTACAAAGTAACCTACTGGAGATATAAAATAAAAGGGAGCTGAGGAAGACGAAGCTAGTATTGGGCGAAGGAGAAGTTTTTAATTTCTTTTTAAATTCTGGCAGACCATCGCCCACCATATCGATATCGATAACTTTGCTAATAGTATTATATGTCGTTAACGTCCTGTTTATGGGTGCTGAATCACCAAGGTTCGTTTTGGTAGCGGTGGGATTAAACAGTAGAAAATTTTTTAGACGAGAGTACGGCTTGGGTATTCGTAAAGAGATTTTTGTAGCCAGTTACCTGCCTCGATGGAGCCGTTTATTATTTTGCATAAATCAAGACATTTTCTGCGGTCAGAAAGTGTCAAAGAACTATAGTGGCGTAATCTCGAATAATAGCTTTTTCCTCCAACACTCTGTCACAGTAACTAACAAAGTGCATAAAACGTTTCTATATACGTTCTATTCAGTTAGAATGTATGTGCGGTTTCCAGGTTACTGAGGCGTATTCGAGAATACTTCTCGGTAGTGCCTGGAAAAGCAGAATCCTGATTTTAGAGTCCTTAAACTTTTTTGTATCTCGTTTAATAAACCCATTTAACTCGGAAACTCTAGTACAAATATTATCTATATGAGGAATAAAGCTCAGTTTATGATGTACGGTGACCCCCAAATCCTTAATATAATTTGAACTTTGCATCGCAACCTTTAATTTTATAAACGTGAATTATCGGGCGGACTTTTCTATGAAAAAACATACAGTAATATTTTTTGTGATTCAGTACCATCTTATTCGCATCACACCACTGTGTTAATCTATTGAGGACCTCCTATAGTAACCTTGAATCGTTCAGAGAGTCGATGGCTTTCAAGGTTTTTCAGTTATCGGCATAGAGTAAGACTTCGGAATGGATAAAACAAGATGCTATGTCATTAATGAATATATTGAAGAGAATTCGCCCTAGAATGGATCCCTGAGGAACGCCAGATTATGCATATAAGAGGAAAAAGACTCCAATCCACCTAATGGTACAGTCACACATCTATTAAATAGGTACGATTCAATGTATTTCCACTAAAACCGTGAGATTTTAATTTATTGATTAGCAGGTTGTGGTCAACTAAATCGAAGGCTTTTGAAAAATCTGTGTAAAGTGTGTCAAGTTGTACATTTTGGTCAACATAAGGCGATACAGTATCAATATATAAAACCAAATTTGACCGAGTGGACCTATCTTTAAAAAAGCCGTGTTGTTGGGACGTTAGTATTGATTTCATGTACCAGTTTATGTAAGGGCAAACTAGTGATTCAAATATTTTAGACAATATTGTTAGTTCAGAGATTAAATATCTCTCATGTCTGATGGTTCCATATTTAAGGAAAGTTTACAGCGCGAATTTATTAAAACGTCTTTTAATTTATTCTCGGTCTCCAATTGTTTTAATTGTTTAAATTCCAAATATTGCTTATCTGAACACACGAACCTACTGATTTTCTGTCAACATTTTCAAGTTTACTTTATCCAAACAATATACAACTGCTCCTTTCCTCAGTTTCAAGTTTACTCCAAAAGTCCGCAGGCGTAATATATAAAATAATAAATCCTTGTGTCGACATCTATCGGGATTTTGCAAATTCAATGGCGTGTTATCGTATTCGCGTTCGACGAAAAACAAATTACTTTAACCACCTGCGACATCTAGCGGGATCCAAGAGAGTTTTTGTGTACCGCAGTGACATCTATTGAGTGTCACTGGTAACTTTCAACGTGCCGGCGGATATTGAATAGAAAATGTTCATTTACATCAAATCTAATACGTTTTGCTTCACGTAACGTTGTAAAGCAATCATGTATAGATATATTTAAATATTCACCAAACACTAAATGGGTTCAACAACACTATCACTAATTCACTGGTTATTGTATTTTTTTTTTGTAAAAATAGTTGAATCACTGTCGATAGTAGTACGCCATCTGGCGGAGAGAGGTGGTACCAGATGAAAAGGATAGGAACGAGCTTTACGATGAACTGTAAAACTAGCCTATCTAGTAAATCAGGCGGGTGCCACTCAATTGAACAGAAAAAGTATGGAAAGTGGTCGCCTCTTTTAAAGTTTCACCTGCAACACTGATCCTGTACCTTTGAAGCGTCCTAGATGGAGCTAATATAAACAGGTTAGTGATGGCAATATTAGGATAAAATCGATGTTGACATCCAACTAAATTTATATACATATATCGACAACAAAACATCGATGTTTTCGGTAAGAAATAAAACTGTTTGTTCTTCATATTAAATGGTTTTATTGTTCCTTTATGCTCGCAATAGCTCTATGAAAGGCCAATGCATCTTTGAGATGTATATTTTAGAAACGGGGGACCGATGAGAATTACAACTGTATTGATATTAACGTTGTCTGTGTGTAGCAGTTGAGAATTAGCTTTCATGTAATATGCCTTGTATTTCATGTAATAAGTTTATTTGTAACAAATGATAGCGCGGGTTAACCCGATACAGGCGCCATCCAGTATTAAATGGAGCGAACTATACAAAAAACAAAACGGATCATAAATATAATGACAGCGCGGGGTAAACCGATACACGCTCCATCTAGTATCGAGTGGCGTGAATTACTATAAACTAATTCCAACAGAGGGTGCTTAGTCAGATAACCTGTCCGGTTACTAGCTAAGCACGCGGGTAAGCGACCCCGGGTGCCTCGAGCTGTTACTACCGCTACAATTTCTCCCCTCCGCGGTAGAAATATCCTATCCCCAACCCAAATACCCCCCCGAAACTCCTATCTGACTGTCATTTCCTATTTATAACATTCCACACCGATAAATGGCGGTATATCCATTCCCCGCTGACCCAAATGCTAGAGACCGATAACGGGCAGCAGCGTTATCGGTGCGAGAGGGTCAGCACTGCGATCACCAACCCGCCTGCCAAGCGTGGTGATTACCGGCAAAACCAAAAATGAAAACCACAAGGCAGCAACGGCCCCCAGTCCCCGGCAGCCCCGCTATTCCTAGCTCTGGCAGCGGTTATGGTAACGGCGGGGCAGGGGGTGCTAAGAATCTCCGGAAGAGATTCCGCTGCCAACCCCGACGACTTGACCTGGCAACATACAACGCACGCACTTTGAGGACCGACGAAAAGATCTTCGAACTGGAAGAAGCAGTAAACAAGTTACACTGGGATATTATAGGATTGTCGGAAGTCCGTAGAGAGGGGGAGGACACGATAATCCTCAAATCCGGTAACTTGTTCTACTACCGGGAGGGCGAACACCAGTCCCAAGGTGGTGTCGGGTTCCTCGTCCACAAATCTCTCGTCAACAGCGTTGTAGAAGTTAACAGCGTGTCCAACAGGGTAGCGTACCTGATACTCAGAATTACCAAACGGTATTCGTTGAAGGTCATCCAGGTTTACGCACCCACATCATCGCATCCAGATGATGATGTAGAGGTTATGTATGAGGACATTTCCAAAGCCATGCATACCTCTAGGACCTTCTACAACGTTGTTATGGGTGATTTCAACGCAAAACTCGGCGAACGAAGCGGGGCAGAGTTGAGAGTGGGGCAATTTGGGTATGGGCAACGGAACCAGAGGGGACAGATGCTCGCTGATTTCATGGAAAAGGAGGGACTCTATATGATGAACTCTTTTTTCAAGAAACAGCCGCTCCGAAAATGGACCTGGCTGAGTCCTGATGGTTCCACGAGAAACGAGATTGACTTCATCATGTCTACGAAACGGAACATATTCAATGATGTCTCTGTGATCAATCAAGTGAAAACTGGGAGCGATCACCGTATGGTAAGAGGCACATTGAATATCAACGTACACCGAGAGCGGTTCAGACTGGTGAAGTCTACGCTCCGACCCACTCGCGCGCATATCCAAAACCCCGAGAGCTTTCAACTAGAGCTGCAAAACCGCTTCGCCTGCCTCGAGGATTGCGAATCTGTGGACGAGCTAAACGATAGGCTAGTGGAAACTGTCCATACGGTTGGGATGAAATTTTATAAACCCCGTAAAAAGCAAACCAAGAGATTCTCAGACCATACTCTTAATCTCATGGAACAGAGACATGCAATGAGCTTGCAGTCTACAGCAGACGCGTCCGCATATCGGCAGATCAATAGACAGATCTCTAAATCGCAAAAGCGTGATGTGCGACACTTTAATGCCGAGCGTATACGAGATACCATCGAACGCAACAAAGGCACTAAAGTGTTCGCAAAAGATTTGTCTATCGGTCAGAGCCAGTTGACGCGGCTGAAGACCCATAACGGCGAACTCATTGCATCTGGACCTGAGATTCGGAGGGAGGTTGAGAGCTTCTATGGACAGTTGTACACATCGACTTGCAAGCCTATTGATAGTTTGGCTAAAGATCCCCGTGCCAAACTGACCCGGCATTATACCGAAGATATCCCGGACGTCAGCTTGTACGAGATTAGTATGGCTCTCAAACAGATGAAGAACGGCAAGGCACCGGGTGATGACGGAATCACAGCGGAACTCCTGAAGGCGGGTGGAAAACCCATTCTTAAAGTCCTTCAGCGAATGTTCAATTCCGTCATCCTGGAAGGCACGGTGCCCAAGGCATGGCATAGGAGCGTGGTAGTTCTGTTCTTCAAGAAAGGTGACAACACCTTATTGAAGAACTATAGACCTATTGCGCTGCTAAGTCATGTCTATAAACTGTTCTCGAGGGTCATCACGAATCGTCTCGCTCGCAAGTTTGACGACTTCCAGCCTCCCGAACAAGCCGGATTCCGAAAAGGCTTTAGTACCATAGACCACATCTTTACGCTGCGGCAGATTATACAGAAGACCGAGGAGTATAATCGGCCACTTTGCTTGGCGTTCGTGGACTATGAGAAAGCCTTCGATTCGGTGGAAACATGGGCCGTGTTGAGATCTTTGCAGAGATGCCGAATTGACCACCGGTACATACACGTGTTGAAGTGTTTGTACGAAAACGCCACCATGTCAGTCCGTATACAGGACCAAAGCACAGCGTCTATCCAACTGCAGCGTGGAGTGCGACAGGGAGATGTTATCTCCCCGAAGCTCTTTACTGCGGCGTTGGAGGACCTGTTTAAGCTTATGGAGTGGAACGGACTGGGCATCAACATCAACGGCGAGTACATCACTCATCTACGGTTTGCCGACGACGTGGTCATTATGGCAGAGACTCTGGAAGATCTCAATGCAATGCTCGATGACCTCAGCAGAGCTTCTCGACAGGTGGGCCTAAAAATGAACATGGATAAGACGAAAGTTATGTCCAATATTCATGTTCCACTCCACCCAGTCATCGTTGAGAACTCAGCTCTCGAAATTGTTGACGAATACACATACCTGGAACACATAGTCCAACTAGGTAGGTCCAATTTCGACAAAGAGGTAAACCGCCGAATCCAACTCTGTTGGGCAGCGTTCGGGAAATTACGGCATCTCTTTTCGTCCAATATCCCTCAGTGCCTGAAGACAAAGCTCTGCGAACAGTGCGTGTTGCCAGTGATGACCTACGGATCCGAAACGTGGTCGCTGACTATGGGCCTTATTCGAAAGTTCAGAGTCACTCAGCGTGCGATGGAAAGGGCTATGCTTGGAGTTTCTCTACGTGATCAAATCAGAAATCAAATCAGTCAAAGATGAATTTTTCAAAATCCGTTTTAGGTAATATTTTGTTGATTTCACGCCAGCTTCCCATAAACCACCAAAGTTCGGAACACCGGGAGGAATATATTTGCATTTTGTTTCCTTGCCATCTAAAAAGTGCTGTAATTCTGTGGGTAATTCATTTTTTCCCTTGTTTCCACATTTCTAACAATGCTTTCTCAGAAGAGACAAAGGTTGTTCCATGATCACTCCATAATTCTTTACAGTGACCTCTTCTACCCACAAATCTTTTGTACGTTGCAATAAAGCTTCTGTAGTCATATCACTAACTAGTTCCAGGTGAATGGCTTTAGTTGCGGTGCAAATGAACAGACAAATATAGGATTTGTATTTCTTAGCTCCACGACCTTCAGTCATTCTGGCCGAGATTGGCCCTGCAAAATCAACTCCACTTACGGAAAAGGGACGCGATGGATTCACTCGAACGTCTGGTAAGTCGCCCATCATTTGGGTACCTGTTGTGGCACTATATCTAGCACACAATTTACATTGCTTGTAGTATCTTTTAATGCTTTGTCCCCCCTTAATAATCCAGTACTTCCCCTCTAGGTACGTAGTCATCGGTTGGGGACCACCGTGCAAAGTTTGAAGGTGAGCTTCACGTAATAGTAATGGTAGTAGTACACTATTTTTCGTAAGTATAATTGGATGTTTTCTATTAAATTCAATGTTTGCATGTTTTAACCTACCTCCTACTCTTATGGTTCCATCCTCATCGAGGTATGGGTTTAATGGAAGTAGTCTACTATTTCTACTAATTGATGAAGTAGAAAACCTGAAAGTGAGAAAACTTTCAGGTTTTCTACTTCATCAGGAAATTCTATCTCTTGTGCTATCTTCAAACATATGGTAAGTGCTTCTTCTCTTTCTACGCTGTTGAGGTAATTTCTGTTTTCTTTTTTCTCCATTTTCGACAGTACGCAACTACGGTATACGAGTATTTCTTCAACAAGGTAAGTTTTGATTCTATTTCTTCTGTAACTTAGTCATTGCACACTTTGTATTAATACGTTTTTCTTCTTCAGTTTCAGGTATGTCTTCCGTGGGCAAATTCAGAATGTTTTCATAAAGAAATTTCAGTCCACGCAACCACAGCTCGCATGTTTTCAGTTTACTTGGGCATATACTTCTAGATGCTGGATCGGCAGGAATCTCTTTTGTATTAACGTAGGCCCACTTAGTATCGAGATCATTGCGTATGTTAATCACTCTGTTTTTCACATAAGGAGCCCATCTGTTAGGGTCACCATGGATCCAAGCCAGGACAATTTTGGAATCTGTCCAAGCACATACACTGGTTAACTCGATGTCAAGTGTTTTCATAACGTGTTTTGGTACTTACGCCAGTAATGCAGCACCGCATATTTTCAATGGTGGTAATGAGCTTTGACAGGTGCAACTTTAGTCTTTGCTGTTATGAGTGAGTGCTTCTCTCTTTCTTAATTGTAGTCGTTGTGCTGTTGATCCTGATATAAACGACTCCTGAGAACATGGATCTATAACTCTGTATGTAATATAACTCTGTATAGATACATGGGATAAAATATTCGGAGCAATAGTAAGCTAACCGCGTGGTCGTGCGCACTTTTAGCAGTTCTTTGTCGTAGAGGGGGTGGGGGTGGTGAAGTGGGCAATGAAACGCGCGGCCCGACAATAAATAAACAAGTTTATTCCGCCGCTCTGTACACCGCCACGGCGCGCCTCGCTCGCCCTCCATGCACCGCGACGGTAGGGGCGAGCGAGGGCGCCGCGACCTCCTTACAACTAACAAAGTAATACTCAAAATCAGTCTAGAGCATCCTCGCCGCGGCGGGCGGCCGTAGAAAAGTACGAAAGGGAGGGCCCCCGCTAGCAGTGGAAGTGGTTCTGCGTGATGGCGGACAGGTCCTTCATGAGCCCCTCCAGGTTCTGCATCTCGCGGTGCAGCCGCTCCGTGGAGCGCGACGGCGTCAGCGGCTCCAGCTCGTCGGGCGCGCAGCCCGGCCCGCCGCCCGCGCAGCGCAGCGCGCCCGGCCCGCCGAGCTCGGCCGCGCGCCGCGCCGGCGACGAGCCGCCGCTCTTGTTGTAGGGCGAGGCGTCGCGCGCGCTGCCTGCGGACACGCCGTCGCGCGGTCAGCGCCGTCGGCGCCGGCCGCGCCGGGGCTCGGGCCGCGGGGTCCGCGGGGTCCGCGGGGCGCACCTCTGGAGTGCGCGGGCGAAGAGCGGTCGGAGGCGGCGTCGAGCGCGAAGCTGTGCAGGCCGCCGCGCCGCAGGCTGCCGGCGCGCTCCGCCTCGCACGCCGCGCCGGCCNGCCGCAGGCCGCGCCCGGCGCGCACGGGCCGCCCGCACCTGCGCCGGCGGGGCCGATGAGCGCCGGGCGCCCGGGCGGCGACGCGGCGCGGCGACACTCACAGGGCGGCGCGTGCAGCGAGGCGAGCGAGGAGTGCGGCGACGCGGCGGGCGGCAGCGAGGCCGGCGCCACGCCCGCCAGCAGCGGCGTGCTCTGCGCGATTCGTTCGGTCCGTTCGGCGGGTGAACGCCGCTGAAACTATCTTTAGATTCCTTCTAGAAACCAACGCGGCTCGTTTAAAGCGAAAGCGTGAACTCGAATAAGGGCAGAGGGGGGAAGGACGGCGGCTTCGATAGCGTGTTATCAGATGACTTGAGTAACATTTTAATATAAGTAAAAATTGAGTGAAATACATAGGAAGAGAGACAACTTTATAACTTACACAAGTGTTTAATTTGTAACTAAAGTAATATAAGACAATATAAAAATAAGTGAACTATAAAACTGCCATGTAAGATCATCTATCGGATACTAGATGGCGCTTATTAAAACACATCGTACTAACGTAGTGCTCACTCACGGCTATTAGAAGCGAACATACATTTGTTGAAATGAGTAGTTCTTATTGCGACTGCTCTTACGTAACGAGTAGTATGTCCGTATGTGTGTGTGTATGTGTACTTCATTTCCAACAACGGGACCCCGGAACCAGAAAAAACAAGAAACAAAGCTTCTCGGAATGCGAGGGAGCTGTCAAAAATTTACAATTAGACCGCAGATAACTAACTTCTTCGAGCGGCACATTGTGAATAGTGTTCGTCCTTTACTCAACTTTTATTCTTCGCGCATATTTTGTGCTTATCTCACAATGGCAGGCCACGAAGTGAATATACTCGCCCGATCGAGTACCCCGGACGTCCGACGTACCTGGTCCGGCGCGTGCCTGCGGCGCTCGCACGTGGCGGTGCAGCCCACGCCCAGCCCCACTCCCACGCCGACGCCCGTCATGGCTGCGAACGAGACGGACGTCGAGTCGTCGCATTCGGAAGAGCGGAGTGCCAGCTGTGGCGGCGGGCGCTCACCCACGTAGGTGGGCACGTAGCGGCGGTCGAGGCTGGCCAGCGCGGGCGGCGCGTGGCGCGCGGGCTCGTAGTCGGCCAGCGCGGGCGGCGCGCGCGACAGCGTCAGCGTCGACGACACCAGCGCGCTGCCCTCCACGCTGCCCGACACTGCGCGCGTGCAAGCAAAGACGCCCTCGTCACGCACACGGGGCCGAGGGTGTCCGACTCGCTTTGCCGGATGCGATTAAGCTGTACCATCGATCGGACAGACGATAGTGCACCACGAAAAGTTAAGTCTACAGCCTTCTCGGAATTACCTACACCCTGGACTTCAGTCTGGCGAGTAAGACAACTTCTGCTGACAACCGTTTTGCAGAAAAAGATCAATACATTATGCCATACATCAACTAGAAGTATTTTTAACACCGCGATCAGTTTCGGATTGGCTTCCACATAATTTTAAGAGATACGTCGCAAGCATTATATCCAAAAGGCGTCTTATAATGCGGAAGATTTTTTAAGCGATAAAGTTATTTGGACTCGCCTCCGATAACGGGTATTCCCGGCCAGGTCACCACAATTTGACGAAATACTCGGTTTACGCACCGCCAACGACACGTGCGACCGCAGGCCGTTTGGCCGCAGACCATAAGAGCAGAGCATCTCATCGTTCCGATTTCTTTATCGTCTAACTCCAATCGCAGGCAAACCAGCGCGCGTTTTTAATCGCACATGTGACAAGTATATTCTAAAATCATTTTTAACACCCAAAGTGCTCAGGTGGCTAATGCATGACATATCGGTGTACCAAATGACCGACGGAGCGCACGCACTCACCGGCGGAGCCGTGCGAACTCTTGTCGAGGTGCTTGAGCTCCATCTGGTCGTGGTGGATCCAGAGGTCGGGCGGCTTGATGGCGGCCGAGGCGGAGGCCTTCTGGTAGGTGCTGGTGTCGAGCAACGGCGGCGGCGCGGCGCGGCGGCAGCACAGCGACAGCGCCAGCGCCGCCGCCAGCGCCAGCACGGCGCACGCGCCGCCCGCGCTGGCCCACAGCCAGGCCGACGTGGCGCCCGCCAGCCCGCCGCCGGCGCCCGGCTCCAGCGCCGTGGTGTGCGCCACGGCGGCGCCGAACGGGCCCAGCCCCTTGGCGGTGCGCGCCTGGATCTTGAAGTGGTACGTGGTGCGCGGCCGCAGCCTGTCCAGGCGCGCGCGGGTGCGTTCGCCCGGCACGCCCACGGCCGTCCACTCTTCGGCCGCGCCGCCCGCCGCGCCGCCGCGCTGCACCGCGTACATCACCACGTAGCCGGTGATGAGGCCGTTGGGGCGCTGCGGCGGCGCCCAGCTGAGGTCCACGGCGCGCGCGGGCGGCGCGGCGGGCGCCACGCGCAGCTCGCGCGGCGGGCCGCCCGGCGCCGCCTCCAGCGACGTGTTGCCGGCCAGCATGGACCACGCCGACTCGCGGCCGCCCTTGATGAGCTTCACGGCGAACTCGTACTTGGTGAAGGGCCGCAGGTCGTCGATCATGCAGTTGAGGTCGGAGGCGTTGTGCACGCGCGTGCGCCCACCGCCCGCCCAGCGCACGGCGTAGCGCCGCCCGTCCGTGGCCGCCTGCCCCTTGGGCAGCGTGGGGTCGGTCCAGTACACCACGGCCGTGGTGCCGCTCAGCATGATGACCTGCGGCGCGGGTCTCGCGTGATCGGCGTTCGTCCTTCGAACCGCCGCCTTCGATAAAAATACGCACGCGGCGTCAGAATGCGTCGTCACCTTGAGGCCGACGGGCGGGATGAGCGGCGGCGTGTCGTCGTCGTCGTCGTCCGGCTCGTCCGCGTCGTCGGGCTCGTCCGCGTCCGGCTCGTCCGGCTCGTCGGCGTCGGGCTGCGCGGGCCGCGTGCGCACCGTGGCGTATACGGCGGGCCCGGGGCCCAGCGCGTTGCTGGCGCGCAGCGAGATCACGTACTCCGAGTTGGGCTCTGCGGAGACGGCGGCGGCGCGTCACGGCGCACCCGGCGCGTGCGAAGCGGAGGCGCGGCGGCCGCGAGGGAGTACGCACCGAGCGAGCGGATGACGTGCGAGTGCGCGTGCGCGGGCAGCTCGGCGGCGTGCTCGTCGGGCACGCCCAGCCCCCAGCCGAGTACGTGCGCGCGCACCGGCGCGCCTGCACGCTCCTCGTCCCCCGCGCCCCACCACACCGAGATCCAGTCGCGGCCCGCGCGCGCTGTCGACGGCACACGTTACGCCCGGGCCGCCGAGCCGCATCCATCGGACGTCGCATATCGCGATGGATGACGGTGGGCTCGAATAGGTCTCGGCATCTCACGCTCACGCTCAGAGCGAGGCAGAACCGACTTTATACGAACAGTGCACCGCACTCGCGTTAACGCCTTCACGGAGGTTTCACGGGTTTTTCATCTCGAACGAGTGGAACCGCCGTGGTTCACACACACTACTAGCTTTCGCTCAGGAAACCGCGAAGATATGCAAATTCACGATCGAGCTCATTATCGAGGAAGTTTCTAATGTTATGTCTACGTTAATATTTAGTGGGAAGAGGACGGACAGATATATAAATATGTGTACTGAATATTCTAGAACGGTTATTTTTAGAAACAGTTATGCTGGAATACAAGATTTTTTTTAATCTAGAGGCTATTAGAGCTTTTGTCCACAAGACACGTCAGCCCCATCGTAGCTTAGCTTTAATATAAATCACTGATAACCCGCTACTATCATATTGTACAGCTATTTCTAACGTTGGACTACTCAGACCATAGATGGCGGTTTATCAGCGATTGTCTTTCGTTCATTGTTCTGATGCACTCCAAGAGAAGACGCTGCACGTCTTCTAATTGATCGCACAGAATGCAACTCGGTGTAGTCGCTTCGTTCATGAAATATATATATTAATTAGAGCGATAATGGACGGACTGTAACTTGAAAGCTACCTTATGTGGTTTCTACCTAAGGTAGCATGTCCAAACCAGGGTACTCGCGGAGGTTTGACATTTGGAAATCTCAGAATGAAAGGGTCTGCACGGTTCTAAGAGAAGCGGCCACTGACTGGTGAGCGGCGGCGGCGCGGCGGGCGCGGCGGTCTCGGCGCGGCGGCGGCCCGGCGTGCTGGCCGACACCCACTCGCTGAAGGGGCCCGAGCCGTTGGCGTTGAGCGCGCACACGCGGACCTGCGCACGCCCGAGCTCGATAGGGGCGGTGGGCGGGGCCGGCGCTCCCCGCACCTGCACCCGCACCCGCGCCCGCTCACCTGGTACGTCTGCGCGGGCTCGAGGCCGCGCAGCTCGGCGCGCCGCGCGTCGGCGGCCGTGGTGAGCGAGTCGGCGCGGCGCCGCGCGCTCGCCGCGCCCGCCACGCGGTAGCGCACCTTGTAGCCCGTGAGCGCGCCGCGGTGCGTGCGCGCGGG
>JACTOM010000924.1:4798497-4839243 GCA_015832385.1 Elymnias hypermnestra | reverse complement strand
TGCGGCGGCGGCGAGCGCAGGCCGGGCGCGGCGGCCGGCGGCGCCCAGCGCACGCGCAGCGCGTGCGGCCCGGCCGGCTCGGCGCGCACGCGCTGCGGCGGCCCGTACCACAGCTCCTCCTCGGCCGTGCGCACCTCCAGCTCGACGCTGGGCGGCGACGCGGCGTGTTCGGTGAGCGCCAGCGCCTTGAAGCGGTAGGTGGTGTTGGGCTGCAGCGAGGCCACGTTCATCTCGTGCCGCCGCCCGTCGCCGCGCGCCACGCGCTCGCTGTGGGCCGCGGGACGCCGGGTTAGCGGGCGGCGGCCGCGAGCGACGGTCGAGGCCGGTCGCGCAAACGGCTCACCGCTCGCTGCCCGCGGCGCGGTACAGCACGGCGTACGAGGTCACGGGCTCGGCGGCGACGGGCGGCAGCCAGCTCAGCGTCACGAAGCGGTGCTTCACTAGCACGGCGCGCAGCTCGCGCGGCGCGCCCACCGCGGTGGCGTTCTCCGGCAGCCGCCGCTCCTCGGTCGGCTCTTGGGACGCGTGAAACCAACGGGACCCGTCAGCGACCGGCCGCGCCGCGAACGCGGGCGCCGTGTCGCCCAGAAAAGAGGGGCCCCGGGGCTCGGGCGGCGCCCGGGGGGAATCGCGGGAGGTGGGTTCGGGATCTGAAAACGAGGGGTGAAAAAAAAACAAAAAAAGGAGAAAAGGGGCGGCACGAAAACGATACGGGAACGAAAACTATAGAGGTGGCGGTCGTAAACGGATAGGGTACGGATCCGGGGCCCCGAGCCCCGTCGCGCGCGGCCCTACCGGTGTCGACGAGCAGGCGCAGCGCGGCGGCGGCGCTGCCGGCGGCCGACGACGCCTCGCACTGGAACACGCCCGCGTCCACGGGCAGCACGCCGCGGATGCGCAGCGACGACCTGCGACGGCGAACGGTGAGCGCACGCCAGGGCGCGGGCGGCGGGGCGGGGCGGGGCGGCGCTCACCCGTCGAGCAGCTCGATGTCGTGCTGGTTGGGCGTGAGCGGCTCGCCGTCCTTGAGCCAGCGCACGGCGGGCGGCGGGCGGCCGCGCGCCGCGCACGTCAGCGTCACGTCGCCGCGCGCGCGCGCCCTCAGCGCGCCGGCCGCCGCGCCATCGCCGCCCACGGCCACGCGCGGTGCGGCCAGCACGGTAAGCGGCGCCGAGTGGTCAGCGGAGTCCAGGCGATTAGTAGCGCGGCAGGTGTACACGCCGGCGTCGGCCGCGCGCGCCGCCAGCACGCGCAGCGACCCCGAGCCCACCAGGTGGAACCGCGAGTCCAGGTCGCTGCGATTAGAAATTTTTAAGTCTCGTTTACATTTAAACAAATGTACAACTTTAGATTTCCGAGAAAGAGGAAGTTATGTCAGGAGTTTAATGAATTAACTTGTCATTAAAAAATTAAAAGTGTCAAGTTTCATCGGGAGAAATTGTACCCCCGTGCATCTGAAGTAGATACAATTCAATATATCCTTATATATAATCGATCTCTGGCCACTGGCATATTTCCTAAGAAATGGAAATCTGCTCAAAAGCGGACAAGTCCTTATCTTTCTTTTCATTTAAAACCCTTTTAAAACCTTCAACAGCATGGTTTTCGCATTGATATGTCTACTATATCTAATTTAACTGAATTCACGACTATCTATGGAATATCCATCCAGTAAAGCTTTCGCCCGAGTGGATCACACATTTTTAATAATTAAGCTACATAATGCTGGCATCCAAGGAACTTTGCTGTTCTGGCTCGGGTCTTATTTATCGTACAGGCAACAAAAAGTGGTGGTTTGCGGGTACCTGTCAGATGCGTTCATGGCTCCATCTGGCGTCCCTCAGGGATCTCATCTAGGACCTTTATTATTTTTAGTTTTCATTAATGACGTATGTGATCACATATAATCCACCACTTTTGCTTTATTCGCCGACAATTTAAAGATAATCAAACTTAGTTTACGTTAGACTCTATTTCCATACAAAATTACTTAAATAGCATTTTCCAGTGGTCTGTTAAAAATAAATTGCCCCTTAATGACAAAAAACAAGTTACAATCAATGAGTGCTAAAAATTACTGGGCTTAGTTTGGCGAAATTGCAAAACATTTTAATCATGTTTGGCCCTTAATATGGTTTATTTTGCTTTAATTCGTAGTTTATTAGAATACGGATCCACTATTTGGAATCCATTCTATATGGATCCTATCAAAAGAATTGAAAGAATCCATAAATGCTTCCTTTTTTTGTTGTCTGTACATGAAAAAACATACATACATAGCATCACGTCTCATTCCCTTCGGCGTAGGCAGAGACCACGTCCTTCCACTTGCCACGATCCTTGCATATCTCCTTCGCTTCTTTCATTCTCATTAAACCTTTCATACAAGTTCGTGGGTTTAGAGTACTCTTGACCTGGCCCTAATTTGAGATGTCCTGGATTTGGTCCAGGAACGTTCGCTTTGGTCTTCCCCTTTCGCATTCACTCTTGACTCATAAATCCTTTTGTCAGTCCCCTTTCATTCATTCTCTCTACTTGCCCAAACCATCTAAGCATACCTTTCTCAATTTTAGTCACTACATCTTCTTTTATACCACAACGTTCTCTTATCACACTATTTCTTACTCTGTCACTCAGTTTTAATCCACTCATGCTTCTCAACGCTCTCATCTCTACCGCATTTATTTTACTTTTGTGATTCTTCTGCCATACCCAACTTTCACTACCATACATAAGTGTTGGCACCAACACTCCAGCATGCACTGCCAGTCTAGCCCTTTGAGACACCATCTGGCTATTCATAAAAGCATGCAGAGCACCATTTACCATATTCCCTGCATTCACTCTCCTTTCGATATCACTTTCACATGTTCCATCTTTTGTAAATTTAGATCCCAAGTATACAAATTCTTTCACCTCTTCCACTTGTTCCCCATCTATCAAAATATTGCCATTCATCATAGATTCATCTCGTTCAAAAAGCATAACTTTCGTTTTGTTTACATTCACTTTCATTCCTTTCCCTTTCAAAGCTTCATTCATAATATTTAGCATCTCCTGAAGCTCGTTAGCGGATGACGCAAGTATTACTTGATCATCAGCGTAGAGTAAACATTTGATGAGTAATTCATTCATTCTTAACCCATACATACATTCTTTTAAATCTGTCAAACATTTATCCATGAAAAGGTTGAACAGCCATGGTGACGCAACACATCCCTGTCGAACACCTCTTTCGACAGGAAACCACTCCGTGTACGCTCCGTTTATTCTGACACAGGCACTAGAACCCTCATAGAGAGACTTCAATGCTTGGATCAGACAACCGCTCACCCCATACGTAGATAACGTTGACCACAGCTCATTCCTCACCACTCGATCATAGGCCTTTTCTAAATCTACGAACGCGCAATAAACTTTTTGGTGTTTAGCCAAACATTTTTCAGTTATGCACCGTAAAGAAAAGACCTGATCCGTACATCCCATTCCTCTTCTAAATCCCGCTTGCACGTCCCATATTTTCCCATCAGTTTCATTAATCACCCTTTCAATTAATATCTTTGCATACAATTTGCCGACGACACTAAGAAGGCTGATACCGCGGTAATTTTTGCACTCCTGCTGTGACCCTTTTCCTTTATATAGAGGGACAATTACGGCCTTGCTCCAATCTCTTGGGACTTGACCTTTCTCCCAGCATATATTGAAAAGGCAGTACAGCTGAGCTACCACAATCCCGCGGCCAGCCTTCAGCATCTCGACTGACACTCTGTCATACCCAGCAGCCTTACCTGATTTCATACCTTTTATCGCTTTCATGATGTCATCCATACTAATCTCGCTATCTCTTGTCTTACATTCATTGCTATCCGCAGAGGTCATATCTTTCAAACAAACTTTGAAAATGGTCCCGCCATCTCTTCAATATCCATTCTTCTCCTTTTATTAAAGTTCCATCTAAACTTCTGATTTTACAAAGCTCCGAGAAAGTAGACCTCCCTCGGGCAATTTGTATTGATTTCCAGAAAAACTTTTTGTTTGACTGAAAATCTTCAGAAAGTCTCCTATCATACATATCGCTGTATTTGGTTTGCCCGTAATTGGATCTACACCAAAGTCAGTGACTCGTGGGGATATTCAGTACCTGAGGTCCACGGCGACGCCGTCGCGCAGCCACAGCACGGCGGGCTTGGGGTTGCCAACGGCGGCGCAGTCCAGCGTGGCGGCCGCGCCTTCCGCGACGGAGAGCGGCCGCGGCGTGGCCAGGAAGCGCGGCGCGGCCTCCGCGTCGTCGGCGCCGCTCACGCGCAGCTCCGTCTCGGGGCCCAGCCTGCGGATTTGAAGCGTTTCGGCGGCGGCAGAGGGCGCTACTTCTGATGTATTCGTTCACATCGTGCAGAGTGGGAGTTTACATAATGTAGTGGGGGTTTCGAGTCTAGCCATTGATCTACTAATATTTTTTGTTACTTTTGGGACATGTTTCTCGTGGAACGCTCGAGTCTATCTGTCGAATCGCCGAGGATCGATACTGTCGCAACGTTGGGGGCCAGCTTTCAGAAGGCGAGACGGCCATGACGAGCCGTCGGCCGAGAGAATTTGCGACGCCCCACCTGGAGAGCGCGGGCGCGTCCAGCAGCGCCACGCTGCAGCGGTAGCGCGCGGCGTCGTGCGCGCGCAGCGGCTCCAGCTCCAGCGCGCCGCCCGGCAGCAGCGTGACGCGCGCCGCCTCCGCGCGCAGCGGCGACCCGTCCTTCAGCCACGTGACCTGCGATTCGTTCGTCGCTTTTGAGGCATCGCGGCCCCGGCGGCGAATGGGCGACTATTACCGAGGCCAGGGGGCTATATACGGTGCCACGTGGAAACCGCAAGTTGCCAGTTTAGCACGCTTCCATCTGTTAGCAATATACATAATCGAACATAATAATATAATAAATAAGTCCATAGGGGATGACAGTTTTCTTCCAATTATTTACTTTATTGCCCCGCATTTAGCAACCCTTTTCAATAAGTGCATACACTCTGACATTTTCCCTTATGAAACATAGTGAAGTTGTGCCTCAGTTTAAATCCGGTAATAAATGTAAACCTGGTAACTATCGTCTTATTTCTGTGTCTCCTACCCTCGGTCATATTTTACTCCATCAACTACTAGATCATAGTAATAGATTTAACCTGCTTCACCCTGAGCAATACGGATTTAGAAATGGTCGCAATACTACAGACGCAAATGGGTGTCCCCCAAGGGTCAATACTTGGCCCTTTTTTATTCTTAATACATATTAACGATTTAACGTGTGATTTGAGACGAGTGACACTCGTCCCATATTGATTTTCAGTTAATAATTTAATATTAAACTCGGTAAAGACTAAGTATGTCGAATTCACTTTCGCAAATGCAAAAGAAATTTATACAAACATTCAAATTAATGACAGTGCTCTAAAGAAAGTTACTACCTATTTTTAGGAATAGTCGTCGTCGTCGCTTCAACCGATGGACGTCCACTGCTGGACATAAGTCTCACGTAATGACGTTCAAAAGGCCCGATATTGGGCCGCCTGGCTCCAGCGGCTACCGACGACCCTCCTTATATCGTCGGTCCACCTTGAGCGGATCTACTGCGCCGCCCGGTGCGGGGTCGGCACTCCAGCACCTTCGGGCCCCAACGTCCATCGGTCCGTCGGACTTTGGTTCTGCTACGGATCTCCTCATTTCTGATTTGATCACGTAGGGAAATTCCGAGCATAGCCCTCTCCATCGCACGCGGAGCGACTTTGAGCTTTCGTATGAGGCCCATAGTCAGCGACCACGTTTCGGAGCCGTAGGTCATCACTGGCAACACGCACTGTTCGAAGAGCTTTGTCTTCAAGCACTGAGGAGTATCGGACGAAAATATCTGGCGTAGTTTCCCGAACGCTGCCCAACCGAGTTGGATTCGGCGGTTGACCTCTTTCTCGAAATTGGACCTACCTAGCTGGACAATGTGTCCCAGGTATGTATATTCGTCTACAATTTCGAGTGCTGAGTTCTCAACGATGACTGGGTGGAGCGGAACATGGATATTGGACATAACTTTCGTCTTATCCATGTTCATTTTTAGGCCCACCTGTCGAGAAGCTCTGCTGAGGTCATCGAGCATTGCATTGAGATCTTCCAGAGTCTCTGCCATAATGACCACGTCGTCGGCAAACCGTAGATGAGTGATGTACTCGCCGTTGATGTTGATGCCCAGTCCGTTCCACTCCATAAGCTTAAACAGGTCCTCCAACGCCGCAGTAAAGAGCTTCGGGGAGATAACATCTCCCTGTCGCACTCCACGCTGCAGTTGGATAGACGCTGTGCTTTGGTCCTGTATACGGACTGACATGGTGGCGTTTTCGTACAAACACTTCAACACGTGTATGTACCGGTGGTCAATTCGGCATCTCTGCAAAGATCTCAACACGGCCCATGTTTCCACCGAATCGAAGGCTTTCTCATAGTCCACGAACGCCAAGCAAAGTGGCCGATTATACTCCTCGGTCTTCTGTATAATCTGCCGCAGCGTAAAGATGTGGTCTATGGTACTAAAGCCTTTTCGGAAATCGGCTCGTTCGGGAGGCTGGAAGTCGTCAAACTAGCGAGCGAGACGATTCGTAATGACTCTCGAGAACAGTTTATAGACATGACTTAGCAGCGCAATAGGTCTATACTTCTTCAATAAGGTGTTGTCACCTTTCTTGAAGAACAGAACTACCACGCTCCTATGCCATGCCTTTGGCACCGCGCCTTCCAGGATGACGGAATTGAACATTCGCTGAAGGATTTTAAGAATGGGTTTCCCACCCGCCTTCAGGAGTTCCGCTGTTATTTCGTCATCGCCCGGTGCCTTATTATTCTTAGGAATAATAGCCTTAGACTCGGGGTTTCGGTGGGCCTATATTAAGATTCTAGCGAGTGAACAATACACTGACGTTGAAACTACTATTTTGTTATTTTCATAGTATTATGTCTCACGACATACTTTTACGGGATGTGGCGGCGGACATTTTACAAAAAAGAGCAATACGCGCCCAATAAATATTAATTAGAATCTCATGCTTCTCTAAGCGGTGGATTCAAAGAAACATAATTTCTCACGGTATCGTGGCAATATATTTTGAATATTATCTTATGTATCCGTAATAATAATCACGTAATAATATATTACAGCACAAAAAGTGAAATACTCAATTTTAATGAAAGAAGTAAAAAGAAATCTATTATCCCATTTTTTAGAGTGAAGAAGATTCAGAAATCATTTGTCGGGTTGAGCATACGCATTTTTAATAAGATACCGCAATCAGTTTAAGATTTCACCGTGCACAATTTTAAGAATTGTTTCAAAAACATAGCGTTTTTTTTAAATATCGTTTATTAAGGGGCTTTTGTATTTTTTAAAAATACACGCAAGTCCCATCGTAAACTTATAAACTAACACACAAACATTTAACAATAAAATGAATTATAAATATCACTACAAACAAGAAAGACTAACATTCTTTGAGAGAAGACATACATACATAGCATCTCGCCTCCTTCCCTTCGGGGTAGGCGGAGACCACGTCCTTCCACTTGCCAGCATCCTTGCATATCTCCTTCGCTTCTTTCATTCTCATTAAACCTTTCATACAAGTTCGTCGGTTTAGAGTACTATTGGCTTGGCCCTTATTTAAAATGTCCTGGATTTGGTCCATGGACGTTTGCCTTGGTCTTCCCCTTCCAACTTTCGCACTCTCTTTTGACTCACAAATCCTTTTTGTCAGTCTCCTTTCATTCATTCTCTCTACGTTCCTAAACCATCTAAGCATACCTTTCTCAATTTTGGTCACTACGTCTTATTTTATATCACAACGTTCTCTTATCACACCTGAGAGAATCATTAGCAAATTTATATAACTTAAAAGCCAAATAACTCAAAGGTTTACTGAAAATTGAATGAAAAACACCAATATTTCTAAAATTTAAATTTAATTCATGCGTTAATGTTACTCATAAGACACTTAAACTCACCCAAAGGCATGTGTCCAGACCGAACTCTAAATGCTATTACTAACTTATTTTGAATGCACAAATTACAAAAGGCATATCGTAATGTTGAAGATTATTCAAGCCATGGAAATGTTAGGACTTGAATCCAGTTGCTCGCAGAAGCAACACATTGCAACATACAAAACTATCTTTGAAAGAGGAACCGCTTAGTGTCTTGTCGGTTTCTTCTCAGCGGATTCTACTTTCCGAACCGGTGGTAGATTCGTTGCCATCGGACAGACTGCTGACGATTCAAAAGCTGGGTGAAGTGAAACGGTTTGTTTTTGCTTACGATTCTGGCGCTGAATGTTCGTTAGTTAAAGAAAGTTTGACAGCCAAGTGTAGTCAATTGTGGAACGAGGCGGTCGTTGAATGGCGAGGTGGCTATTTATTGTAAGGCGAGGTGGTCATTGGCAGGCAGGAGGCAGATATTTTGGTGGAGGTGTAGTTGCAGACTAGCACACTAGGACGGTTCAGTCAGGATGGCCGAGTCGGAATCGAATAGTTCCCGGAACGCCGGCGCCATCTATCTATCGGCGTGCGGGTGCTAGTTGTTGAGCTGTTGTTGGTAATTTGTTTGTGTAAATTAAGCGATTGGACGCCCACACTTTGGAAGTTAAATTTGCCTATGCCTTCCTTTCTATTTTTGATATGTATTAATTTGATATTCCTGTATGTATAAATGGCGAGAGCGTGACTCACGTTGAGGCGCAGCGTGGGCGGCGGCGGCGCGGGCGGGCGCGGCGCGGCCAGCGCGCGGCGCTCGGGCGGCGCCGGCGCGCCCCACGGCAGCACGCGCAGCGCCAGCCGCGGCGCCGCGCGCACGCGGCACGGCAGCAGCGCCGGCGCGCCCGCCACGCCCAGCACCACGCGCGGCGCCTCCTCCACCTCGGGCACCTCTGCCGGAGGCGTGCCGTCCTTACGCTCGACTCGGAAGCGAGAGCGTGCCTCGTTTGACACACGCACCCAATCGATAGCATTTTATTTATATCATGATGTGCTGTCATACATAGTTTCCGCTGCGCATGCGGCGACAGATTTTTAGTTTACCCCTTGGGTCACATTAATGCATTTTTATTAGGGATCCTTGTTTTTTAAGAAAACAATATAGCCTATGTCGCTCGGTGGAAATGCAGCTTTCTAATGGTGAAAAATTTTTGTCATCGGTCCAATAGTATTTGTGTGAAAACATACTTACATATAAAAACACAAATGTTTCCTCTTTATAGATAAAGTATTAATTTGAATGTGGTTTTTTCTTCTGATTTATAATAAAGATGGAATAGTAGTATTGATTTTATGGGTATTAAAGGAACAAATACCAATCCTAACTATCTTAAAACCAAGAAAATACGTTATGATACTCGGCAAAGAGAATATTGTAAAAACTTTCTTAGCATTACAACGCGCCGAACCCTCGTCACTCGCATCCGATAAGCCTCCGTCGCGGCGGATGCCGATCTCTAATTTGATCAATGACGAAAAGCTCGAAAGCGGCCTAGCCGCGCTCACCGGCCAGGAACAGCGTGGCGACGCGCGACACCACGGTGCCCACACCGGCGACGGCGGCCACGCACTGGTAGTGGCCGGCGAACGCCGCCGACATGCTCTCGATCAGCAGCGAGCCGTTGGCCAGCTGCTTCCTGGAAGCGCAACGTGGCGTCGAGCGACGGCGCCGGTGGCGCGCCGAGAGGGGGCGAGCGGCGCACCTGTGCGCGTCGGCGGCGGGCAGCGCGTGGTCGCGCGTGGGCGGCGCGGCGGCGCCGAACCGCCAGGAAAGGCGCGCGGGCGGCGCCGCGGCGCAGGCCAGCAGCGCGCGCGCGCCCTCCGCCGCCACGGCGTCCCAGGGCTCCGCCGTCAGCGCCGGCGCGGTGTCCGACGGCGCAGGCCCGCCTGCAACACACGCGCACGATACTAAGTCGCCAACCCCGAATCCGGTGACGACGCTCCGGGGCCGACCCGCTCGTCACGATTGCCTCCACTGCGGTGTACTGCGCTCGGGGCAGGGAGTTCACAACCTTCTTTTGTCTTATCTTATCTCAGCGGTGGCTCTCCTCTATGTTCAGCGCCAGATGTTTCGGATGGAGTCATCTAGTCGCCTAGTTTTGAAGCTGTACTCAATATACTCTATTTAATAACACATAAAACACACACATATTTGGGCTTTCAAATTCAAATATCTTTATTCAAATGAGCTCTTAGAACACTCTTGAATCGTGAAATACCGTATTTACTGTTTTAGATTGTAGTGAGTCTGCACGGCTTAGATTAAAATCAGATTAACAATAATCACGCAAACACACCAGATAAGCCGTCTATCGAAGGCGGCGAATCAGGAAGCGTGGGCCTCGGGGCTCCTCGACTTCCGCTGGCGCGCCCGAGGTGTAATCGGGTGCCACTCGTTTATCTGGGACCGACAGATGTCACATGCAATGATTTCCTCGCGATGAATAAAGTTAATACTCGAGGGAAGAAATGTCCAAAGCGCGGCGGACGCTGACGTTTTCAATAACTGATACTAGTAGACTGTAGTATTACCTCCATTCCTTTTTTATTGTATTCTTTATTTTTTTTATAGTTTACATTCTATTAATATTCCTTGTAGTGTTATAGTTTTTCTTTGCTTTTAGTTTATTTTTATGGTTTAAGCAAGCCGTGTTCGTCTCGAGAAGGTGGAATCTATAACAAGTTTAATGGAATTTAAACATACTTTTAACAGATTTCATCCGTTTAACGAACCAAATAAAAAAACCTGATTTTAATGCAATTGCAAGCATCAGCCTTGTTTAGCTTGTGTTTTGTTCCACATCACGTTATATTTCCACCACAAAAAGAAAACTTCCTGCTTCTCCATTTATATACCGAAATTTATGAAAATTTCCTCAGTGGCGTAGGAGTGAAAACATAACAGATACATATTTCGAATGAAATACTTTGGCATTTACAACACTAGAGAAGATGAGTCGATGGCGCGGCCACTCGCTTATTCCATGCATACAAAGCGTCCACAGCCCTAATTACACTCGCAGTCGGCCCAAGTTCGGGCTCCGTTGGATTTTAAATACGAAACTAATCGACAGCGGTCCTGCCCGCCAAGTGCTGCTCGCGCAGAGGAAGGAAGGCCGCAAGAGGCGAATCATACAACGACGTATTCGATGGTTCAAATATATGAGGGATATTCTTCGAACACGCTCGCCAAAAAACCAAACCATCCGGGTAATGTTTTGTCAGTTTTGGTCGTATTAATCGTTTGGCTCCAGGTTACTTCTACAATTCTGTAACCCTTCTTGGAAACTCACTCGTCTCACTCTAGCCACGTTTCATATATGTATATCGCCAATACATCGATATTGAAACAACCTCTTCGATACACTGATTTACTATTCTAGTTATCACTTCCAATTATTCACCATATTAACATCACTTTAACATTATCACAATGTCACTCATTTCTAATTACATCGATCACTCTATTCATTTAACACTATCATAATAACATTCACAGAAGCTCCGCTCAGGGAGTGCCCGTAAAGGGGATCGTCGCTCTAAGGGCGCCTCGGACCTAGGTTTAGAGTAACGTTGCGGCTGCTGAAAAGGGTAGAAATGACTAATGCTAAGTCTTGACGCCCGTGGCTCCGCGGCTGGGGACCCAGGCTGGGGTGCGTCAGATAGCGGGGACCTCGTTGCGTAGCGTGTGTATGGGGCGTCGCCAATCGCTATCTGGTCGTCTGGGTCGTCAAAGATGTGATTGGGCTGCCTCTTCCTATGTTTAAAGCGCCCGAGGCTACACGTATAAATTTGTTCTGCGCCTGGAGTCTGGAGTGTCTGGAGTCGAATCAGACGACGTGCAGGAACGTGAGCTACCACTACGCTTGCATAAGAGAACATGGAACGAATGCAACTATTGTAAAGTGGCACCTTGTGGCGAAGTGACAGCTTACTTTTCGTGCAGATAGATCATAGGATAAAGAAAAAGTGCCTGCACGCACCTGGGGTCACTGCTAGGTACTTGGCTTTCTGTTGCCAAGGGATCGGAGAATCAAAAAGTTTAATTAAACTCAAACAAGCAAAGCTGTGTTTTTTTCAGCATTAACCTCAATTCTCCATTTGCTCAACTAATTACATAGGCTGTTGACTGCTTTTTGGAGACGAAAGATGTGAGCTTGTTGAACACACGAGGTTTTACACGGAACCAAACTGGTCGTCGGGCAGGAGGCCTTGAGTCTCTTAATGTCTCATACACTTTCGCAATCGTATTGAGCAAGCTAATGGGGCGATAGCTGTTCGGAAGCGAGCGGGGTTTACCCGGTTTATGTATTCATATGACGATGGGTTCTTTCCATTCGGGGAGTCGTTTAAGCATCTTATTGGGAATGCGACCGGGACCTGATGCTTTTCACGCGTGGAGTTTCCTAATGACTGCATGCACTTCGTCGAAAGTCGTGGGTTCTAACAGGTGGGGTCACTCGTGGGGGCCGCGGCGAATCTAATATTGAGTTCGTTATCTAATAGGTCGACCTGCTCTAGGTCTATGTGAGCAGTGCTAGGCGAACACTGCGACTCGAGGCTGTCGGCAAGACACTCGGCCTTATCAAAATCATCGAGCGCGGGTGGCCGATCGGAGCGGGCTAGGGGTGGCATGGATTGGGCTTCTTCGGCTTTCACGTTCCTCGTCAACGTCCGGTAGGCCTGATGCGTTGGTTTAAGGCCCGCAAGTTTTCGGTCTCATCGGTCGTTGTCGACGAGGCTTTTCCGTATCTGCCCAAGTAAGTTCCCCTTTGCTTCCGTTGCAAGTCTTTTATACTGCGAAGATGGCAGCGGCGTTGACGTCACGTCCGCCACACCAACAGTACGGCGCCAGCGACATATATTCAAACGGCGCCTACAGTTATCCCGTAGACCCAAAATGTCTATATGTTTCATTCAAACCGAAATCAAACTCCCATTCCTCGGGTACTTCCTCGGTCCAGCCAGCGCGATTATAAGCCACAATCGGTGACTGCCTCCAGCTGGGCTTTGCCATTGTTAAAATACAGTAGCGATCAAATTGAGTGTGGAGATTTTTTGAGGCATGTTTTTAAGTTGCAGACGGTTGCATCAAATATGTACAACGCTGGCGGCGCGGCCGGGACACGACTCCAGCAGCTTTTCTGAATTATTAAGTGATCCCCGCCCCCGCCTCGGCCAACTTCGTCTTGACGATATTTATAATTACTAGTTCTCTTGCGATTTATATGCATGGAGTGGCGACGGTGAACAGATTTAAAATGAATGGACTGTAAAAACTTTTTACTATCGCTAACTATATACTCACATAATTATAAAATTGTCGATGATAGTTATTCGGTGGCCGGCGATTGAACCGTGTCAACACGTCCAACCGCTAAAGCATTTCGCGAACGGTCGGCATCACAATTGCGACCGTACACGAGCAGGCCGAAACCAAAGCGCTGACGAAGCAGCAGAAGCAGCGGTGCGCCTTCGCATCCCTTGCCACTAACGAGCTGGACAAGGCGACGTCGGCCGAAGGTGATTCCACGATTACTATTGCTAACCAGCTTTACCGTGGATTACTCCATTATAATCGAAAATATATATGAAAAGTCGCTGAAATGATGAACGTATTTTTACAACTCAGCGTTACCGTAGCAAAAGACGGGAAATATAGAAATTAACCTTTACAAGTTTTGAATGAGTAGAGTTGGTGTGTTTCGGAAGGTTTTAAATAAAAATAAGTGGAGCTTCGTAGGAGACTAATTGCCGTTTTTCCTCATCTTTTAAACGGTGAACGGCTGCGAAACGCTTCTATTTGTTTTCTGCATTTTTTATATTGACGTGTCTTTTTGCTACCCAGTACTCTGTTTCTTACTGCTTATCTGGCTGGCGATATTGACGGGATTTTCCAAAAAAACTTGCGTCTAGAACATCTCTAGACATAAGATATAGAAAATATAGAAGAATGGTGTGCGTTATCTTTACAATAAAACCCTTAAATCATTGTTTCATACTTTTTTTTTAGATTATTATGACTACACGAAGAATGATGAAACTAAAATGATGAACTTTACTTAACAAAAACATGAGTTAGTCAAAATAAACGCTTCTTCTACAATTTTAATAGATTGGTGGACATCTAGCCGTCACAAAAGGAGGCACACAAAAGGGCTTGAGAAAGCTGCATTCGGACTTCTGAATTAGGTGTTTGGATGTATTTAAGCAAAGTGGGAACTGAGAAGACACAGTGTTAGACGACATCAAAAGATCTATTGAGAAATGAGCGCCCTCTTGTATAGACGCAACTCGTTCTTGACGTCAACGCTCCTAGGGGCATCAAACTAATCACAAAAACTATATCGATGTGTTTTTCCTCCATGTATTATTTAGCAGCCACCATTAGGGCGGCTGATCTTCCGCTAATGATGCCCATATCCACTGATCGACGCAATTGTCCTGGCTATGGCCCTGGCGCAGGGCTGTCAATGTCGCTTTTGTTATATCAATATCACATAGGACAAAAATATCGATCTTTGAATTTTGTTACATATTTTGAGCGTCAGCATTTCACTTAAAACCGTATTGTGAGGCCTCAAATCTGTTACGCCCTTACCGGTCAGTACGCGACCCGGGAACTAAACGCAGAAGGCCAAGAAACTTCTAGAGTTGATGCCCACCGTGTAAAACATACACAGCCCTGCACTAGCGATCACAACCGGTTTCGATTGCATTGATGAGGCCAATAATTGGTTCGGTGCGCATTCTGCACGCTGAGTTTTTTCCCGCGGACGGAATACGCGCGCATTAGCGGACGCGGCCGGTTGTCACTCCGAGCCTTGTTCATACACCTAGATACGCTTCGCAAGGGATTCGACGGTGTTCACTTATATTCGTTTATATAGTTACAAATAAATGGATGAAATAATTATTTATAAACCACACACGGCAACAGCGATTGACGTGGTTGCGATGCATAGAGTAATCACCGTTAGGCCGGTACTTTATGAGATAAATAGCTTTGAAAAAACTATCAGGACTTAAGACGCATACTTCTCAATAGCATAATTATTGCACTTGTTTATACATTCGAGAAGGATCCTTGTTGCTAGTAATCAGTCTTTGATTACTTTCGAAGTTTATTTAAAGTGCTTCAATCGTCCGATTGTAGATTTAAACATCGTTGAATTGCCTTGCTTTTGTACCAAAAATCACGAATGAAGCATAATTTGAATGTAGAAGGACATAAAAGGAAACTAGAAATATAGTATTAGAAACGATGTTGCGATGTCGCAGAAAAATATTGTCAACGAGTACGAAAGACGAATATAACAGTAAGGAAAACTGAAAATAAAGAGAATTGAACTGAACAGTGCTTCTTTGCTTACGTTAAAATAAATCATCGAAGACTACAGTTTATAGGAGTCCGATCACCGACCGGCGCAGTTCCACTCGACGTTATTCAATACAATTTATGAAGAAAACTATGTGTGGTTTAATTCGTTGTCAATGTGAGCATTTGAGCTTTGAACATATATTTTGGCAGCTCCGAGGGCGCCCAAATGGGAGGGCTTATGATTTCGATAGAAGCGGCCGAGTGCGAGACTAAGACGACGTACGAGCACGCAGGAACGATAAATGCACTGATTAACAAATTCTTTTAAAGTCTTTTATCCGGGGTCGGTTTATTTGCAAATTGTTAGCTGCTAGAAGACGCTCTTTGCGCGTAATGCGGCCTTCTCCACTGTACAATGCAAAATGCTTCGTTATTGTGTTTGTCTTCCACTATAGAACCTCTTATTTCCGTCATCGGATCACACTCGACCGAATTCTTCATCGAGGGTCGGAAGAATGGGCGCAAGTATGCCAGTGTGTTACTAGAGTCGCAGAAATGATCGAGCCGTTTAGAATTTAGCCGGCGTGCCAAAATTAGACTTTACTAGTTCAGGCACAGGGTATTCATTCCAATGTGTACAGGTTTCATTGTAGTGGTGCTGTACATGAATTTATATTTTGAACTTTATGCGGCTGGTGCATAACTCGGTTCTTTGTAATCGCTTTTCAAGTGCAGTACGTGTATTCATAGAGGTCCAGTGCAGTACGGAGGGTCGGCGGGGGTTTTCCGGCGACTGCATTTATCGCCCTCGTAATTGATTATTGGAAGTTTGAATTGTATTATCATTGACTAGTTTCGGCGTCACAACGGAACGGTAGGGTCAAGATAATCTTATATTCAGATCAGATTAAACTAATCTATTACACTTGTGTCGTATGATTTGTAACAAAGAATCGGACTGAGCGGATTCTAACCGCATAAATATATGTATATCTAACGAATACAAGTTTTACTACGTTGCTTGAAGCGGGGTTGATGGGAAGAACTAGAAACGTAAAACAAACACCGATGAAGATTGCACCTGTCTTATCTCCTGTCATTGGCGTTTTGCAGGTGATTACATCAAAATATATGTATGAAGATTTGCTACTCGGCCTCACTACGACGGTAGCTTATATTGGAATATTAGAAATATACCAAAAGTTTTGTGGGTCGCACTCCCGCGACCGTGCCGTTAGTGTGGTGAGTTCGGTTCCGTTTGAGGGAACCGAAAGAGGGATGCAGAGCGAGCGGGGCACGGGACGCGGAACGCCGAATCGATGCTCTCGGCGAAACGGTTACGGACGAACAAAAGTATCCTTGGCACAAAAGGCATCTCGTATCATAAACCGAGTAAAACACTATTTGCGAAGCGTTTCCCGAATTCCTGTGCCGATATTGTCTTTGTTCCGCGCGCTGCCATTTTATTTACAGCTGCGGTGTTTTTTCGACGGAACAATTTAATATTGGACGATATGAATATGAAAGATCTGCATTTTTACAGAGTTCATCGAGGTCGTCGAGATGGAGGCCACCCGCCCGTACCTTCGGAGTCCGCGACGGCCCCGACTGACTCTACGCGAGATTCGTTATATTTATATCGTTTCTATTGTTATATTCAGCAATATGAAGTTTGTCTTAAAAAATATTGGTAATGCGAAAAATGTCAACTGCTCATGTAAAAACGGGAAATATTGTACTTCTCCAACTTGCGAAATAATGGCAATAATATCATTGCAAAGAATACACTTTGAAAATTGCACTAAATGTTGCGCCGTGTTTTTTCCGGGCCAGAGGCACCGCCTCGCCAGGAGTGCGGCCTTCGACCCGACATCGTCGTCAGAAATATTGCTACTCATTCGATCAACGGAAAATGGAGCACCAGTTACAGTGACGACTGTACACATTAGAAAAACGATTCACAGGTTGGTTACATACACTGGTACCGTCCAAAACCGTTTTATTGTTGTAAAACTGTGTAGCGGGTTTTTAAAGGGTACACGTAATTTAATGATATCTTTTACTGTAGAAAGGAAGACAGAAATTACGTTTTTAACACACAAACAATTAGCAAAAACTTGTGACCGCGAAATTTTATTCAAATCATCATTTATCAAATTATAATTGGCTGAAAACAGTCATTTCCTTTATAATTATTTGGTGATAAGCATTTATCTGTTACTAAATCAGCAAATATTTCAAGCGGTGGATGGTAATTATCTATCTCATTTAAAGGAGTTGAACCATATTGCTTAATACCAGATCTAAGGTATTAAAAATTATCTCATTAAAAGGGCTGAGAGAACAGTTATACTGTAATGAACTATTTTCTGAAATAAAAACAATAATGGAGGCATAGTTCTCCGGCTGCAAAATACCTTGACATAATTCCCAATTTGTACTGGGTATGTTAAAATGTTTTTTCTTGCTTCAATATTGCAGCGGATGTCTGATCAGGATCACAAAACAGAGCATTTCTAGTATAGCAAACCTAATTGGAGATGGCAAATAAACGGCTCAGAGTGATATGATTTGAGAAATGGATGCAGACTTAAATATTATATTAACCCAGAGGCATTCAGATGACCCTTCCCATTCGTACATTCTTTGACAATTATTTTCTTTTCGCGGTCAAATTATTTCTATTTTAGTTTCGCGGTCCCGTCGGAAAGGTGATACTTGTCGTCAACAACCTCATTGTCAAATAGACAAGAACTTAACCAGGTTTCAGTGAAAACTATAATATGGTAATCAGCAAGTCTTTATAACGCGTACATTTTAGTAATAAATCCGTAATGGTGACATTTTTGAATTGAAAACTAAAAATTATAAGTAAATAGATCAAGGCACAACTAAAATAAACTTACAACCTATACTAAACTAGTAAAAATGTTAGAATTTTTGAAGTTATACTTCTTTTGGCGCGTTAAGGAAAAATGGTGAGAGTAAATTTTTACGATGCGTGTGCACACCGTCACAAGAAACCGACACCTTGAACTGACCCAGTTTTAGAAAGATTTTATCTTGTTGCGCCAAAGAAGTGTATATACACACACACTTTTTTTACATAAACAACATCACCTGCAATGTTCTTCCTCGTGAGCAAGGAACACATTAGCATCCTGCGACCGAACAAATGACTACTGACTATCCTCTTTAAACTTTCTCGCCTAGGCGTGTAACACTTTTGCCTCGGGACTTAGGCGTTCTATTATTCTATATAAAGACGCCTATTTCCTGACAACCCGTGCGAGGTATTGAGTTTATCTCCAGAAGCCTTATATATATTTCATTTAAGTATATTAGCATAAAAGTTATCTCTAATAATGGGGCTGCTAAACTTCATCAAGACAGTCCTAGGTCGAGAAGATCCTTATTGAGCTTAGAGATGCGCGTACGCTTGAAAATATGCCCGTCTTTTAGGGAGTTACCTGTAACCTTGCCAAACTGCTCGACAATATTTAATAGATTCTCACTTCTGTGCTCGGAAATGCAATTTAACGTTACCAAGTTACCTCTAGCTCTAGACTTTTTATCGACAGCTGACTCTTAAGATTTTAGAAATAATTTTTTGAAACATCGTTTTGATTTCTCAAAAACTGTACATCATTTTTAGCTTAATCTAAATCCTTCATTACATCATTATATTTCGAGGGAAAAAGTGTAAGTAGGCTTGCATAATTTTGAATTTATCCTCTATCGAATTAAGCAAAGCGCGTTTCTGCTTCTTCTGCGGCTTAAGCTATCCAATATGTCAGATTTGAGGGATTAAAACTCACGAGAATGTTTCGATAAAAAATCCGATGTACTTTCGATTCCTTAGACGGGCGTGCAATCCAAGTTGCGGGCCCTTCTCGCAAGTTATCTTTGACATTCCTATGCAGAGGTAGGGAAAATTTGAAGAACGAAGCGGATATTTAATTTTCTCTGTGGTATCGATGGTGTTATTTATTACAAGCGGCACAAATCTTACACATTTTACAAAAATAAACGCAAATAATTAACGAATAGCATCCACAATCGTCTGTCAGCACGAAGGACCCGCGCGATGCACCGATGACCAACAGACGCCAGCGACTCACTTTGCTATTATCAGATTATTCTTGTCAGGAATTAACGTTTTCACTCAACTAAACATCATTTCAATTCAACTATACAGTATGTTTAAGACGGAATATACACGCCTAAAGCACTAATATCGAATGCCGAGCTCGCCACGCTTTTGCAAATGCCACGTGGCCATGGCGTGTCAGCATCGATGACTCCCTAACCAGGCCAAAATCTACAGTGAATCTTACGACCGAGAACGAAAATTTAGCAGTATTCAACCGTGACTCGCGATATTGACCACCTTCAGCATAGTGGTCATTCCTGTGGTAGGCATTGAAAGGTCTATTAGAAGTAATATAGTCCTAATTAATTAAATCGAATCAAAACACTAGGTATCGGGGCCAGTAATTCGAATCCTTTGGATATACTCATTGCAGCTCCAAACGAGACACTCAAGGGCAACTTTGAATTAGTCGTCTTCGTGTCAAGGTGAAAGAGGAAGCGGTCTGCCTGCAACGAGAACCTCGCAATCCGCTCTCCGCTTTACGAGCTGGAGACTACAAGTTACGACCATCCAAGCACCGAACTCGATCTGAATTCTTTATGCAGTGGCTTCTGTGACCGAACGCGTAAGTTTTTAATGAGTCTTGTGCCACACCTCGCGCACGCCCACATAGCCGACTCTACTCCCGTATTTTTGGGTTCAAGTAGGAAAGCCTATTATGATATTTATATTCTGAAACTATGCTATGCTATTACAATTACTTATATTATATTCGTTATGAATATTAAACAGACTAGTGGTCATCCAGGCGTCGAAATGCCACCATAATTCATTTAAATTACAAGTTTGAACAATATTAAAGTTTTTTTGTCTCACTATACTACTATAACCACATATTTTGCCTTATGAAATTTTATAAAATTTTTAATTATTTTTATTGAAACAAAAATCTTGCGAAAAAAAATGCTGTCCGTTGAAGTCGTTATGCATATTTCGATCATTTAATTAATAATGCAAAACTTCTAAACAAATTAACAATATTTTTTGTAAAAAGTCTTTCATCGTTTGCTAAATTTCTTTTATGTTGTGCTTAATCAGAAGAAGGTTCGTATGAAAAAAAAAATAACGAAGTTACGTAGAACATCAGAAGTTTTAATAAAACTTAACCACCATATGACTCTTCCAATTTCCAGATAACATTGGAAAAGTCTTACTATGGTACCTTAGTGATTTTGGCAACATTAACTTCTTTGTTTAGATTTTTCGTTTTACCAAAGCATAAAATTCCTTAATGTAACCTCTTGGTGTTTGACACAATTGTCAGCGATTGACGGATACGTATATATAATGTATATACGTGTGTGTGTCAAATACATAATGTGTTTTTATTGATTTAATGCATAAATAAAGATGTTACCATTGTGCACTCCTCCGTCCGCCAAATTTAAAGACAGAAACACCGTGCTTGATGCTCAGCTGTAATTAGCCTTTGTTTGAAGTTACAAATGGTTCTGTAATTTACAAGTTAGTTCTGTTCTCAGTTTCTACCACGTCGGCTACCAGTCTTGGACAGTTATTTTGTTTTAATAATCATTATTTTGGTAAATTGGGCTGCTCTAAGCGTATTTCTCTTACTTAATACCCTGCTCTTATTAACGATCGTGTGTATAATATTAATGTTGCACGAGGTCGATGATGCCTCACATTATCAATAACGAGATCGGGCATGATCATGAGAAATACGTTTGACCATCAATCCAATCAATTCCAATAGTTATTAGCATGTACTATCCGATGAAATGTGGACTTAATATACCGGTAAAGAACTCAAATTTGAACAGACGGAAGTTTCGACGAATTAATATGGGAAATTTTTCAGAAACAACTTCACTTAACTTTTGTACTAAAATTCCAAGTAAGGAAAAATGTTGTATTCGAATAAATTTGCAAAAAGTGTAGAGTACCAAACAATACAATTAGCGCTGCCGTAAAATAGTTTTAAAGCTAATTTGAAGCTCAGCCCATAACCACTTCAAAAATAAAGCCTGCAAGGTGAGACGAGTAAACGGAATAATATGAAACTTTGTCAGACAATCACGTTAGGAGTTCTCCACATACATACAGTGGGCGAACTTCATGCAAGTATGAAATAAATATGAATCCTCGAGGAGAAGAACGACCTAATCAGAATAAGTTATGATCATGTAAAATAATGCAAGACATCTGACGTAATATAACGTGTCGAGGGCACTAAATTGACCGCTACCAATTGCCTTCCCGGGAGATTCCACGAGACTATCTAGATGCCGATCTGTGCCTACGCTTTCAGAGCTCCCTCGCTTTGTTCGTGCGTTGTTTAGCGCGTTACGGGAGGCTGCGAGCCGAAGTCGTTAAATCTTGAAACATTTCAAATATCAGCTTTTTATGGCGACTATAAAAAGCGTTACCGCCTCGGATAGGAGTTTCGGCTATTTAATGTCCTCGGGAGTCTGTCAATGTTTGCGAAGGAAGCGAGCCCGTTGTACAGATCGGTACTTGTTCGAACTGTTTTCAATTGAAATTGAATTGATGACTGTGAGCCACTAACGAAGAGATTCGCGATGACCCGTTCAAAAACAAAGTATTATACTTTTCCCCAAAATAAGTATTACGTTACCTCATTATTTTTATACTAAACTGTTATTATTTATATTTCACAGCGTCGCATGGACACAGTGAAATAGAGAAATGAGAATGTCGAGAAGAATGTGACGGATAGCGATGCTGTTTAGAGGTAAATAAATATTAAGGGTTTTTAAACGCTACTTTTTTTTACTACATATAAATATCTAGATCACAGGCTCAGTTCGATGAAGATCATCATCGCGAAGGTAGAATCATCACAATCACAAAATTTTATCGATTTATTTATTCGGACTGATAGATAAAACTTTTACAAAATAAAGCGACACCGGATTTGCTAGTAAATAATAAGACAAATGCGTGTGGCTCATTAAACTAACACAGACGTCGAGTCTGGCTATGAAACTTACCTAAAACTTAGTCGGGATAATTCTAGCAAGCCACCGCTGTTAAAATATGCATCGAAAGCGGGTTCGCAACTCGCCAGAGGTCCCGTTCATCACCTGATTCATCAAGTAATAAAGTATTTCGAGCTAAGCATTTGCTGGCAGCGTCCTGAGACAGGCCAACTCCGGCCGGCAGCTGCACTCTCCGCGTTTAAGAACATGCTAATGCCCCGACTCGCCTCGGAACCGGAGCTGCGTTCAAACAAACAACTTTTCGCACTTCGCAACGGTACTGCGCCACACTCATTTCAACAAAATAACATTTACGATCCGCTGTTAGCGGGAACACGATAATGGATCGCGACCGTGAGCACTTTGATATCGTATTTACACCTGTCTGTCGAGCTCTTTCGGCTAATCTCAATTTTGTCGTTCAGTATTGCAGCATTGGGCGGGTGTAATCTCCTGCGAATGTCCACGTGTATTCACTCAGTATCGGGTGCGCCAATAAAAAAACGGTTTAATTTATTCGAAAAACGAGCCGATGATGTAGCAATATACCACACAGACTACTTAATATTTTCAACCGTCCAACGGAACGGAACGGGGCATTTATTTCTTCCTCATCGATCGTCTGCCTTCATTGAACTCCACGCATTATAACGGAATCAACAATCAACAGAAATTGATGTAGAGTAGGTCCAACACTATGTTGTTGGATATGCGTTGTGATGCCCCGCGAGCCTATCGTATACCTTCGATAAGACGAAGCATTGTTTTTTCCTACGTGTGCATTTCGGCCAGTAATTGTCCAAAGTCTCGCCCCCCCAGAGACCACTGTAGTTTCTGACGAACTAGCAGCTCGCCCGCAGTTTTGCCTGTCGAAGGTTCGCGCCATCTTGACGAGTCGAACATGTGGATTATTATATTTTTATGAAATATCAAGGCTGCACTGCTTGTAGTATTGTAATGTACCTCGTTATGTAGACATTTGCCGCCGCTTTGCGTGTGTTCATTTCTTGCGATAACTCCTGTGATAATGATTTATTCTACGAGTATATGGTGTAAATTAGCATTATTAACTTCAAAAAAAGCCACGATGACATGTATGTCGTCGTGATTTTTTTTCAGATCACTAAAATAGGCATATACCACGGTTCGCCGAGGCAGTGTGATTTGTTTCGACACTTGCAATAATTATTATTATATCTCAAGTAATTTCCACGAAACTTGAACGTGAATCACTCTGAAAATGGCATGAGAATCCTTTCTGCTGTTTTTGAGTTCGCAAACAGACGGATAGAGTGAGGCGAGTGAAAGACTTTATTTTGTAATGTTAGGTCCTTACATATGAAATTACCGCTTGATCACAGTGTGGCCACTTTGATCTGAAATATCTCTTGTTTGGTTAAGAATTTATAAATTCATTTAGCTGGTACACTGAAGTTTTGAAAACAGTCATTCATTTGTTTCATCTTCATTATTTTTATTAGGGCACAATGGAAAACATGAAATATCTACCGTGGCACCAGTGCTGCAGAAACAGCTCGAAGTATTAATGACGTCTCCGGTGCTGGTTTCGTTAAAAAGTCCGGTACGTTTTTGGTTTTCGTTGTGAGAATTGCGACCTTCAGAACCGGCCTGCCGGAGAGCAATGTGAAAAATGAAGAATTGAAGGCTCTTGTGGAAGCGGATCCATCGTAAAGCGCTTCAGAGGTAGTTGCAGAGTTTAAGGTAAGTGTCAGAATAAAACGATGCAAAGGAACCCTCGTAACTTGAGTTTCTTAGCGGTTCTCCAATATCATCACTAGTGGTAATAGAAGTCCGGGTGGCGGGGCAAACTATGTCCGGCGTGCGTCAAGGCGTTTCTCGTCGAGCCGTAACAGTAGCCGTGCCGTGTGCCGTGCCTAAGCCCGTCGCCCATTGTCCGCAGCACACTCCCGAGGGCCGCAAGCCTCGTCGCCCCAGCTGCGCGCCTAGGACCGATACTTGGGGTGCCCCGAGAGTTTCATTTCAGGGTCGCGATAGGTTAAGACGACATTTAACACACCGTGGAGATGAGGAGTTTCCTCGCCCGCATACCGCTCGACGGTTCGACGTGTTGCAAGCGCATTCATTTTTACGGCCCCGATGTGCACCGGTACGGCGGTTACTTGATTCAGTTTTATTTACATAGCCGGATATACTCAATTTAGGACATTGCTTTTTTTTAAAGTAGCCTAGGTTTGCGTCGGATGAAAATGTCGACCGGGGCTAGTCGGGGGCCATTGAACAAACATTAAAACATTGTGCAAACTCCTTTTCCCATTGTTATTTTTACTAATTTTGACAATCTATTAACTCAAATGTATCACAATGGATTTATACACAAACTAATCGGCGGTTCATTGTACGTGAATAGTCTCGTAACATCACGTTACGTGTGTGTGTGTACAGTCCTTATTTAGTCAAATAGTCTCGGGGTGAGGAACGCAAAGCGCAAGGATCCGTTATAAAGTTGCATTTGTTGTTTTATACATTTTCACCTTTTCCATAGTATACACTTACGTTGTAAGTGAAATATCTTAAACAATCACAACTAGTACTTCGTGTGTATATTGTCTGTATGATGTTCGTGTGCGATAATTCTTGTTATGTATATTTCTGAGCCTCTTTTCTATAGTAATTTTGAACGCCAGGGATAACGACGAGTACAAGAGTACAAGAGTACAAGAGTAATTCGCCCACCTTCGTTTCTCGTCAATATGACTCGCCGGCTCGTGGCAGAGTTCCGATATGACAGTGACAAAACGGCACAGCTGCGATCAGC
This sequence comes from Elymnias hypermnestra, assembly GCA_015832385.1. NCBI lineage: Eukaryota > Metazoa > Arthropoda > Insecta > Lepidoptera > Nymphalidae > Elymnias > Elymnias hypermnestra. Next base: position 4,813,959 of record JACTOM010000924.1, on the reverse strand, counting down.
GTGGCGACTCGTTTCATTATACATTCTTGGCTTGGCTAACCTACTCGCATATCGCATCTTACGAGGAGCGCCGTACTCGAGGGTTCTGTTCGACGATGACTATGATGGACCTTTGTTAGTATTAGAAAGTAAAACGGGTAATAGTGTTTATATCAAACGAGATTATGTATAACATTTTTCTTAATCGTTTCGTCACTTACGACCGTTCGAGCGTTGTGCGTGCGATTATAATATAATTCAATGTACATTTACAGTCTTACATTTTGGTGGTAGCTCCGAACCACTTTGAATTGGTGTAATTGATAAAGATTTAATGTGTAAAATAGTGTTAGTCGACATCGGGCGTGGGACCAACGGGCCTGGCCGTTAGCAACACGGGCATTAGGAAAAGTGTTGATTCAGCACGTGAGCAGGCATTCCTCACTCGAGGCGGCGACATTAGATTACCAATATTACTCTAATTGGGTCGAATGTAGTCCTGTCACCTTATAAAAGTCGTTTCGAATGGAGTAGGGGAGTGACGAGGGCAGTGTTCAAATTGCATCTTTGTAGTATTTATGTGCTGAAGTATGAGTGGATTAAAACTGAGTGACAGAGTAAGAAACTCCTGTGCTGCCATATTGACATATTACACAAGTGCACTCTCTATTCCTTCACACTCATAGTGGGTGCAGAAGCGACGGTTCAAGGTGCTCTCCGAGGCTCGGTGGTGAAACACCCCGCCGACTTCCTAACTTCGGGTAAATATTGAGGAAATCTTAATAGAAAACGCAATATTGATCTTTTAATTCTCTATACTTGATATTATATATAAAATTTTATCGGAACTTATTTAATCATCTCATAGTGATAAGACTAAGTGTGTCGTAGTCGCAATGTTTGTTTACATCAGTTTAGTACGTCGATGTCATTTACTTAAACTGATAATATTATATTGGACAGAATGTCATACTGATGACGTGGCGTCTGTCTCTTCTGTATTTTCTAATCATTTAATTAGGTAAGGGTGTGAAAACCAACGAATGTGTTCATTGAAATAGATTAGAACGGTGAAATTCACTTTATTTATACTTTAAGTGTCTTATTTGCTTTCAATATTATACAATCTGTTGAATTTCTGATAATACCGATTATTAGATGCAGAACAATAAGCAGTCGCCGTCTCAACTGGTAACTTGACTGCTTTCTTGTCGTTCGCAGCCCTCCGGCAACTTGTCCGTATTCTTGCACGAGGTTCACGCGGGACTGTCGGGCCCTAACGTCCATCGGTTCTCGCGTCTAATTGTTCGTGAAGTAATACTTGTCACAACGACTACGTGGGTAAACTTCATTATGTTAACTTGTTCAAATAGACAGACTGAAAATATCATGACATCACACGTCGACCAGAGTAGTCGAAGGAATGCATCCAATATGCTAAAATTGTATAACCTTTAGTTTCGGCGAAACTCGCTGGATATAAATCGAAACGGTCGTTCCGTTAATTGAAAAGGGAACCAATTAGCACCGCTCCAATACCTCGTCTGTTTTGTTGACGGTAATCGGTCGTATGACGAACTGAAGGCCATAGGAAGCGAAAATTGATACGGCGATTCGAATCCGAGACATATTTAATACTCTGGGGGCGAGAAGGTACAGAATGACAGACTACTACGTCACCGAGTTTGAGAGATGTCTTCGCTGGATATTCCTGTGTGCGACGGACGGCACTCTAGGTGTCGACATTCTTTTTTTTTGGTTCGTTAAACGGGTGAAATCTGTTAAAAGTATGTTTAAATTCCATTAAACTTCTTATAGATTTCATCTTCTCGAAGCGACCCCGGCTTGCTTAAACCATAAGAATAAAATAAAATAATAATAAAACTAAAATCAAAGAAAAACTATAACCCATTCTGTAGGAAAAGTGGAAATTAACGCATACATAGGAAATCAATGTGCAATGCATAAGAATGAACTATGTCTGAAGGAGCGAAAGCGAAGGTGCCGTTGGGACGGGCGTGGGCGTGGGCGGCGGCTCGTTGCGCGGGGAAACTGCACGAGGCAATGGCACAATGAAACACATGCGACAGGCAAATAATGTCTTACCGCATGACAGATCTCATTCAGTGCATATATTTTATATCGTCGCACCCAAATTTTTTATATTTAACTTTTAAAAGGCAGATCCCCTACAAGGTGGACCGATGGTACAAAGAGGGTCGCCGGCAGCCGCTGGAGCCAGGCGGCGCGAGACCGGGCCTTGTGGACGTCATTTCGTGAGACCGATGTCCAGCAGTGGACGTCCATCGGTTGAAGCGACGACGACGTAGTTTTAAATTCCGATGCCAGTGACTTCGTTTATTTAAAATGACCGCTCGCACTATCCTTATGAATGATAAACAGCGTATGTGCTATTCTGATGTATAAGTTTTATTTTCTCACAGACATCTATAATGTAAACCATCCGCCCCGGCTTTGCACGGGTAGTACAATATGTTATATTTTGTTGTCGTAAGACCGAATTAATTCGATTTGTCAAATCTATGGATATTGATTATAACTATTGTACATGTTGTAACAGGTTGTCCAGGCTTCTTGGTTTTTTCCGAAACATCCAACAATTATTGTCAAATGTCAACCAATTTACACAACATTGATAAATTATAAACCTAAATCTTCTTTATGGCTCACTCTATCTATAAATGACATGGCTTTTGACTTTATCGCAAGATAGACATGGCGGAGGACTTCATAATATGTACTCGGTTCAGTTTTTTGTGTTAGTATTCAGATATTTGCATTTTCGAAGGACACGAAGTACCAGAAGTATAGAAGATATCCATAGATTCTCATTCTGTTCAAATCGACGTAAATCCCACAGGAAAGTTGTCCGAGATTTTAAACCAGAAATACTGCTCCTAAAAGGTTAATCGTATAGGGAAGATTGCCTGCAAGTAGCGGTAAGGCGAGGGAAGGCCGAAGGGCGTTTGTTGACCCACGTTTTGTCGTTGTCTTACAACTTTCGCAACTAAATGAATATTGACGTCAAAAATTCTGCCAATAGTGGGTACCGTACAAGTAGCGAGTAACTGTAAGTATCAGAAGTCACACAGATCATTTTTTAAATTGAAATTTCTCACCACATCGATAGGTTGCTGGCGTATACTCAACGACGGACTTCATCACGGCGAAGCGTGGCAAGGGGAAGCCGTAAAGGGAAGCCGGAAGGGCAGCCGAAGCCGCGTAGAGCTACGGCTGCTACGGCGGCTACGGCGTAGCGCGGGGGGCCGGCGCTCGCTCGTTTCGAGGCGCGAACGTTAGCAGCGGCGATTGTTTGAATATTTTCCCACCGGGTTATTCAGATTCTGAGACACGCTAACCGAGTGTTAAGCGGTTCGCAGCGATCGACGCGCCAATAAACTTGTCGGCTTACCGACAAAAACCTTTAGTGTTCGTAAGTGGGGCGCGTTATCTGAGGCCGGTCTGCGGCACGCGAACCCCGACTTATAATTCATTCACTAAATTAGTTGCAACTGTAAGTCAAGGGGTTCGGAGACGACCGAAAATGTCAACTATATAAAGTTGTAAAAATTATATTACGGCCGATTCAGCGGCTTCTGTCGTCAAAGTTTTCTGAACACAGAGACGTGTCATTTTCTAACGCACGATAATGATAACATACCACTTGATTGTGTTTCTGGTTCTAACGACATACAAGACTTGTATTCACATTTTGATGAAAAACGCGTTTTATAACCCTGCAATAAGTTCATGTTTAAAATATTACAAGAGTTTCGTTTTTTTAAATACATGGTTTGTTTACTTGTTTGATGAATACTAAACACGGGAACAGACGTCATGCCACAAACACTTAGCGACTACCTGTGCGGTTTATCTATCCACATATAGTTTGTAATACGTATAACTTGTTTATATGCAACGCGCATTCTGTCAATCGCCGATTAATATGTGAAAGGCCTTAAGATCGCTAAAATTGAAAATCACAATCGAGATTAATTCAACAGTAAACAAAATTGACGACATCAGTGAATCAACTTGTGATTTGGCTGGCTCCATCCCACAAACAGAATACTAACGTGTAGTAGCAACATTGCTTAATTAAGGAGAGCCCAGAGGTTGGAGTGCGTATGGTTTGGCAGAACACTTCACGACGTTCTAACCAGAACGCGTTGGCAATGCTACTCTACTTAGACGTTAAACAAATGTGATTTGTACACTGGTAAATATAAAATACCGCCAGCGGCTACTTCTCCCTACATATGATTTTGATGTCCAGTTCAAGGAGTGCTTATGCACTCGACCGTCTCCGGCATTTGCACGGCGAGGGCTGCGACATCACGACCGACCTTCCTCATCAATCAATACTTCTATTGCAAGTCTTATTTGTTCGTGTGAAATTTAGCTTCAAACGTTTACCACACAACTGTCCAAATGCGAGGCGTACCAGGAAAGTAATAAGATTGCGAAGAACGCAGCGAATAATCTGACAATACTTACCCTTTGTCATACATTGACCTCGTCAGTACCTTTCAACAGCTCTATGCGAGTTGCCATTCTTTCAGAATCGAACTCAAAAGACATGCCTGTGGTACTCCTTTCCCCATATTCACTTAAGCTTAATTCCTTAGACTTTTTCATCTGTCTTGGAAAAATGTCCTCAATAGCAGGATTGTAGAAAATACCGAAAAGAGTTAACGCACATTCCAGGTGATGTCGGATCGCCTCCAGAGTGGCCACGCCTGCTAAGCTACGGTTTTCGCTGATATTTCCAAAATCATTTATTTGGCTTCGAGCTCGCCAACTCTGATTTTGCTAATGTTTACCGGCAATAGAAACACTTTACACTGTTCGATGTGGACGAAAGTACATGTGTCTGTTTTTACTTAATTCGACATCGCGAGAAACAAAAACGCCCCGTATATGAATGCGGTGGTCTACTATGCATGTGCGATAACGATAAAGAGATCGAAGTCGCACAACGTGGGCACGCGCGTACGTGCTGAATAATTCGGCCCCACAACTCCGCAGCGCTTTCAACACATTTGCATATTCCTTTTTGTTTCCGAACACTGAATGGGAGACGCGGTCGGTAGAAAAACGATCCAATGTGATACTTACTACGATCCACACATATAAAGAAAAACAAAATGCTACTTCGCAATGGAAGTTATTACTTACGGCTCAAGATTCTAAGCATCTTACTTACATATTAATATACGATCGCGTGTCCTTTGATTTTCACCGCACGTTTTCTTTCAGGTTTCCTCGGGTCTCCTCTCTTCAGGTTAGCACTTTATTCTTAATATTCATTAAATATCAGTGTTACTATTTAAATTCAATAAATGACCTTTTATTCTTTCCGTCAAACTTAACAACAGCTAAAATGATTACATGAATATGCTAAATGCTAATGTATTATACAAGTGAATTATTCGCAGAAAAATTTGATGCCCAAAATGGAAACACCGCTCAGCGATTGTTGGAATTCACAAGGCGGGATTTCGGCGAAGACTCGGACGGGCACAAACAAAAACACAAAGAAAACAAAAAAACAACTTCATCAAAACGTTACAAAATAAATAAAAATAATGTATGTACAGTAATGAACTGGATAATATATAAATAATTAATACGACAACTTAACAACCACTAGCTAACCTATTCGCCATTATCCGGGAAGTGTTGCAAAGTTAGGAATACATACACAATCACATATATACTACTAGCTGAACCCGCAACTTTGTCTGCGCGGAATGTTTATTGGGTAGCATTGATACCAGAGATATCTTGATGAGTCAATAGATACCTGGATATCTCTTAAATATATTTCGGAGTTCAAGAGTCTGTGGATCGCTGGTTCGTGTGTAATAGTCTGTGGAACGCTGGCGCCATCTGTGTATCGGCGTCAATAAGTGGCAGTCCGGCGCGTCTCTCGGCGGTTCTCGAGTGGCGGTCAACCGGAGTGGTCGACTATTGAAAATGTCGCGTTCCTAGCTATTATTGTTAATGAGTTTGTGTAAATTGATTTCGGGAACATTAAGTGATTGAACATTATAATCCGAGTTAATTAATAAAGTGTTTGATTGCATCAACATAACCCACGAACGCCTACAGAATAAGAAATTAAATAATGGATTCCATTAACGACGATGTCGGCGGAGAGCCCAGCGGCCTTGTGCTTTATGCTTCTTCTCCGACATATATATAAGCATAACAAGAGAGAAGGAGGAGCATAAAGCATAGAGGCGTAGGATTCTCCGCCGACATCATCATAAGTGGCATCCATAATTCCATACTGTGGGCTTTGATGGGTAATGATGATGCAACCAAACACTTTATTAATTAACTCAGTTTATGATGTTCAATCCCTTAATGTTCCCGATATCAATTTACACAAACTCATTAATAATAATAGCTAGGAACGCAACAGTTTCATTAGCCGACCGCTTTGGTGGACCGTCACCCGAGAACTGCCTACATCTTTGTTTGAGGGTTAGGCCGTTTTAATATTTACAAATGACATGTGATATTTTAATATGCCACTCGTCATTTCATATTCTATTTTGCATTAAATATTTCATGAAATCTATTTTTTAAATTCAAAAACACGTGGCATTTATTATTTACAATTCGTCATTTGTGATTTCAAGAAATTATTTATATTGATTTTCGACGCTTAATATTTGTTACCTAACATGTCTTACTTTTTCCCTCCCTCTACTCGGAAATGTAATGTTTTAGATTTGTATAAATATAAAGAAGACTTAAAAATTACTTTGCCAAAGATGTTTCACTTCTGATATAATTTAGGGGCAGTCTCGAATCGGTAAGAGCGACCCTGTACTCCAGCGTATTGGAATATTACGAAGCGAGCCACTATTCCCCCACCTCATCAACCGATAATATTTCCTATGCCCCGCATTATAAAGTTTAATTTTTAAAACATACTAATTTAGTAATCGATAATCAAACAGTCATTAATGAAATTGGAATATTTGCTTTAACGTCGGATGATAAGGGCAATGGCACGTCGTTCCTGGGTGCCATTAGCTTTGAGATGTCTCCTTCGGGGCAGGACATCGGAGTCGGTGGCGTGCTCCTACGAGCGACATTCCGCCTTTATAACATAGCTCCCTTATTGAAGGGCAGCGCTTTGATAGGACAGTATGAGATACCTCGAAATCATCGTCCCAATAAACGCGACAAGCCGCGCTGGTGGAATACAGATGCTCTGAAGGTGGGATATCTTAAGATTAATTTAATGAGAAATCCTTAGATTACTTCATTCCTACACGTATTGCAACATATTTGCCCACTCCAACTGTCCGGTCTGATGGTATCACGAAACGTATCGGTAATTTCCCCAGCTGATGCCAGGACCTTCTCGGACCTCTTTCGCAACTGGCTACGCAGGTCGACGCTCGTCATCAAGTATATAAGCCCATACAGGTATGAAAAGAGTCAAAAAATCGCACCCCGATAACGATTTCAGTTTTACGTTGGAGTTTCGGGTAGTAATATCGCGTATCGGTGACAGAGCCTTACACGTGCCTTTTAAATGCAATAAACGTGGCCATACTGCACAGTACTCTTCTCACCGCAGCGTCACATATCAGCAATGTCCTAATTAACAACTAAAATGTCTTATCGATGTAAACATCGTGCACAATTGAATAATACTAAGACCAGCAAACGAAGCACTACAATTCTTGTAACGATCCGGAGCTTGACCGATACTTGTCGAGATTTAATTTTATTCCAACTTAGATTCTTGTACATCGACCGAAAAATTTCGGTCATTGTAAAAAGAAGTATTGTGTTAAGTTATAAATGTTTCTCTAATACAATTTTTCCAATATGTAAAATAAAACAGTTTGAGAACAGTATCGTGTGCCTCTCCATTATTAAAAGTCGTCAGTTAGTCTTTCAACCTTCTCCCCGTCCCAGGCTGACCGGAACAGTTCATCAACTGTTTTAAGCCGAAGCATTCCGTATCTTACGTAATCATGATTTCTTTCGTCATCACATCCATCTTTTCCAACAATCTTGCCGATCGTTATAGTTTCTACGATGTCGCAAAATAGGCACGAGGTTTTACGTTGCTTCATGTGTTTTATTAATTCAGTCTTCCTACTTTCCTTCCCTTTCGGCCGAGAATCTCAGTGTTAGTTACCTTTACCGGTCCAGGATATACATAGCATCCTTCTATATATCCAGATCTCAAAGGCTGCGTTGATTTTAAATAGACTTTCCATTATGAATCATGAAAACTAACTGGAGGAGTATCTATTGCGATCTAATATAAAGCGACTTATATACTCCGCTTTAAATTTAATTTCTTACGCCAACCCAACATAAAAGGGCAGACATTACGTTTTAATTAATAATTAAATATCCCAAGCTAGCCTCAAAATCTTATAGAAATAAGGCGGTTAAAGAACATTTACTTCACTTACTATTACGTGATTGTTATAACAAGGGTTTGTAAGTCTATAGAGCCATAGCTCTATAGACTTACAAAGATGCGACTGTAAATCGTTTCTCAGTAAAAGGAAGTCATACTGCAGCATTACCAACCCTTTTCCACCACGAACTAGATGTCCAATTTTTTTCACTTACCCAGTTAACATAATGTTCCTACGTCGGGCTATCTTGTACTTGGAAATGCATTTACGCACAAACTCGACCCATAGATCCGCGATGGAGTGTGGGACTCCGCGAGGGAGGAAAACTTGCAATACCACCTAAAGCTAGTGAGACACCAGAGGATCAGCTTGCGCATTCCTATCTAGTGTCTCTTATGAATCCGACTGAGGATACAAACCGATACTCTCCTGCTCGAAGTCGCAATATTTCCAGCGGCAATTGGTGATCTGGTATGTACCACAGACCAGTCTTTAAGCAACGGGTTAACCAACGAACAGCGTTTTATTGTTATTCGTATAGTTAGTACCGTAATCTCAACTCGGGATATACATTCTGTTATAATCTTTGAAAAACAAAGTCTTAATTACAGACGAATATCTAAAGGCACTCGGTATTACAAACGACATGATACATAATTAAAATCTTAATTAAAAAGGTAGTATTTTTCCAGAAAAGACCGACAAGAGAGCTTTTTACGTTACCTTACTAGAATTCTTAATGCAACAAAGCAAATAGTGTACTTAATTTGTTCAAGACTCGTAACAAGTTATCTTTCACATTGACTAGCGACGCGAACTGTGTTTGCTTCGAAGCATTTGCTAATGGAGCATGTAATATTAATATATCTTAAAATATCCAGTTTGTAAGATAAATGATTATTTATTAGAATGCTATTTTAGTGGATGCTCATATTTTGTTAATATAGCTTTCGTTGTGTATCTTCGCCATCGGGGATTCCGTGTTCGATTTCCAGGGAATATTTTAGTCAATCGTACTTCATAATTCTTTCAATCGGGTGGTAATTAGTAGCAAAACACAAAACGGGCAAGAAAATAATTAGCTTTACAGCGTGATGCTCAGTAATAAAGGAACCATACGGGCGTCTTTGACTTATTTCAGTGTCAGTTTAAAGTTAAAAGACTTAGGACGTATAAGGACTTGCTGAAAACGTGTAAAGTGGAATCCTGAGACAAATTCACTTTATAAGATGTATGTTCTGCTTTTTCTCAATAATGATCGAACGAGCACATACTTGATCACATCGTATTAATATCGATTCTGGTGCCTCTCGAAACTATCGTTGGCTTCAGGAAGGGGTCGTGCGAGGGAAATTGTATTAAAGAAAACAATAAAGCGTGTTTTATAGTTGAATTATGGCGCCTTTGCGTTTAATTAGGACATAAACGTACACACATATACATTTAACGAGCATCGCGGGCTCCCTCCAACGTGGGCTATTTACAAACAACTCGACGGCACTCGTAAAATACTGCTGCTACACTGTCGACAGATGGTCTCGGCAAACAATAACTAACTCTTGTGCCAATCAATAAGATTCGAAATTAAGCATAGGGCAGATTGGACTAATACACCTTTTCAATTGTATTTTTATTTCTCTTTACTGAAACTTTAAAGACAAGCATCGATGTGGTATTTAAATGTGTAACATTCCCTTTAACGCAGATAAGACCCCGGGGTGGTTAAGATAAACCCGGTGCCTCTTTAAACATGCAAAAGAAGTCTACCTACTGCAATCCCACATCATTTAACTTATTTTTCAAATTTTATTTTCATTAATTAGTTTATTACATCGTCGGTCATATTTGTTCGTGCTGTAGTTTCATGTATCGAGCGACGTGAGACTTTTCATATGCTAATTGTTGGTTTTCCTATAACAAATAAGCGAAATACTGTTCAATTGCACGTCACGGTTTCTCTAAAATTATTCTACCGATTGATTCATTTAGCAAAACTGTTCCTTTCCCGTCAATATAGTCAAACTGGCACGGGGGCCACGCGAATGGTCCATCGCGCACAGCTAAGATATCACGATTGAAAGCGAGACAGACAAGTTTCCCGACTGTATTTTAAATAAAGAGTTTTGAATGCTAATGGCGGCCTTCAGCTTCTCAGGGAAACTCGGACAGCTCATAAAATATTCCCGGCACTCGAGAGCCTCTCGAGACTTCGTACAACTTAAACATTTGAAACGGCGAGCGGGCGCGGCTGAGCCTCTTATACGTTCGATCGTTCCCTTTGAGCTTCACTCTGACACCACGACATTTCTTTTTGTGGCTACAGGTCAGAGTTTAGACCGACTGGATTTCGACTAACCGTGGCTGACGATACGGTCGAAGACGTTCACGAGCCGATCATATAGAAATTAACATGATTTTTTTCGCTGGGAAATCCTTATGAATTCTTAGAACACCACGCGAAGGCATTTCTGGTTACGCCGGACTTGTACCGGCTAAAATCCAGGGATTCATCTAACAACCCACCAGCTCCTCGCGGGAGCTCGCTATTGTTGGGGAACGGACCCCGTATTTGTCACCCACAGGCCACTAACGAGGAAGACGGTGATCGTGGAGCGAGAGATCCATCCAGACGACTAGCCAGAAGGTAACGATATATTCGTACTCGTATATCGCGGAACTTGAAATAATTTAGCTCGGCTCGGTTGTAGCCGTAGGTGTGCTTCGGATTCTTTGCAAATATACCAATATATACCAATATATACATTATGTACCGGTATATATACGTGTCCGATTATAGGTTACGATACTATACGCGTATCATAGAAATGGAAAGTCCGTCCAACTGCAGTATGAGTTGGAAGACATTTTTGTATTTATATGGGCCGCGGAGTGCTGCGACGGAACAAGACAGGTAGACAGGCCGTGAAAACTATCAACTAAAGCGAGGGAAAGTCGTTTTCTGACGATTGACCATCGCATATATTAGATATAAATGCACAGACCGCACTTAAATTTGGTTGAACTATATGCTCATTTACAGAATAAACTTAGATGCTAATGCAGTTCGTTTCAAAAACCTATCTGCCAAAATGTACATTGTATTTTATTATATTCTCGTGTACAGGCGTGACCATGCGGTATCGAGTGTCAAGACATTGGAAAGGATGTGGTTTGCGATCGAAAGGCGTGAGAAACCAGAGCACAACCACCTTTGCGCATTTGAGAGAGACTCGTAACACTGCAATTGTGTTTTACAATAGAGATAAAACGTTCAACACTAACTATCGCTTTTTGAATTAACAAGAATTGAAATGATAACAATGTAATAATGTCTCCCCGAAACAATTGAAAATTAACCACTTGTACGGGATAATTTGACAAGTTCCGGGTTAGAGGCCTGGGTGGGTTCGTTGAATGTTAACACTGATTTTTTCTTCTTCTGTTAAGGAATACTGAATGTAGGTGGTGTGGTTCACTCCCTCACGTCGGAGTACAGGTTAAGCCTCCAGTTTTGCCCCCGATCTCTGTTCGCGAGTATCACATTTGCCGTCTCATGGCACTGTGAGATTGGAGCAATGAAGAGTAACGTGTTCAGACGTTTGACCTCGTGCAATATTACATTACTTTCGTCCCATTGACGGTAAAAGATTCAACCCAGGGTTTAGAGTTTCACGTGCAGCATGGAATTGCGGCATGAATTTGTACGGAATTCTAATAGGATGAACCAACATTATTTCACTTTGGTTGGGATGGAGCCATAGATTGCATGATCTGCCTACAACCTGTAAAAAATATGAGCGAGGCAAGAGACTTAACAAATAATAACTGCTTTAGCACCCATATTAAGTAAATGATATTTTCTTCTTTTTCTATTTGACTTTCAGGTGTGACAAGGCCCACGCAATTTTGCCAGGGTCATGTAGATTGGAGAATGACATTCCAAACCAGAATTTTGATAATTTCTAAATAGTTGACACTTTATTTATAATAACCACCACCACAAAAAAGTAAAAAAAAAAGAAAAGATAAGTTTAAGGACGACACAATGTAAAATACACAGATGATGACTACTTTTCACCAACATTTTATAACTTAATTCTATTACATTTAATAAATTTACAAAGATATTTACAATAGGGACTATATACAAGGGTTAATAGATACTCAACATTTAAAGGGAAAGGAACAGAGGAATGTCATACATAGGATGGGTTATTTTAGGACAATTAAACATGATACGGGAAACAGTGCCTTCGTCTGGAATGATATTTTGTACATCGATGGATGAAACGTAAAAGTCCCTTCCGTATTGAATCGCCTTGAAATTGTGTACCAAGTGTTACATTTTAGAACGATTTTAACATGATACACTTAAGCGGTTGCTCGCCTTCACGAAGATACGAGCTACCTTTTTTTATTTGCTCAAGCAGACATCCCAGATAACACGTCATAGCAGAGATTACATTTTATACTTAAATTTAAGGACCTCGCGATGACAGAACCTTGCAAATGACGCTTAGCTTTATATGATATTTTATATCAAGAACTCCTCCCTGTACACAGAAATAAGTTGCACGCCCCTTTGTGACTTAGTTTAATTACTCACACGAAATTCTCAACATCCGGTAAACTTCTAATTAACTCTCATATATTTTATACATTATATCATCAGCTATGTACCAATAAAAATCTGGTTAAAAGCTATTACGAGGGTTCGGGGGAAAAGTAAATTTCCCATTATTTAATTAAACCGTACGTAGCTACTACATATTGTCTTTTATTTAAAGATACGGTGAAATTACCGACAGGGAAAGGCAGCAATAAGTTTCAAAGCCCAGTCAACGACAAATACAAGAAGTAAAGCTTCAAAGTATATAGAGGAAACTCTAGGTGCGATACATAACGGGATTCGCATTTTATAACGATACGGAAATTAGTCGTTAAATGGAGAATAGAAATCCCAATACGACTTCACCAATCTGATATGCATTTATCAGTGCAGTATAAAATCCGAGGAAACATAAGCAAAATCCGAGTCGTTCGAAAGCACAGTTCATGGCGTATTTATACTTGTAATTAAACGCACATATAGGTTTACAGATACAATGTGTAAAAAATCAAAATAGCAAAATCCGGTTGTCGCAGAGGCCGAGTGCATACTCAGCACGACTACTTAATTAGCGCGGCTTTTAGCGAGAGCCACGCCTGATGTAGGTTAGCGAAACCAGACCTCCGCTGCTAAACGACGGATTATGAAAACTCTCGCTGCAAACCTAAATATCTTAATTTTAAAATGTTCCGTGACACAATTTATGAACAACTCGACTTTTATAAGCGACGAGTGCGATATGACCTGCGACTCCTCAGTCGGCTTCCTGTCCGAGACAAAATACACGACGAAAAGCTTACAAGCGAAACACGACAAGTGCCACACGTGCTATGATTCAATCTAGAACGCTATAAAACTATCCTAGCGTACTCCTTAAATCCATTCCATAGAAGGAGCGGATCCCATTTAGACGGCAGAACTGTCGTCTCAGAATTTCAGCGAAACGTGACGAGTTGTTCAAAGTGTAATTTATATTTAGGTCGGCCGGCTCTACCACATGCAGAGTACCTGGCACCTGCGATAACTTGGTGTAGCAGGCAAGCCCGGCGCCGATTGCGTTTCACGGCGGGATATTTTACTGCATCGATAAAATATATGACGGCGGCAACGTTTTTTAATGTTGGTATCATTGCGTGCAGCGAGCTAGCAACAAACATTAGCAACATTCGCTACTCCCACTCGCAGATACTAGTATAAAAGGGCTTACATTAGGCTGGAGGGCATTCTTACTCGAACTTGTGTCCGGTACACACCTTGCACCCATAAATTATTGGTTGTTATCATTTCATTAAAAAATTTATTAATAATTCGTGGTCTGAAGTTTTTGAGAACGCCGAAGTGGGAATGAGGCGAGTATCTACATGGCTTCGCCTAAACCTCCTCACGCTTAACACATCAGAAACCAACTATCTCCGAAGCAAATATAGTCTTGGATCTAAGATCACACGTGTGAAAAGGGCCAATTAAACTGTAATTGTGAAGCACTAACGAAAACTGACGTGGCGAAATATCTGGGCGTCATCATTGACAAGAATCTAAACTTCAAAGCACATATAAAATTTCTATCTGGTCGAGTTCGCAAAATTACAAACATTATGAAGCTGCTTCGGAATTCTGCTTCGGTAGAGACTTTACGGTGTGTATACTTTGCCCTATGTCAGTCTTTAATAAACTATTGCTTAACATGTTGGGGCAGTGCTACTAAATCTAGTTTGATACAACTGGACAGAGCCCAGAGGGCAGTGCTAAAAACCATGCTTAAGAAATCTTTCAAGTATCCGACAAAAAGCTTGTATCAGGACTGTGCGGTGCTTAGAGTGCGGCAACTATATATTCTAAAGCTCACTCTAAAACCTGTAAGTCAGCCTGTTTATGGAATCTCCCAGAACAGAGGGTCCCTAAACTATCATACCCTAAAATCAACACTAGGTTTGCTAGACGCTTTCGTCCTTATAAAGACTGCTTCCTTTATAACAAAGTAGTCCGGGCTTGCAGCATCGCACACTGCTCTGTAAAAGATGCTCGTGAAAAAGTTTTCATCCAGCTCGCATCGCTAGACTATTGCTCAACCGAAGCGCTGTTCTCTCATCAGTCATAAGTTATTACCTATGGTAGATGAGAGAATTGAACAATCACATAACAAAAATATACATGTTTTGTAAATAAATATTATAGCTTGATTTAGGTATTTAAGTGCTGTAACAATAGCGACAACTATTTATAACTATGTTTAACTCTGTATTAGATCGCCCTCATACGTTGCCTGGTCAGCAAGTTGATCCACTTTTTCGTTTCCTCTTATACCTATATGAGACGGTATCCACTGAATTTTTATGTTTTTCTTTTGCGATTTCATTTCCAAAATAATTTTGATAGCGCGGTAGGCTATGGGAAATCCTCGAAAAGTCGAGGTACATCTAGCCAGGTGTTGGAGTGCACTTTTAGAGT
>JACTOM010000924.1:4660465-4798168 GCA_015832385.1 Elymnias hypermnestra | reverse complement strand
AAAAAGGACTTCGTAGTGTGTATCGTCAGTAGTTTTTAATTTACTTGTAGTGTATTTTGAATAGAGGACTGTACGGAGCGACTTAGTCCTTCTGGGACCAAGCTCCTTTAAATTAAGATTTAAAAAAAAAAAAACACCATGTTTAACTGGGTAAAGTCAGGACCCCACGATACGGGACTACCTAGTGTGGGGCCCTGCAGCAATGTCATATAGTGTATTTCTAATGTTGTGAAATAAAAAATTTTATTTTATTTTATTTATTTAATTGAGTTGAAAGTGATAAATAATCTCTGTGAAAATCGACTGTGGTTGTTTTTATTTAAACGATGGAAGACCAGAACCAGTTATATACAACTCTCACTATAAATCCCTTATTGAAATTGTTTCACTTACGTTTATATCACAGTGAAACTGTCTTATATGTCCGCATAGTAATAAAATTATTTGTTCGTCCATCTATCGCACGTCGCATTACAACCGGTCGCGGAATGGTGGTAAGGGAGCCCAGAGCGAATTTTTAAAAATCGGTTGAAATGAATCCTTACAATGTTTTTTATCGCTGGCAATTCCAGCTGGTTGTCGCTGTTGTTTTTCTAGTTTCTTCATCTAGGACCACAAAACGAGTAAAAAATAACGTTCCTATGTTTCCTTGTAGTTTACTCTCGCAGTACCGAAGAGTAACTTTGGTAATAAAACACGCAAGATGAATTAGAAAAGAGAAGTACTCCAACTTCGGGATACTATCCTACGTGTTTGTATATAAAAGCCATTTATATTTAAACCTAAATAATTCATCAGCGTTTACAAAAATTTCCGGTCAATGGAGACGACCGATTTTATCCCCCAAGTAAATGCCCGCAGGCAGGGTTGATACTTGGATTCAAGTGTAACACTTCATAAGTCATAACAGATTTTAATTGATTATATAATGCATATGGCCAATCCTGTATTTTACGATAATCGGTTTGCAGCGATGCGTGTCCCACGTGGTTCCGACCCCGTTGCCATTCCCCATGGGTTGTAAGCTTTTTGCAGTCAGCTTCAACATCGCTAAATGTGTCATTTCGTAAATTTTAAATTGATGGGTATAGTTTTAGAGAGAAATCGTGAGGACTCAATTCAAACAATACGTAGTTTGATTTATCTCATAATCACATGTACAGATTAAAAATGAAATCGAAACTTTTATTGACCACATACAGCTTTTTCTAGAGTTTGCAGTTTTTGACCTCTTTTTTAAATCCTATCAGTCAGTACTCCAGAATAAAATATTCTACAGAATGTTTCATATTAATCTCGGGGAAAATGGAGATGAAATCTATTCTAGGAGTTCACGATCATCCGCCATAAATATTCGTATTCTCTCGTTCCAAAGTTGAGATGGCAAGGTTAACTATTTGTTACAAATAACAGTAGCATTTATTTCAGGTATCAGGTTAATTAGTAAAGTAACAATAGAGTAATAACAATCACAGGCTTGTACCTGGTACGTGTGGTAATCTTACAATGGTTGGTTTTGCTAGGTGGAGTGAGACTCGATGAGTCAATAAGAACGCACCTGCAGTTTGTTTATTAATGAAACATGTAGCAAAGATGACCATCGGCGCGCGGCTCTGCAAGTGACGCGTTCACATCGAACCCTGTGCGGTTTGAGTTTAATCAGTAATGAGTTCTGATTCGTTACACATTACGCTTCGTAAACTATCTAGTAACGCTGCCAACCCTATGGGCGAGTGGCATGAATATTCAATAGGTACCGATGTGGAGCCAGTGTTAACGAGCAGTGTGCTTGTCACATTCCTAAGCGCTTTTGCCTCGCTGGCATCTCGCTTCACGTAAACGAAGCCATTACTGCACATCGGTACAAGAACGTCAAATAAAAAAGGCAAAGTCTCAGTTACAAGCGCAGTGTCCTACCCGGCCTTCGCAGTGATCGTCGAATAGAGTAAAGGGTGCAATACTTCACATTCTTACCAGAATAAAGTCCAATTGTAAAAATAGCAATAACCGACCGAGAACGACGTGGAACCGGTGCACCGGTATCAGTCGCGCCATCGCGGCCACAGAGCACTTTCTAACGGGTCCCGACAGCATCTGCGGCATCTCTGCTCTGCGCTATTTATGACGATTGCCACTCGCAGATTAAACTACGTCCTGCGACACGCATCCCGCTGCTTTCAAAGTCGGAGTCGACACGAAAGCCGAAATCATCCAGGATGCCCTCCTGCCATTCGGTTTCTTGATAATTAACGCACGTATTAAAAACTATAACAATATAATATTTTACACGTGGATCTGGATCCAAGCACGCGTAACAATATATTAGCGATCGATTGTTATTTCAATTGACGATGAATATCGTTAAAATGTTACGTCCAAAGTCCACATAGTTTTAATTTGTAAGGAGGTAATTTAACTGATTTTCTTTTCGCTTGACGGAAAATTTAATGAATCCTTGGGCTCGATGAGAAGAACAAAAGCACCTTTCAACGTCCCGATAACGAAAAGAAAAAGTATAACTATGTATATTCATAGCCACAGCAGACCCATTCTACCATGCCAGATAAAGCAATATAGAAAATACACTTTCCCAAATGCGCCCTACCAAGACTCGAACCTGGGTACCATTATTAACGAAGGGAACACTACCATAACACCAGCGAAGCTAATATGCCTTATTAATTAACACAATATACTACAAAATAGAAGATCTTTATATGTTACATTACTTGGTACAATCCTTTTCTTAATATTAATAAATTGTCGACAGACTGTGCGAGTAATGATACAAAGGTACTCTGGGAAGTTACAGCCAGGCCAGGAGGCCCTATTTTTTGCTTAGTGTAATGTCGAAATCGTAACACGTTGAGAGGGTAAAAGCCCTACGTAACGAGCGGGAACATTTTAATTAACAAGTGAAAGGGATTCCGGGGTAACTCGTCTACTTTATAGCCTTCATTTCAAATGAGTGGTGAAATGATTAGACCCTCCGCGTCACTGGTGCAGTGCTTTCTCTTCATCAGGGCGAGATTACATCCTGTGGTCCAAAGATTTTTTAATAAATTGTAAATTATTACACGTAAAACCTCGCCCACTGAAGTCTTCCATGAATCATAGCTTTATCTTGCAACTGTTAAATCTTGATATCCATATTCATTAATGCAAATTTTCGAAACGCTTAAAAGAGAAGAAACTGTAAAATTTTGACGACTTTGCCGATTCTTTTCCATCCTACCAAAAGCTCGACAAACGTATAACAGCCTGCGTTCCGATACGATGTTGTTCAGAAACGATCCACTCTCGTTAACTAGCACATTACCATATTAAACTATATCCCCATTGATTTGTTTTACAATATTTTGTACATGTTGTACAGAAACACAACAGGTAATTGTTCTATATTTAAAAGTGGTAAATGTTGAGTGGTGAGACGCTTCGGCTGTTCGACATGTTATCACCCTTAAAGGAAATATTCACATTTCATTAAACGTCAAATGCCAACTGAATTCTTATAGTTTGACTCGTTGCCTTTTATATTTTATATTTCATACATTTATACAAAATATAAATACTTGAAATATATAATAGAAAGAGCTCGGTCGCCGGTAGCCGCTGGAGCCATGCAGAGCGCGGTGGAGCGCAGTGGCCATCATTAAGTAAGACCTTTGTCCAACAGTGGACGACGTCGGCCGAAGCGGCGACGATATTTATACTAGTTGATCCGCACAACAACTAACTATGCGTCACATTTCGTATTGTGAAAAAAAAGAATATCTTCACTCCACGCGATATTTATTTTATTAAAAGTGTTGTCATTCAGGATAGTGCAGGCTCGCAGAAGTTGTACGACTTGGAAACGTGAGAACACTACAACGAGGCGTCAATGCGGATCATATCGAACGCTGACATTTTACATTATGGAAAAGCGAAATAAAGCTTCACAATTAGAAGATGTTCTTTCGCGTATGATTGTGGCTCACTAGGATTTACAATTTCAATTTCAATTTGCAAAGTAAGAGTACACACACTTGGTGTGCCGTCACTCGAGTCACGTGCAGTGCAGTGCAGTGTCGCCAGCGTAGCCTTCGAGGTTCCTCGAGAGCGCCATTCATTATACAAGCTGGCGTCTCGGCGAACGCGCTTTATTTGGATGCCGAGTGCCGGTGGAGCATGACGAGAGCCGTCGGACGCTCTACGAGTATCTAGACCTAGAGGAGACTGATAGACTTTGCACGAATGCGTTCCATTCTTTTATAATAACTTGGTCTGCATTACGGAACGTAGAATAAGACATGTAAACATTATTAATGGAACGAGCTGGCTGCCGGCGCACCCCAATCACGTCCGGGGCGCGCACGTGGCGCGGTATCTTTTGAAACGCCTCACATGATTAGAATATGTACCACATCACATCTAATTCCCCGCCGTTGAACGAAACAAGAAATAGAATATTTTCCACATATTCTGCCTATCCTAAAATATGTATTGGGAATCTCTCATTATTTATATTTATGACGAGTTCTGCTTCCGTCCCGCGACATCACAGTTATTTAGAATAGTGAACAGGCGTAATGTTAGGCTGGCCTTTGCGCTGCCTCACTGTAGTAGGATGCAATGCTAGATATAAACATTAATTATATATACGTAGTGCTTATAAGTAGTATTTCTATCGAGAGAAGGCGATTTCAAAATCGAATCAATGAAAATCAAAAAAATCTTTATTCGAGTAAGCTCAAAAAGCACTTTTAAATCGTCAGTAGACTCGAGTATATCATTAAAAATGCGTATGCCCAACCCGACTAAGGATTTCTGAACCTTCTCCACCTCAACATATGGCATTGCAAGTTTTTGCTATAAAAATGAATATTATCACGGATATATAAAATATTATTCAATATATATTGCGACGGTACTCTGAGAATTGATGTGTCTTTGAACTTTACTCTTAAGGACTGTCTGACGTGAATCCCGCCTATACCAAAAACTTGATGGTCCGACATTCTTAATTCAACAGACGAAACACTTAATTAAAATGGTGTTCATGTTCTAATTGAAACACGCGATATCCGTGAATTGGCACCTGTAACTGTAACTCTCAGGTATACTGCTGTTTATAAATCAGCAGCAGGAAGCTCACAACGCCCGCCGCCAAAATAGATTAGATCTATTTAAATGTAATATATAAAAGCCTCCCTCATTGGTTTAGTGGTTAGCATGTTCGTTTACAGCCATGAGCCATGAGTTTTCTATTAAGATTTTCTCAATATTTGCCCGAAGTTGGGAAAATTGGCGGTGTGATCCACCCTCGTTCTTCGGACAGCACGTTGAGCCGTCGGTCCTGCCCCTAATCTCTCTCCGGTCGTGTCAGATTCCCGCCACATCGGACTATGAGAGTGAAGGAATAAAGTGCACTTGTGTACTATGCCTGCCAATCCGGACAAGAGCAGCGTGGTGGGTCGATGCACTAAAAACCCTCGCTTCTCGGAGTGAGGAGGCCTGTGCCCAGTAGTGGGACGTTAATGGGCTGCTACTTACTTTTTTAAATGTAATATATATGTAATGCAAAACATGGATAAATTATGAAAAGAAGTAAGTGAAATGCAGTCCCTATAAATGTTACATTGTCTATCACAAATACATGATATAATTTGTCGTCTGTCTTTATAAAA
This sequence comes from Elymnias hypermnestra, assembly GCA_015832385.1. Lineage (NCBI taxonomy): Eukaryota > Metazoa > Arthropoda > Insecta > Lepidoptera > Nymphalidae > Elymnias > Elymnias hypermnestra. The sequence goes on along the minus strand of JACTOM010000924.1, from coordinate 4,792,499 downwards.
TAATTAAATAATTTGCAGAGAAATAAACATTAAAGAAAATAATGTCGTCTTCGTACCGCCTTACACAATTTATCTTCTTAGGCATTTGTCACATTGTGTACTCTTACTTCTCCGACCGTCGATGCTTTTCTTTCCCCGGAGTGAATAGAATGGAGTTCGTTCAAGGGTTGAGTATTCGGTATCCGTCCGTCCGTAAGTATTTCGTGATACGACAAGGGGCTTCCACCGGCCCCGGTGCAAGGCCCGGGGAGGCGAGCACCCGGCCGTTATTTTTTTTATTTGGTTGTTGAATGCCGAAATGCCGCCCCGACGCCCGCGAGGGGAACGACGATCCGTTGCGAATGTTTTCCGTGACACTAAAAATATCCCACCTTTTTATTTATATAACCCGCCAGTCAATCTTTACTCAATAATCAAAAATCTTTAATCAGGTAAGCTTTCACCGCACTTTTGGATCGCTAAATATAGTCATAGTCGCGAATACCCTATGTGCGACAGATGTTAATATAAAAAGCGCTAAAAAATCTCTAACACCCTGCTCTAAGAAGGACCCGAACAAACTTGGTCGGTTATCCATTTTTTACACGGAGTTCATTTGCACACAGGCTAATTAACGCCTAAGTGATCCTTTAAATTATTATGATTTTTAATTTTGTTTCTCTTTGATGGTAGTTTTGAAGTTGCCAGGTGAAATATCTAAAAGGTCTATATTTACTCATAACGAATGGTTCGTCGATAGCTTAAAAGCTTAAACGGCATCATCGCGGACAATCAAATCACGTCGCAATAAAACTGTTCAATAAATGGGAATTTAACGGGTTGAATTTGAAAACAAAAAATATACAAAAGCCACTTCCGAATAGAGCATGCGCGTGACGGATTTGCGGCAAATAATTTTCATTTTGCAAGCACTCGTATAACTATTTCGTGGAGTCAGATCGTTGCAGGATAATTTTTGCAATGAAAGCAGCATTATAATTTTATGGAAATAATCCAGAAAAGGTGCATACGGTTCTCCTGAGGTTAAGCGAATGAAACGCCTATAGCGGCACTGGGTGACGTTAAAAAAATAGTTTATTTCACCAATGTATACTAGATACATCGCACACAAAACCGGAAGTGACAATTATCTAATTTAAACCGAAATTTTATGATTTCTTTTCTTATAAATGCTGTCAGAGATAGAGGGAGACAGAGATAAGGATTTAGGAAATGAAAAATCCATGTGACCGACCGACCGGCGGTGGCCAATCTCGAAGGTGATAAGCAACCTTGACGCGCTGCGTTGCGTGCTCAGAGAGACACGCGGCGACTCCTGCACGTGCCCTTCGAGGCAGAGACGTTAATTTCGCTGGTCCGACGGCCGAACAAAATGACAAAGTAAAGTAATCAATAAACTACACATCTGGACAGTGCAAACAAACAAAATATAACCATTCGATGTCAAAACATTTTTACGTATTATTTTTTATAATTTTTTTACAAATAACCAAATTCAATACCCAAAAACGGGAAATTTCGGCGATTGTTACCTTACTGCTCCAGTAGTGCTGATTATGGGAGGCCCGAGTTCACAGCGAGTGAAAAATGGACAATAAAAGTTTTTGAGAAAATTCTAGATACTATCGCAAGTCGATGTCGTGCCCGCGAAGTCTGCTCCTTCGAATCTCATATCATCGACGATCACTCTCTGACTCAGCAAGACACATCCCAAATTATTCACCCGATTATCTTCCGATTTAGCAAAGCGACTTCGATCGCAACGTAAACGCACACTGTAAACGGATTTCCCATATTGTCACATGTGAAAATACTTTATTGGAATACCAAAGTTGTGAAATCAACAAAATATATAATTACTGTCGTCAATTTAATGTTCTTAAACTACACTTTTCGACCTAGTTTAGATATACCTAATTTTAATGATAATTTGACAGTATCAAGATTTTTTCGGTCCAGGATTCGAAGAGATCAATAAACGTTCAAACGATTCGTTTAGGGCTTAAAATTAGAATCCGCAAAAAGGTCCAAGTTTATAATAAAAACAATACAGGTTTTGAATCGTAAAAGTGGCTTTAATGGGAAAGTTTCATATAATTTATTGTCGGAGTGGATCGTAAAAACCCTCGGATTTATACAGTTATACACCGAAGGCGCATATTTGTTCGAAATTTTAAGCTATGCCCTCGAAGGGACGACCTACGAACATATACCATCTAACAGTACACTTTTTGCACTATACGCGAGTTACGATAATATTCACTTTGCGAACTATGTGGGTGAAATATAACGGCAACTCTGCATCGAAACCGACGGATACAAATGCCCACGCACCAACATTGCGATGGTGCAAACACTGCTCGAATATTAAGGCATCACGACCACTCGGGCAGATCAATACACCGACAGCAATCAAAAAACATTATCATAGAAGCAAAATTTATTTTCTCTTTTTTAAAAGTGAGCTTGTCCAATATAATAACATTACGTTACTTTGTTATTCAAATGAACGAAGTTCCCTTCAAAGAAAAAAGACAATCGTATTGTGCTGGTCGTTCTTCTTCACCGAACATTAGAAATTGAATAGGTAAATGGTTTATACGATGGACTACTCGCGGACTAAATACAGAATCCTTAAAACCATTCGCCCGATTTTCTTAAATTTAAGCATTCATATTATATTCGCAACGTAGACCTCTTAATACGGGTTTTTCCATATTTGTAAGAGATCGGGGTAAATAAGCGAAAAACCATGTTACTGTGAGATCTCAAAAGCTGTTTACACAATTTACTTGCTATTCGTCTTACATATTCCTTTTCCGACGTAGGCTCTCACTAAAAACGGATTGCCGCATATTTCAACAGGATCGAAAACTACGCGGATAACGGCTTCTTTGGAATATATCTCAATTTTAAATAAATAACGATACAAATTAAGAAGAGAAGTCCACGTGTTAAATAAATATCATTCGTAACTGATAATTAAATAAAAGGGATGCTAATAATGTAGAGATTAATAACTATCGATTACCCTATATATTATAGCACCGCAGTTTTCGCGAAACAAGTAATACATAGCTCCAAATTGTTTAAGGTTACAAAACTATTATTTTAAATGTTTAAAAAGCCTATAACAAAACTGATGCATTCATGGCTTCATTCGTACCCCAAAACCAATAAACGTGCGTCCATCCACAGCTCTTTCTACTATAATTTATACGTGCCCATGATATAATGTCATTATGGTATCATTTATATATACACAAAATTCCGAACGTATGTAATTGTTTAGCATTTCGTCACTTAAACATTGTCATAACATCACAACAATACCTTAATACTAACATCTTTTATTTTTTATCGTAATCAATTAAAAACATTATGTTAAAAAACGTGAAACAATATAAATTTCTTATATTTTCCGGAAATTCATTTCTATTCAAGTACGCAAGCTTTTATCTTCCAGATCGATAATTAAAGGCAATATTATTAAGAAAGGTGCTCACCTTGGCTGTACGTAAACAAATGAAAACAAGCCAGCAAGAATATCCAATTTCCAACGCCAAAACGATACATTTCTGTCCGACACATATTGCAATGCACTAAAGCTACACTCTAATAAAGGTTTTAATTCATAACAATCACATTTTCACACAAAAATCACAAAACATTTGTGAAACGCTATGCGGCGCAATGCCGAAGCGAAAACAGGCGCGCCGCCATTTTCAACTGACTAGAACCGCTGCGTTCAGAAATATAACTCAAACTCAATACTAAAGGTCATCGTCCGGAACACTCATGTTTGGAGCGATGTGAAGTGTGAACCTACCCATAAACAATTCCTCTTGCATTGAACACTGCAAGGATTTGACCATAGATAATCGAAATATTTTTTAATTGTTAGGAGGCACACCTAGAGGGACGGCCTAAAAAAGATGATTTATGGGAACTTTTAATAGAAAACTTATTTTATTAATTATTTCAAAATTTTGAGAGTCAATTTATACTTATCTTAAGAAAATACAGCGACATTTTTTTTAAAAAGTAAGTAAGTAGCAGCCCATTCAGGTCCCACAGCTGAGCACAGGCCTCCTCACTCCGAGCAGCGAGGGTTTTTGGAGCATAGACCCACCACGCTGCTCCACTGCGTATTGGCAGGCATAGTACACAAGTGCACTCTCTATTTCTTCCGTCTCATAGTCCGCTGTGACGGGAATCCGACACGACCGGAGAGAGATCAGGCGTAAAAAAAGTAATCAATTATTATTTTTGTTATAAACAATGTTCGACGACGCAAAAAAAGGTGCAGTGATTCCGACATTCCCCGTGGATGAAATCTAAAAAAAAATCTTGTTAAACTAGAAGATATTATCCGTACAATAATAAACTATCAAAAAATTATAAAATGGCGGCGTTTTTTAAAAAGGAGTCGAAATTTACCCGACATTTTGGTCGTTTTCCAAAATTCGATTCTGGATGTAATTAAAAATCGTAGTATATATATATATATATATATATATATATTTGGAGTTTATTTATTTAATTTATTGTTAAGCTTTTTCTTCCTGTTACGTGGCAGTAAATTAAAGCTTTCACAAAATTTTCAAGAAAATATTATAATGATCTATACTTAAGGCCAGTCATAAAAACCAAATCGTATAATAAAGTTTGAAAAAGACGGTATAATCCGAACTATACCACAGGTACGTCAGGTAGCTGTAATAAAACTCACTACCTGCCGACTAATCTTTAAATGGCTATAACTCAAAAACTATATGAGATATCGATTCCAAATTTTATTATGTTATTCTTAAAGGTATATCGAGAAAAGATTTTTTTTAATTTCACACTGTTGTGCCCCTCAAAAAACCGATCAAAATTGAATAAAATGAACATTCTAAAGAAATTTGTAAGACCTAACATATGTCTAATAATAATAAAACCAAACGTCGAATAATGTTTATATCTTCTAAAGAAATCGGTAACGTACAACAAGATCTAATGTGAAAATCGGTACGTCGACAATTTCTTTCGCGATCACATCACTAGTGTCGCCTCGAGACTAGAAGGAGCTGTTCGTCTGCGACATCTTTTTAATTTTTGCAAATTTATATAGTATTTGTAGTAAATTCTTAACTTTTGTGTTAATATTGCAATAGTAAAATCGTTATTATTGTTATTATGGCAGACAAGAAAGGTATTTATGTACTTTTATTATCGTTCTTTGTTCATTTTTATACCAAAGGCTGACATATGTAACGTCATTTTACAAGAAATTGTAATTTTTGCATTTATCAAGTACGATTCGATCGTGTTAATACTTGCGTACAGCGAAATGCGTTCAAATAAACCTGGCTATGACTTGTACGTTTTGGAGCATAATTCTGCAATCAATATTCTGAATTCAAGATGGACGATCGTTGTGTCGGAGGCGGGGTATTGGGAATTGGGATGTAACGCTGTTCGCTTGTTCGAGTGAGTGGTGTACACCACTCGCTTGAACAATCGCACTCTTGAATACCGTGTGTCATCAACTAAATATTTTCTTTTCATGTAAGAAACTATAGGCTAGTGTTACATGTACATTCTATAACGAGTTGCCTCTTTGAGACTTGTAGCATAAATAAATGTGCCATCATAAGTTTGTTGAAGATTTTGTCTGCTGCTTGTATATTATTGTATATATTGACATAAAATATTAATTAATAAAAGTATAATAATCAATTAAAGGTAAAAAAGTCAGAATGAAATAATATATAATTCATAGATTTGATTTAATAATCAGCCTTATATTTTGTAATAACTAATAATTATAAGGGTACAGCAACACCACTGGAGGCACATTTTATTTTATCAATTAAAACAGTTTTGTTAGTCCACTGTATAATGGAAGAATAATTATTAAGTATTTATGCAAATCAATATAAATATATCCAAATAGCCAACATGGCTTTACATATGTTAGCCCTAAATATATTATGCTTATCTTACAGTTATACTGTTAAAGGGATTACGATAATAGAATTTATTTTAAAACAAAGAACTCTTTCTCTAACCAGCTATTTAACAGGATTGTGAAGTGCTTAGAATTAATCTAAGCATAATTTGACAAAAATGATTATAATGATGCGTTACCCACCCCACCCTTTCCCCCTCACCAACCCCACTTCTACAGGAGGCGAGGAGACGACTTGGCTGTGCCAGCGCAGTGGTCTACTGGTCGCTATCATGTAATGACACTACATAGAATTTTCTTTCTTTTTCTTTTTTGAAACATAGTACAGAGACCAATATATGATATGTGCGTATCAGCGTGTGGACGATCGTATGTGTATTGAATTATGATGTAACCCAACAAATGGTTTGATTGCTATATTAGATGCAATTCATAAAATCTCAACAATATTGCTATCAGGTTTTCATATTGCCATCTACAATACAGTTCACACAGTTATATCTCTGTAAAATCATCAGCAACAGTAAACTATACACACCTGCATATTTGGTGGAACAAAAAAAATTTTTTTTTTTTATATTTTGCTTAATATGCTGGTGTGTATATTAACATTACATTATATTTTTAACTTTAATGACTACTGAACTAGTATAGTAGCAATATTAACCATTTTGCATTAAAAGGCAAACTAATTTGAATATCCTATATTAGCAACAGAATTCTTGTAACATAAATTAATTTTAGTTTAAAACTAAATATACACACCAGCATTTTTAGCGGAACATAAAAAATATTTGATATCAGTATCATATAAGGTCATGATACTGATATCAAACTATTTTTTATGTTCTGCTTAATATGCTGGTGTGTATGTGTAAATAAATATATTAAGATGAAGATTAGTTACTGCAGTTGACAACCATGGAATTGAATACTTCATCGACACTATTTACCACAACTATGGGTGCAGATATTGTTTAAATACAATAAAAATTATATTCACTCTGCATTAGTGAGCATATTTTCTGTTTCTGTAACAAGTGGCCATAATCAAAGGTTATTTATATACATTAATTGTTTCTGATGTATACAGGTTGGCTTGTTTTAAAATTGATTTTTTTGTTATAAATTATCATATGTTGTTTTTATCACAAATGGTTGATATATATATTAAATTTCAATAAAATAAACAGTTCCAAAATACAAACTTACAATTATATGCAGTGTTGAATTGATATCTCAATGTATCTGACAATAAAATTAATATACTCTGAGACATATAGTTTATTCAATGATTACAGCCATCAATTATAGCTATGCAACTGTGATTCATTGTATACTATGTTTTCCAATACCTCATTTATCTCTATGTGAAATCTGTTCAAAGGTGGTTTAAGCCTATTAGCTGTGAATATATAATAAGAATTACTGTCACATTTATTTTTACATTAGTTTGTTTCCCTTCTGCCAGTTGAGCTACCGAGAGGCAGCAAAACACATTTGGATTATAGCAATCAAATCATAAATGACAAGTGCAACAAGTGATTACATTTTTTACACTGCCAAAGTATGTTCTCATATCATTCATTAAAACTATTATATCTGGAAGGACTGCTAATTGTGGTGAAGCTAAAGTCGGCTGTACAGTAGATGTTTTCTGCTTGAACATATTTGTATAGACATAATTAACAGTCTTTCTGGATGGGCAAGATGGGGAAAAATATGATCACTTAGAACACTATAGTTAACACAATAAATATGGTAAAAAAATTTGTCTTAAGTGCCAAAGTTTTGTCTCTTTCTCTTTTGTTTGGTCCAAACAAAAAGAGACAGAATTTGTTTTTATATTTTCTTTAATTGATGTCTTCTGGCTCCTTCTTTTCTGTTTTATCCGAAAGTGTTTAGTTTCTTAGCTTATTTTTTTACCTGTTCTTTTTAACACTACTTCATAAGTAATAGCAACCAGAACATGTGATGATTCATGAGAAACATCTAATTGATATCAGTCTGAAGGATATTGTTGGATGCTATTATATGTTTTTGCTAGTATTTGTGCACCTTACAAACGCTGAGGTGACAGTGACGCTGGTGCCAGCGGCTGCATTCACCTCAGCGTTCTGAGGCCCCTTACACGTGATCTTGTTGAGGGCAGTCTTATGTTTTTTATTTTTGGTTTTTAGTTTTTCAATATGCTAACACTTTAGAATTATGTTTTGTAAAATGAATGATGTTGATAACTCAAGATAGTTCCACAAGGTGCTGTAAAAATTGAAGAACATGTTGCATCATTCTAATTTACTAAACGGAATTTTAAAATTGTGAATAATTTTAAGATTCTATTATTACTTATAGGTGAGGCTTTTTTCATTGAAGTCCCATCTATTGTTATAAGACCTTGAGTGTTTATACTAACACGTTAAGTAAATCAGTTTTAAAATTAACAGATTCACAAGAACTAAACTGATTTACTTTATGTATTCACAAAAACATGGTTTGTTTTTGTGGGTAATTAAGGTGATGGTAAAATTGACCCAAGACCTGGGCACTTGGTTCATTGGGTCACTTTTTATTTTGTATGTTTACACAGTAAGTTAGGTTTAACAGTTATACTGTGGTGTTGTATATCAGTTCGTGACACGAAATGGTAAACGACACACAAGTTGTCTTTTTAATCAAGTACATATCTTTTTGTTATTGTCACATGTAAATAATATGCCAATGTGGACCACCTTCCGAGTAATTTGAAGCTCAAAGTGTAATTGATATCTGTTAAAAAGGCAATGTTCTATGGCAATACTCTTTAATTTAATTAAACAATGTTAACGTGAATGACACTTGTTAGTGCGTGTGACTAGAGAGAGAACGACAGAAGATAATCAATAGGACACGAGCTAAATGACGTTATCTTCTCTCGTGGCGTTGTCTGCGGCGAGACGCCGAGACAGGTGCATGCAAATATAAGCTTTATTGAAGGACAGGGAAGTATGCGTGTTGCGTGTAACATATACCTCGCAAACAGTCGCAGCAACTTTTAGGTCTAGTCGATTTAACATTACTTTTAACTGTTACTGGGTGGATAATGGTTTCTTTCCAGGTCTCCTGATTCGGTGACTCATAATCTTTACCTTTAGCGATAAATGTTGGAAATGATGTTATATTATAGTTTTAATAATGTAACAGCAGATCTTGCGTTTAAGGGTGAATCATTTTTAATGTTTTTATTTCGTTCAGGAGGGTATTTAGAAATAATCGATTAAAATATGTCGTAGTGGATTAAGTAATTATGTACATGAATACGATAGCAACCAGGATTTTTTGTCTTTACATTTTTTCATAATTAATTTTGCTGTTTAAACGCAGCTGAGTTCCGTTCTCGATTACGCTAAGTTTTGTTGCTCACAAACTGTTTTCTTTTGTTTTTCTTTACTCGTAATTGAAATACGTTTAGTCGTAGGCCATGCATGTGTATTTCGTCGTGGAATGACTTATTTAGAGCGTAGCCATTTTGTGTTCTTTTTTTTTGTCATTTTGCATGTTTCTGTGTCCTTCAACGCACGCACTCATCATAGATTTTGATTTTTAGGACGCTTCTTTGCATTCGCTTCCTAGACGAAACAGCAAAATATATGAAGATGTAATTTAGTAAAAGAAATGCGTAACGTTTAAAACACGAAATCTTGGTACACAGTGTTTTAGTTAGTCGACCTAAATAGAGCTAACTCGTTTTTTTTACCTCGGCCCCGAGAGTTCGCGCAGCGCGTGCCGGTAGCTCGCGGGCCCCGAGTCCTCGAGCACTCCAGGTCCTCCGACCGTCGAGGTCTCGATCGACGGCTCCGAGCGCTTCGCTGCGCGAACTGCGTTTCGTATGCAAGCTCTTTTCGAACGAATATAGCGTTTCAATTGGCTTATTTTGTCACTAAACAATTGTCTTGAAATTTGATATTCCCGAGCTTGAATGCTGATTTTTACCTCTCGATTCGTATACAGACAACACGATCATAACGGACTTTACGATCCGACTTTAAAAGCGGTCACGTTTATTTCTCGACCGTGCATTTAATAATCTAACCTGAAATATTTCACTTCCGTCGAGTGCTCCTTGTCTGTATGTCGAATGCGATGATCACTAGCTATCGTTATTAATTAAATAACTAATGTCATTTTTTATAAGGTTCCTATCGTTTGATGATTGTTTTGTTATATGATGTTTTCTGAATGTGGTCACACTTGCTCCGTACTCGGTGCGAGGAGCGTATCGCGTGCGCAGCGGCGACTGTGGCCACCATTGCAAGGAATGCGATGTAAATAACATTCGGTAGGTACTTCGGCACTCGCACACCGTGTTGAAACGCGTGTAACCTACCAAATTAGACAACGCTTTCATTAATATATAGACGCTAGACAGCGCGGTTGCCGCACTTCGAATGAACGACGACTTCGTGAATGAATTAAACACTCATTCGTCCTTTTCCAGTAAGAGAAATAATCAATAGAAAGTGACGACATCTGACGAAATGCGACAATCGGCCGTGCGGCGTCGACGATTAATCGAGGCCTTGTCGGCGCCAGTGGTTCCCGAACTGGCGTCCTTCGGGCGTGCGAACGCGGTCTATGTGATGCGTTGTATGGGCATAGCTTGTCGTTAACACTGGCGCTAGTGTGCATAGAGAGTGCAGGCTTTCGGCTTGCGTTTTCTACGTACGAGCAACGCCACTAGCGTCGCCGCCGGCGCTAGTGGCGTTGCCTCACTGCGCTCGCGAGAATGCTGGGCTTGGGTTGAGGCGCGCCGACTCTTGCGCGGACGAGCCGCCCGCGGCCGGGACACCGGCGACACCCGCGACGCCCGGCCACACCCGGTGACACCCGGCGCAACGTCTCCGCTCCCCGGGGTCACTTCGAATATTAGCTCCTTACACATGAAATTGGCCTTCCAATCTTAATCTGAATCTTAATGATCTGATCGACTCCGGCGCCTAGCCCACCGAATACTCGCATGTAACTTTTTTTGAGGCAATTTTCACTTAGTGTAGGATTTGGCTGGGTCTCCAGACTTCAGCCATTGCGACGAGCGCTTCCGATTATTATCTTTCAGTATATTAAAATACCTTCATTATTGTATCGAGTGCCGTGTGATGGATCTGCTTCCATAATAGCCTTTAATTCTTCATTTTCCACTTTGGTTTCCGGCCAGCCACGGGGTCGCTTCTGAAGGTCGAAATTTCCAAAACACAAACGTCGAAACCAAAAACTTTTTTCGCGAAACTAGCGCTCCGTACACGTCATTAATCCTTCGAATAATGAATGATTGTTTTCAAAAGTACTAGCCGATAGAATTAGAATTTGGACTTCTTAACCAAAGAGGATTCAGATCTTAACCAATGTTTCAGATCAAAGTGGTCAGTACGACCAAACGTTAATTTCATACGTAAGGATCGTTCATTCCATATTTCCGACTAGATTCACCGTCCGATTCCGAAAAAAGACCCGCTTCTCGGGCGAAGCGACCCGCGCAGGGGGCGGAGACGAGAGACGCGAGCGGGGTCGCCGGTCGTCCCGAGGGGTGTCCGCGGGGGGTGGGCGCAAAGCGCGGGCGCGGCGCGCGCTCACGGCCGCCTTGTTGCAGTGACGCCGCCGCTCGGCGCCTACCCGCAGCCGCAGCCGCCGCAGGGGCCCTTCCTGCCCGCGCCGCCGCACCAGGCCGCGCCGCAGTACGGAGGTGAGCGGCCCCCGGCCCGGCCCGGCTCCGGCCCCGGCCCCGGCCGCGGCGCCTGACGCGGCGTGTGTTGCAGTGGCGGGCGGCTCGCCGTACGGCATGGCGTTCGGCGGCGCGGGCGCCGGCGCCGGCGGCGTGTACGCGCCGCCGCCCTACGACCAGCTGCAGCACCACCAGGCCATCCCGGCGCTCGGCCAGCAGCTGCCCGTAACTATGACCGCTCCGATTTCCGCGCGCCGCGCGCGTCTCGCCGCGGCCCGCCCTTCATTCCTCGCGTCTTCCGCAGATGTACAGCCCCGCGGCGGCCATGTACGCGGCGGCGGCCGGCTACCCCGGCTACATCGGCTACCCCGTGCAGTACTACCCGTACTACCCCGCCGCCGTACAGCCGTCCATCCAGCCGCTGCGGCCCACCATCATGATCCCCAACGGCTTCGAGGCGGGCGGCCGCTTCGAGGGGCTGGCGCAGACGCTGCTGCCGCCCGCGCCGCCCGGCGTGCCGCCGTCGCCCGCGCACCTGGCCGCGCTGCAGCCGCACCAAGTGCTGTGAGTGCCGCAGACCCATTCATATATTTAACGAGCTGCACTGACTCTCGTGCCTCGCCGTCGCGATAGATTTGATTGCGAATTGAACGGTGCACTGCGTTATAGTTTAATCGCGCTGCGCCGGGAGAGGTGCGTGCCGCGAAGCACTCGCCTCGGGGCTCACGACCTCTTCTGGAACTGCCCGACACAAGATTTGCTTGTAAGACTGGATGTCGTACCGGCATTCGAAATTATCTATACATTTTGAACCGAATATGCAGTGAAACATTACTGCTTTTGTTGCCGGCGTAAGACTAATCCGAATGTTATCGGGTTAAATAAGCGAAACTGTCGTTCCCCAACTCCTTCGTGATATGGCGGCCGACGGTTGCAGGTGGCGCTAGGGCGGCGGGCGCGCCGCCGGCCGGAGCTGGGGCGGCGGGCGCGCCGCCGGCCGGTGCTCGGGCCCGCGCAGTCGTCGCGGAGCCGCGCCGCCGAGCGCTACGCTGTTGCGGTTCCTACTTCAGGACGACGCTCGCTCGCTCCACGTCCCGACGTATTAACCGAAACATGGAATTTGACCATTTTTGGTTCGAAGCGCAAACGACATCGTCGCTACCGAAAAAAAGACACCTTTACTTGACGTCGATTTTGTGAACTCTATTGGAATGGCTCGTTCCATTTTTTGAAACGTAAATCGACTCGTCGAGAACTCGTCGCCTGGTGACCTCGATCGCTCCGACCGGATCGGGCAGTCCCGAATGCGACGTCGCAGCTCACGCCACGTCGCCGTGGGAGAACCGGAGTGGTCCAGTGCAGTCGCGGCCTCCCGCTCGCTCTCTATTGTCCCGGTTCCTTTGGATCTCTTTGGTGGGTTCCACGTCGAACCATAAGTTTTATATCATTCGCGGTATATTATATTTAGAAGACTGTCACAAATTATTTTAGACTTCGTCACAAATGAGTTAACTCGTTTTGTCACAATACCGCCCATCGAAGTAGTTTATACGGTTCGTACGTTCGCGGCGGTATCGAAGTTTCTCTCCTACACGTGAACGTTGAGATTATTTTGCCCATTCCCGAATAAACCCATCCGCGCCGGCGACGGACGTCTCCCGAGACGCATGGAATATATATTTCGTTTACGTCTTAAATGGAATTAGGTATTTTTCATGTGGCGTGAAGCGGTCGTGGTTTCCTCGCCTCGCCGACTTGTCGCTGCTAGACAGAGGGCGCTCGTGAGCCGCCCGCTTCTGGCCATCATTTGTCTCGGTGAAATTGGTTTAGGTACAGTTCAGTATACTTTCTTTGGAGTTGAATTGAGCGGTAAACGATGGCCTCGTGCCGCTAAATCGTTTCGGTCGCAATAATTGAGCGCGTATTTATTTTATTTTATTTTCACTATCGAGAGGGTTGGACCCGATTTTAAAATGGAGCTTTATTTTTAATAATATATGATCCCACGCGAGCGAGTATCAAGAACAAAATCGTAGCTCGACATAGTATTATGGTGCATGAACTATATTATCTTTGTGCTAGTTGTGCGCGTCTGCCTTCGCTTGTAAAAGCATATTCGAGTCGGGTCTCGTCGGAATAGGTTTTTACAAGCCGACTGCGAATCGGCCTCTCTTCGTCTGGCGATCTGCGGCTGGCACGAGTTTATTATTGATAATATTTGATAGCAATTTATTCGTTTTCACGTCGTCGTCCGTTCGCAGTCACCTCGAACCCACAACCGGCGCAGATTTCGCGTTATGAACGTACGGTCGAAACTTTTTCTCTTTTTCCCGTCGGTGCCCAAAATGTTATCGAATGACCTTCGAACCGTTATTTGAAAAGCCGTTGCCTCGGTCTTGCTGGACTGAAGGTCACCTGGTCGCCATATTCGAGAGTGTATGTCGCTGGCCCCCTTCGCTCGTATCGCGGAGGGGGCTGAGGCGGCATGGAGCAATTCGAGGTAGTCATGTGGTCAGCGTATATCTTGAAATATTTATGGCGAACGGCCCTCGAGAAACCATTCCATAGAATTAAATACAGAATGATACACGAGTCGCCGGATTAGATCGCACGACTACTTCATTCGCAAAACGGGGGTGGATAGGATGGACGTGGACCGAAGACTGGCCGATGGCTGGCCTTTCGTCGGTCGGTTTTTGTACGGAGTGAGAACAGTCTCGGAAGCCCGCCGCCGACGCCCAGCGTGGCGCGGGGGGCTCCCGCGACGCAGTATTTCGAGGAATGTGGAATCTCAGTGCGCGCGGCGCCTACCTTTGAATTAAGCATATACTCTAGTTATATTTTAAGATTGATGTTTCGGTTGCTGTGACGATATTGGGAGATTGTAAATGTTTCGTACATACTCATCAACGACTCCGGGAATGTCACGGTTCGGTCCGTGTCTCGATGCAAGTTTCGATTTATTTTGTTGCAATTGTAAGCCGCCAATGCGGTTCCCGAGAGACACGGTGAATGAAGTTTCGGGTCATTTCACGCTAGACGAAAAATGTGTAAATGGAAGACGAATGCGAATCGCGAGAGTTGTTAATGTGGATGATATGAAACATCTTTAAAGATGATATTCGATTTAAAAAATCGCCAGAAATCGAAACCGCGAATGGCGCGCGACAGATCGACGCGAACATTTCTTTTTAACATTTTGAAGTTTGAAGGGTACAGCTCTGAAATATCAGTCGGAGTCGACTCGGAAAAGTGAAACGAAGTCAAGATGTCCCTTTGCGTAACCGCGACGAGCGGAAAACAGTCTCGTTTCGAGTATCATATTTATTTACATGAATTACACAGTCGTAAAGATCGACAGCTTGTGTCGCCTCGAGCGGTCGCGCGCCGCCGGCGGTGCTTTGTATGTCGTTTTGTATATTATTATTATTATTATACGTTTACATTATTATTTTTGTTAATGGAATCATGTTTTCGCGGGAACTGAAACGTAGGGTTATTTCGATCCCTTGGCGGGTCGAGGGTACCGAAACGCGGCGTGAACGTTCGCAAGACAACTGTGCGATTTAAAATAGTCTCGCTTTCGAACGGCGCCGAGACCATGTCGGCAATGAACACTCCGCTTGTCTCTCCTGGACCGCTTTGCGGGCAGTGGACTGTAGACGAGATTCGTGTCGATTGCGGCGAGCCTTATCTATGAGCGAGTAATCATCCGATAAGAAATATCTTGTCGCTGAATGTTCTTCCGAAAAGGTTCGCTCGGGGAAAAAGGAGTCGTTATATATAAAACGTATATTATTTCAATTCACCCGGATCGAGGGGCCGGAGGGGGCTCGTGAGCGACGAAATCCAAACTCGATCTCCATTGGTCCATTGCATTTCCGGTGGGGCGCCGTTCCGCGAGATCGCTCCGAAGGTCCCCCTCGACCCTCGAGACGGAGCGTCGCTCTCGTAGCTCGCCGCCAAGCCGCAACTAGTCCTCGTCCGAAGACCTCGGCTCTGCGAGGAGCGATGCCGGCGTCCACCTGCGCGGTGCGGGGGCCGAGGGACGAGAACCCTTTTTGTAAGTCCTTAGCATGTAAATAAAAATGCAAACAACGCGCTGACGACCGTTACCCGATACTAAATATTTGTTCGATAATGTGTTGATTGCGATCGCGATTCTGAACGATTTCTGAGGAGACCGAATGATTTCAGAAGAATTTTAAGCTTCGGTCGATTGTACGGCGAAGTGAGTGCCAAAGTAAGGATTTCCATACACCGATTTGTCGGAAAAAATAAGGTCATCTTAAAACATGTAGCAAACTACAATAATCACGTCATCGGTATAAAAGTTTTTTGACACTCGTCGACCTATTTTGTTATATCCCTAATCGATAGAAAATGATATGACGCGAGAACGACCTATCTGCTAAATTTGCCTAAAAAGATAATCGGGGGAAGCTTATAAAAATTAATCTAACGTTGTCGGTGGCGAGAAGGAATTTTAGCTGCCATCTCGCGGCACAACAAGCAATTGAATATAAACATACGGTCACAATACTTGTACACGGGCAGCCGCCAGATTTTGCTCGTGAATCTTATGACTGGAATGCGATCGATCTACTATTACTTTTGGCGCATTTCTTGGAACTCCGATTACGTTTTTTAACACTTCGGTCCTCGGTTTCGCAGTCGCAATCTTCTCGCAAGCGTGCAGTGATAGCGAATGAATCCGTTCTGAGTAAGCGTAAGTGGTATTGCTCAAACGTGTCGATGTATCGACTTGGAGTCACGTGCAATATATAGTATAATTATTATTTTGTTTCCAATAAAACTATGAAACCTCCTCCAGTGGCGTTTTATTGAATCCCGCCTCCTGCGGCTGCAGCCAGCAGAACGTTAGGGCCACCTGCCACCAGGAAGTGTAGAGAACTGGTTCGTCATTAATATGTGAACGTCAATATAAGTGTAGAGAACTGGTACTAGTCGTAAATGTGCCATTCGACTGCGCCGCACTCCGTCGATTGCAGTTCTCATGAAGTGCTTCCGGTTGCAATGTCGCGCTACGGGAATGTGCCTCCAGCATAGATTTGTATTTAGTGTATAATCTGTACAGTATATGGATCATATTCTTAGTTACGCGATTGACCAACAGATGTCACTGTGCCGATTTTGCTCGCTAGGATTGCTATCGCTGTAGGTTCGGTGGTTGTGACGATAGATGGCACCTATAGCCTGTTAGCTAGCATTGCGTCGAGTTATTTCCTATTCAATGTGAGGTCTGACTGCTCAGAATCGACTAAGGTTAATAGTTGGATTAAATGAAATATGCAAAATTATAAGGTTAATTTAGTTGAGTATCAAGTAACGAGTTTATACAATTGGTTCACTTAGAGCGCCCTCTGACGTTTATTCAAGTACTAGGTTCGTGATAAGGAGAACCCGTTCTCGGTGAGCGATTACGTGGCGAAAGGGATACTTGTACCGAATTTCGACTCAATCGGACGAATAGTTGTGATCTCGCAGAGATTGTTTTTTGCTTTTATATATTCCGATCCCGTTCGTCGTGCGCAACGAAGTCGCGATAGGAGGAATTGCAAATTTCAAGTCGATCATTCGTGAATTTACCAGAAAATAAAACTGCGCAAATTAACAACAATACCATTTAATGAATATATAGTTTTTTACACTCGGCAACAACTGGAACAGGATAGTTCGCTAATTTCATATTACAAGTGATCAAAAATCTTCGGATACAGCGCATCTACACTAAACATTTCAAAATACAACATCCACTCGATACTCTTTTGTTGCAGACATCCGAAGATACGTCGAGAAACAATTCATAGGGAACATTTGAAAGTACAATTGCAACAATTACGACCAAACCTTATATATCCGGTCTCGTTATATTGACGATGAATATATTACTGGTCGAAATGTACGACCTCTGCGCCGGAGCGAGTCGGCCAGAGCTGTCGCCTACGGAAGCCAGAAACCAACCGGGAAGGAAGTCGTTCCTCATCGAGGAGCAGGACCGGGCTCCGAGCCCGCACTACCTATTTACACGTTAACGTTTAATTTGACAAACAGTTTTCATTCGGACCCTTACACATTACTGAGTAGTCGTTACGACGAAACGGAAGTGACGTCGCCGCCTCCGCCTCTTGGAAGAGCAGGAGATGGCGTCGTCTCTTAAATCTATATATAATAGCTACTCTAAATTTACTATTGTCATCGTCACCAGTTTAGTTTTATATTTACACATTAAAGGTCTAGACTTAACGAACTAAATGCATTCACCTAAGACGCCGTTTCCAATTCCCACTTCTAATTCGATGGATTCCGCTGGGTGAGCGTGCATCAGCACACTTCAATCGCGACATCAAGTTCGGCAACTGCGTCGTCACAGCTACATCTTATCCTCTACGAACTAGTACACGTAAAATTAATTAGTATTTTATCCTTACATTTTAATTAGATTTAAAAAACAATAGTCGTAAAGTGCCTACATATTACACAATTTATAAATATTCGGAAAGCGAACTCACGACAAAATTAAAATTATACCGCGCTAATGTACTACAGTAGCCGAATGCTTTTAAGAGTATTCAAATACACTTTTAATTGGCAAAACGGGAGACATGTTCGTATAGAGTGAATCAGATTCCCTACCCCTAATATCTACACGAATATTATTCCACTAAATAGTATCAACCTCACTCGCGACAGACAGACACTATAATCGACAGCCCTCGACCGACTCGTAACAAGACAAACCGTCACTTAGCGTTAAAGCTAAGTTGGCGATGTTAAACGATACAGCAATCGGGGCCCTCGTTCCATGGTTCGGCATGATATCGGAACACCACCACCA
This sequence comes from Elymnias hypermnestra, assembly GCA_015832385.1. NCBI lineage: Eukaryota > Metazoa > Arthropoda > Insecta > Lepidoptera > Nymphalidae > Elymnias > Elymnias hypermnestra. The sequence continues at coordinate 4,773,989 of JACTOM010000924.1, read as the reverse complement.
GTGCTGGGGGAAACATTCTCTTGCACTTGTTTCCGATCTTATCGAACCCCCCACAAGATCGTTTCCTTCTATTTTCACAGTCAATATAACAAGTTCTCCAACGACACGGTAAAAATATATCTTCACAAGTAGACAACGATCGATTTCATTGACATAAATATTTAAATAGAGGAAGTTTTTATCTACTTCTTATATTTCTGCTAACAGATACGAAATAGGAGATACATAGATGTAATCGGGAACAGTCGATACTTGCATATGCATATGCAGCGCGAGCTACCAGCGACTACGGCAATGCCGAATACACATTTACGAACACTAGTATAGGTTACACCAAAATATACACCCGCGGGAGGTCCCCGTCAAGGCCGACGCACATTCGGACCTGTCCCCACCACCTTCACTTGGTGCGGCTTGGAACAAACACGAGCTTCGATTCTGTAGAACACCATGCGAATATCTTCGCTATATCCCCTGCTGAAGTGAACCTAACCTCAATCTGGTGATCGGGACACGAATGTGAATCGGCTTTCACTTTTTATAAATCTTAACTCTAACACCTATTAAACTACCGGAAGACAGATCGATGTTCACCATTCAATGATTCAATACGATTTTAAAAAACAAAGCTCGGCCTCATTATAAAAAGTGGTCTAAACCGAGACTAGACAAGTTCGCAATTAAAAATTAAACCCTCCCTTTCAAATTGACATTAGCATATTGGTGCGGACCACGTCATTGAAACATTTATGCCGTCGGGACTTACGGACCGCATTCGGCCCCGCATTGACGAAGCCTGGGTTAAAGCATGCTTTCTTTATGAAATGAATTTACTCGGGGCGGTTGCTTATTAGACTAGGGGCAGCCAATCAGCGGCTCAGCCATGTATTCAAAGGCTCAAAGACGACATAACCGTTCGTAAAAAACGTGTTGCCAACTCTATCTAAAGATACGATCAAATCCAGAGACCAGCGGTAAACTAGGGGCCGCGCAAGTTTAAAATTATTCATGACAAGAAAAATGACCTAGACCTTGGTTTAAATTGTATGAAATTCACTGAACTTAAACCTCATTTTATAATAAGGCCTGTAGCGTTTAAAACTGATCGCACTCCCGAAGAAGCCGCTGCAGCCGCGTCGACAGCAGTTGGGCGCCCGAACTCCAAGTGGAAACACTGACGCGGTCTATTATATCGGCAAGTGCGCTCAGAGATACCTCAGTGCCGCCCCCTCCAGTTACATAGTTTTTGGGATAAGTGCTGTCCTTAGCACTTGTGTGAGCTTTCCTTCCACCTAGTGGGACGGCCCCTAGCGGAATGTTATTCGACGGAGGCGACGGGCCACAGCAGACGACAGGTTGAAAGGGAACAGACGAAGATAGAACAGTTGGAAGTCGTGACGCAACGGCCTAGTCGACGAGAAGGTCGTGTCCGAGGCGGTCCATCTCGGCCAGCAGGAAGTCCACGTCGCGCTCGGTGACGGCGGCCGAGGAGATGATGTTGCGGAAGAAGTTGGGGCGTCGGTCGTCGGGCTGGTAGCCCACCATGACGGTGCCGGCCTGCATCATGCGCCCCTTCAGCTTGGCGCAGACCTGCACACACGCACTCTTTCGCTCGCTGAGCTTTCTTTGACTTATAGCTAGACTTTAATGCGAGGCAATTGATTATGACCGGTAATTCTGCAAATTTGAAACGAATCGGACGACGAAAGATGCAGCCTCTGGGCGAGAGCGGTGGATCGAGCGCCGGCTCAGAGAGCAGATTCTACGCAGAAGATAGCATCACAAAAAATACTTTTTACATCTTGCTCCGATTTAGGTCAACTCCGAGATAGCGGTAGTACAATTTACAAGCTGGGCTGCCCAAAAGAACGCTGGCAGAAGACTATTTTGTGTTTTGTATTAATGTTAACGAATATTGTGTTGTGATAGTTTTACGCGAAGAGAGTCACGGTTTCCTAAACTATATAGTGAACAGATCACAGGCCGCTTGCCCGTTGGACCACAAATGATATTTGGCTCAATTTTGCCATGTTCAAGGTTCACGTTGTAATCGCGCAACGAATTCTACTTTTTTATGTGAACGCGAGCATAGGGAGCTGATGAATTGGGGAGAATGAGACGGTCACCTTCCCGAGTTTAATCTCCTTGTTGTTGTCGTGCGGCACGCCCCTGAGCTGCTTGGGCAGGTACCAGAAGCTGACGTTCACCATCTCGGGCTCCAGGATGAGGTGGAACTTGTCGCCCTGCTCCCGGAGGCGGCGCACCATGTACTCGGTGAGCTCCATGAGCCGGTCCATCAGTCGCTCGAAGCCGGCCGTGCCCTGCCGACGGAGAGCACCGTTTTCAGCGAGTAAATCGTTCTTTAAATTGTTTTAAGGCCATCATAAAGAATCGCAGTTCAAGATAAAATAATGTAATTTAGGAAATTTTAATTCAGTAATGTTTTAATTTATTCTAAAACAACTTTATTTTGCAAAGTACTGCAAGACGCCGATACAAACATTTATGAACTCCACGGCCTCTACTGAGGAGGAATAGAATACATCTTAAGACAATTACGATTATGACAATGAGGGTAGTTAGTATTAGTGATCAGTGATTATCAATCCGACATAATTCATTTTATTTGATGTCTGGGATCGTCGCTTGATCGTTTTCGTAGAAGCTCTAAATATAATTGGAAAATGGGAAATCAGTTTTCAGTGAGCGTCCACATCGCACAAAGAGGGGCCTGGTGAGGGTCTCCCACTTGTACATATTAGTTCCAGAAAAGCAGACGTCCCTAATCTATTTCATTAGTGTGATTAAAAATTATCCGGCATTGGTCACCTTGCCGCGCCACTGCAGCCACAGCTTGAAGATGTCGTTGTGGCGGCCGCACTGGATCACCTTGTCGCCCGTGTCGAAGCGTGGGTCGTAGATCTTGTCCGTCATGAACAGGTACTCCGCCGACATGGCGTTGCAGCTCAGCAGGATGCCCTGGAACATGTGTTTTAAATGCTTTAAAACCGGAAAATGCACACCGACCGGACGAGATTCCGTCGATCCGTATCACAGCAGCACGATCAGTTGGAGCTCCGAAGAGCTTTTTTCTTGCGAGTGAAGAAGCACGTGCCCGACGATGTCAATGGGTATTGTGCTTATTTCGTGTTGAGTGACATTTGCATATCGACGCCGCCTATAATTAAAAACCTGAGGCTATCCCCGACCTTGACTGTACATTCGCAACAAAATTCTGCAACATAATATTGCTACTGGAGATTAGTATTCCGACTTGATACCTCCGTGTGTTATATTGTCCAAAAGTTACACATTACATGCTCAACTGTCTTTAAAAGGGGATCCTCAATTAAACTGGGAAGTGCAACCTTTCTTAATTTCAACTCTATATCCTGTCCGCCAGATACCATTCTCTGCGAAGTCAGGTCTGTCGCAAATACTAACTAAAAGTTACTCCAGTGCGAATTAAAAACAAGATCCTGGTCTCACCAGCGCTATTATGAGCTGCAGCCAGTGACTGACTAGGACTGGATGACATCCATAAAACAAATTGGTACTAAGTAAAGAAATATTGATAGCATTTATTAAGTTCATATAACGAGACATTAGACGTCTCCCTAAAGCGTAAACCTTGTCAATAATGAACGTTAAAAGAACTTTTTGAAGTTGTACTTCTTTTGGCGCGTTAGGGCAAAATGATGAGAATTTTTAAGATGCGCAAGCGCATCGTCACAAGAAACCGACACCCTGAAGTTAGCTATCTTGTTACGCGAAAGAAGTATAACTTCTAATTTTTATTAAATGCATATGAATGGAAATTCATACAGGCGATATGAGACTAAAATAAACGTACCGGCATATTTAGCGGAACATTAAAAAAGGTTTGATATCAGTATCATATAAGGTTGCTGGCTGGTTTATGCGTCACTTCATTTAAAAAGAAATCATCTGGAGCGACCTTCGAGTGTTTCTTCCATCCGAGTATGATTTCAAATTTCATTGAAATACTGTTAATTTTTAAATCTTTTTGGAGTTGACTAACTTATGCCTGACTTAGCCCAAACGGAGATTGCCAAGACACTCAAAATGCAAAGAAATGGTCAAACCTACAGTGATATCCAGAGATCTTCGTCGCCCTGTTTCAACGATTCGTCGCAGTATCCAACGGTTCAGGGAGACCGGTACTTATGTGAGAAGAGCAGGATAAGCCCGACATGAGGTAGAAACAGTGCGGGGTGTAACCGAAAGTGGGCGTATGGCACGAAGAAAGTTCGAAGAATCTGGTTTGGGTTCATTTGTCATTTCACCCGCCAAGGTTCCAAGGCTCGAGGTAAATCATCGTAGAAACAGGTTAATTTTTGTTCAGGAACATCGACTTTGGAACGCCAATTCGGTCCAGTGGAGTAAGGTATTGTTTAGTGGTGCGTGGATCGGTAATGGTTTGGACGGGCATTTGTTTGGGAGGGAGTCTGACTGCAGACCGCTATAGCAGGGAAGTTTTAGAAGAAAATGTCGTACCGTTTGCCCACCACCCATATTTGTTTTTATGCAGGATAATGCTGTTATCGAGTGGACGGCAAGATCACCGGATATGAACCCAATAGGGCATGTTTGGGACTTGCTGAAAAGAAAAGTTAAGTCCAGAATTCCAGCTCCTGCCAACGTGGGTGAACTGCGAATCGCCGTAGTTGGGGAATAGCGGAGACTCTCCCAGGAGACCAGGGATAACATCATTCTCAGTATGCTTGGTCGGGTAGAGAGTTCAAAAATGCACCATTTTTCACAAAAAGCCTTTACTCACAAAATGTGATCTCATTTAAATTAAAACAATGAAAATTTAAATAACAAAGAAGTGTAGTAAACAGATTTAAAAAAAATATGTTTTAATTATGGACTTGTTATTATGTAACACGGTTTGCAGTGCAGCATTCCGTTTTTTTATTTATATAGATATACGGAATGCCCGCACTCTGCGCGTTGACAAACACACTCCAAATCCCCCAATCCCCCAATCCCCTGCATCTACAATCATACACAACATAAACTTCGCATTATGCGCCATGAAAACGACATCAAACGCAGACGTGCTTCGGAATCTGTAACTAATATCTCAAACGGATTGCCCTGAACGAAAAGTAACCTTAATGCCTCTTATTAAAGGTTATTTGTTTAGTTTATGGATATCATCCGTTTTCTACTAGTGGCCAGAACTCGGCCCTGTCGTCTGTTACATAGAGCAGGGTTTAAATTGAATAGTATCCCTTGACTCGTCGGAAGCCTTCGAGAGCCCTATTGCGGCGCGCTAAGGGCGTGTTCCCGGCGCAGGCCTGCCAGGGCCAAATTGGCAACATATGTCGGAGTGTCGGCGGGAATTTAATTAAAAGTGGCGCGTGCGGCCGAAGGGCCGCGCTGCACCACTACATATACATATCGACATATCGATAACTCTTATTATGCCGCTAAAATCTGTGGCGCAGATTTTGAAAACCATATAGAACATCTTCGAGCAGGCGACATAAAACCAGCAACTTATTTAAGGGTAACTGTATGCGTTTCGATTACACACTCCTAGAACACGTTTACTGTTTAATTTGGAAGCTTACTTAGATGATGAATGAATAACTCTACTCTACATTTTTAAAAAATAATATTACTTTGTAACGGTAATAGCAAAAAGAGCATATCCGGCTCAGTCTGTTGTGTGTTCTATTCAGAATAGAGCGATAGGAACCCTCGATTTACACTTTAGATTGTAAGTAGAAAGCAATTTGTTCGATTCTGGCATTGCTAGGATGTATCATAATCATAGACAGTGCAAAACTATATTGCAGCCTTCTATAAAGTAATATTCTTTAATACGTAAGAATTGCGAAGGTTTGCATTATTTAAATGCAAATAATATTAACGCTGCTGATCTTCAGACATAGCAGTAATGTAAATACAATAACGCAGAAGCAATTTTACATTACTTCCTGCCTTCCGAGAACAGGAATTTGCAATGACAAATACAAATAAATGAAATTTTTGAGAGTATGGAAAATAATGTTATGGGGTCTGCCGAATAAGTCTTAAAAACTCCGGTGTTTTAAAGAAGTTTGCAACAGGAAAAATGTGGGTAAAACTATTAAGAGCGGCGGATACTGGTCACTTCGGTAACTGATAAAGACTGCCATCTCAAACACTTTCACAACATCGAGCTGCTTTGAATATTCGTAGAATTTGAACTTGAAAATAAACAGTTTCCACAACGCTGATTTTTAAAATAATTCTATGGAGACTGGCAAAAATCTTAAATTTATTATCGCCCAGCTACATCACTACAAAGGAAGTGAACCGCGAGGGCGGGGCTTGTAAGGATTTATTGTTGAGCATATTGAGCTGACGTGGACGGCATAACTTTGAGCCCCCGCTGCCCGGAACTTCGCCCTTAGATACGTGGCGTACAGCCTCTTTTTACCAAATTCCCACTCAAAATGCAAGTCAACCCGGGTCATTCCAATAGAGCGCGCCTGACGGAACTACATAATTGATTTTTTCTGTTCTTGTACTAAGATTGTAGTAATTCATATGTGCATATAAGGCTAGAGACTTGTCAGACGATATATTCAAATATCCGGATAAAACTGGAAACTTATCGAAGGCGTTTTTAGTTTTAAGAATTTGGACTTCTTTTTTTTCAAAATTGGGCCATTTTAATTTTCCACTGGAACTTTTCGTGATTTTGAAAAGTCCTTAGTATAGTTTTTTTTATACAAGGGCATATCATTCAATGGAAATTACAATGCTTGTGTTTCCTCTAAGACGCAACTTATCATTGGCCATCTACAACAAGCGGATGTAATTATTGTAGACAGTATGATGACGTGCCATCAGGTGAGACCACAGACCGCTCTACACTGCACCCAGAAAAAACAATCATAAAGGGGAGCCGATGGCGATGGTGGGACAGATTTGTTATTGGCCGATAGAATATGTCAACAAATTGATATGCAAAGTCGAAAAGGGGTGCGACTATCTCCCGCAGCAGGCGTCGCTCGGCAGGATGTCGTCGCCGACACTGAATTCAATTATGCTAATCAATTTCAACCTCGCATTGTATCTCAAATCAAATCAAAATTAAAACTTTCCCAAGCCTCTTTGAATAGTCGGTCGGTAATACATGTATCACCGGAAAACGACTCTAAAGCGGCGAATCCGACACGAAACTGAAGAGTGACTGGAATGAAATCACTCGAAGGAGCTGGCTCACCTCATACTTGAAGTGCACGGTGGAGCACTGCAGCAGCGTGCCCATCAGCTTGTGCGGGTTCCAGGTCACCGAGTCCGCCCTGCAACGAGACATTGCGCCGATGTTAACGTCGTCCTCGGTTCGATGACCGGCCATGCACATATTTCTTACATGGAATTCGTATTTCTTACATCCGTTAAAAATGTTTACTTCGTTCTACGACACGAGGAAAATTCGCGTCCTGAACAGGACCCTTACAATTTTACACGAGAATTTGCCTCAATTTAATAGGAAAAATTATATATTACAAGACAAAACTTTTCTTTTTTTATTAATTCCACTTTTTTCTAGCACAACACTGCTTTAGACAAAGATGCCATTGCTGTGTACGTCTATAATTGGCGCTTATATCAGAAAAGTGTTTTATTTTATACTAAGCTTTGTAAATGTATATTAATATATATGCTATTGATTTACTTTAATAAACAAATCATAAAATCTTCAATATATTTAAACAAGATGTCACAGAAAATCTTCAGTCTTGCTTTTTTGAGCCTAGGAATACATTAGAGTAGGGTTTTTTCATCGTAAATGCTCATCTACAATCAATTAAAGCTCCCCGAGGGTAAAAAACAAAGCAACACAGGCACTGCTCGTTTATCACACGACGGCTGACTCTTACACCATGAGAGGGAAAATATATCTAAAAGCCATCACTACCATAGTAAAATGTCCTGCCCGAGTAAATATTTGGCTCCTTTGTAGAATAGTTTATTTTTAAATCGTCTCGTAAATAAAGGAGACGCATTTATGCCGTGTATTTATTGTATTTTTATGGTACTTAACTGTAACAATACGAAGTTAGCGATGATACAGCCGCAAATGGAATTATACTAATCACGCTGTTTCTATAGAGCAACGTCTTTGCTGACAGAGTGGTGACTAGTCGCAGCCAAAGTCCCTCACCAGTTCAGACTCAGACAAATTAGAAAATGCATTTGCCTAGTTTTGTCCTGCCGAGAATCGGACCAGGGCTTATGTTAGCGAAGCGAGTACGAGAACCATTGCGTCAGCGAGGCCGTCAAAATGAATAATTTTCAGGCTAACATATATATGAGTCGACAATTGCTGCGAATGTACATAAATAAATGCTCGAAAATGACCGAATAAAAGTGATCGACGTCGATGAATAGAAAGGGCAAGTATTCGGTGTAACAGGGTGTCGGAGCGCCCTCGTCGTACGGCAGGGATTAGTGTGAGTGGCGGCCGGGAGAGTGCAACTGTGTCAATACGAACCCCGGACACGCGGGACACTTTACATCGCAAGCACTCACTCACGCAATTTGAAGAAGAATTTCGCGTGAACATATTCAAACATGTTTGTTTGTACCAACGCCTGTCATAGAATTTCAAACCGTCGGCCCGAAGTAGCCCGAAACTTGATTCATTAGGCAAAGCCACGATGCGTTCATTGTGTTTAACTAACTCCCTGCACTCACTCACGTCACGAGCGGAAGGGAAGTGGGAACACTGCGAGGAACATGTTACATACAACCACGCCAAAGTTATGACAGTCGGCGTAATTATGCGATTGCTCGCGTTGTTAGCGAAGGCCGAGGCTCGAATCCTAGCGTAGCAAATATAGGCCTTTTTTATTTTCTAATTTGTCTGAGTTTGGACCGGAGCAATGCTTCGGCCGTGGCTAGTCACCGTCCGACAAGGAAGGACGTGCCGCCTAACAAAAAAAAAGCGTTCCAGAACGGGGATGCGCCGAAACCATTACATATACATTTTGGGATATACAGAAATTTTAGGGTATGTGAGTTTTTTTATAGAAAAAAATAACCCTACGTTTTACAGGTCCATGGACATTTACAGGTCTTTTCACTGAACTTGATTCTATTTGTTCTTTTGTCTCAACACATTGCTTCATACAGCCCAGTGCGAGTTTCATTTTATAGATTTCGTATATTGCTTCATAAATAAATAATTTTGAGTTTATTTTGGTAACATAATCGATTAAACACAGTACGGAGCACTTAATAAAGGTGAAGTGACAAATGCAGTGCTCTAACACACTGCGAGACGTCAAAGTTCAAGAGTTCTCGCTGAAGTGACGTGCGAACGAACACTCCCTGATCGGATTGCGCGTAATCCTCGAGGCAGGGTTGCCCACGCGGGTTTTGTGCCTTTGGTGCATTGTGACGAATCTAATAACCTTTACATGTTTATTTAACAGGGAACAATCTGTGTTATGGACAATTATTAACGCAAATTATCTTATTACTTTCTTTTATGAATGAAGCTTTGAAAGGGAAAGGAATGAAAGTGAATGTAAACAAAACGAAAGTTATGCTTTTTGAACGAGATGAATCTATGATGAATGGCAATATTTTGATAGATGGGGAACAAGTGGAAGAGGTGAAAGAATTTGTATACTTGGGATCTAAATTTACAAAAGATGGAACATGTGAAAGTGATATCGAAAGGAGAGTGAATGCAGGGAATATGGTAAATGGTGCTCTGCATGCTTTTATGAATAGCCAGATGGTGTCTCAAAGGGCTAGACTGGCAGTGCATGCTGGAGTGTTGGTGCCAACACTTATGTATGGTAGTGAAAGTTGGGTATGGCAGAAGAATCACAAAAGTAAAATATATGCGGTAGAGATGAGAGCGTTGAGAAGCATGAGTGGATTAAAACTGAGTGACAGAGTGAGAAAGTGTGATAAGAGAACGTTGTGGTATCGAAGAAGACGTAGTGACTAAAATTGAGATAGGTATGCTTAGATGGTTTGGGCATGTAGGAGAATGAATGGGAAAGTTGGAAAGGGAACGTTCCTGGACCCAATCCAGGACATTTTAAATAAGTGCCAGGTCAAGAGTACTCTGAACCGATGAACTTGTATGAAAGGTTTAATGAGAATGAAAGAAGCGAAGGAGATATGCAAGGATCGTGGCAAGTGGAAGGACGTGGTCTCTGCCTACGCCGAAGGGAATGAGACATGATGCTATGTATGTATGTATGTATTCTTTTTTGTTTATAATCGGGAACGTTTGAGCCGTTAAAATGTGAACTTTTAACTTAACACCATAGTACCATTTGAAGTTTAAACTTCTTAGTAAATGCGACGAAATAAACTTTTCTACGGTAACCTTATGGCGTTGGCTAATTATAGCCATTAAAATAACTATTAATGCCATCGTTATAAGTACGCTAACGCTACATCGAATGTTCATGTCACATATCGATGTGATACGTTCTACTAGCGTTAGCGTACTTAGAATGACGTTTTGTCTACAGGTCTTGTCAGAGATTGGCGAAATGTACGCCGCACACCAGTGTTTGTGACATGTCACCTGTTCTCGTGTTTGTCGTGTTGCTGTTGTCATAACATTAGCACAATAGAATAATCACTATATTTAGAATATTTACTTTGATAGTTAAGACAGAACAAAATCTGTCAAGTTTAACTAGTTGCAATATAACTTTCAAGTTGTAAAGTAGTTTTAAGAATCTTTGTAAAGAACTGGCCATATTTTAGTTTGCCGATGTGCGCCAACCCCGAGGTGCTGTCGCTCGCTCCACTAGAGGCGCCTGCAGCATTTGCCACATTCCCCCCTCCCCGCTCCCCCCTACCCCGCAGCAGTATTTAACAGCAATGATTGATGGGGGCTAATGGCGGGAAGATGGGATTAATACGCCCTGAACGTATTAGGCGCGCTCGGGACACAGGATTAGAATGCTGTTGCGTACGAACACTTTAAGAGACACAAGTTATATAAGTTGATTAATAGCCCTTATACATCTCGATACGAATGTTTGTCTGCGAAGCTTATGCGCCTAAACCGACTGAATTTTGCCGGTAACAAGGTGCTTTTGTCGCAAAAAACTTATGAGACTCATAGAGACAATCATTGTATGAAACTTTTGAATATATACAAATTTGTTCCTTCTCATAATACTTCTCAATGGGTTTCTGAAGATAAATTTGGCAGATCGCCAGTAGAAACATGGTAACATTAGCAAAATGAACTCATTAGTTAAAATCTTGTAAATAGGTAAATCTGTTTCGTTTGTGTGATGTAATGTGCAGCATTGGAGTGCAAGGGTGGTCACCTCTCGATGCCGGTGAGTCTCGGGTGGCGGTACTTCTTGGAGAACAGCAGCCCACCGCCCCAAGCAGCCTGCCGGCAATTGACAACCGTTAGCCGACTTGGCATGATGCCAGGGATTGCGGTTAAGATTTATTACTTTAAAGCTGAATGAGAAGCAATTTAAAAGAGTCTTAAGCCCACACGGCCTAAGTGGAGCTGTTTTGCCTTTTCTGGGCATTGTGGGAGGTGCACAAATTATTTCGTCATTCGATTACTATATTTACTTATATAAAGATGTATTCCCACCCTGCTCTGATTAACGTTTTCGTTCTTTAAGTACAGTAAGTAAAGAAGCCCACTCATTCTTCCACTCAATCTGCATATATGTAAGGACGACGGGATTCACTGAAGACCAGGCGAACTGTACATTCGATTTCCGGTAAATTTCAACGCTATAGAAAACTTTATAAAAAAAATGATGAGTTATCCCTTCGCAGATTGGGTTGCTGCCATCATAGACTGTAATACCAATAATGCAAGATAATGCAATACAAAAAGATTTAAATATGCGATTATTTATGCGATGCGATTCAGAAAGGCTTAAATGGACAACTAACTTAATGAGATCATTAAGGAAATTAATCTGCCGCTACAAAAAGCGACACATTACAATATGCCCAATATTCAGTGAAGAGTGAAGAGTGAAGAGTATCGTGTCGCTCAGGCTTTGTTGCGCTCGCGGCTTAATTGTGCAATGACTTACATCGACGTGCATCCACATGTCATACTTCTGGCAAATGTCGGCGATCTCCATGAGCGGGTCGAAGGCGCCCAGCACCGTGGTCCCCGAAGTGGCGTTGACGAAGAACGGGACCTGATAGACGAGCGTTATGCCACTTCGGTTTGTTGTAAAAAAAACAGCTAAATATTAGAATGGAAACCAAAATCATCTATCGGATCATTACTAAATATCTAAATTATTGACCGATGTCTCCCACTACGTTGGCAAAGACTACTCGGGTCTCCGATACCATCCGATGTGCCGCAGTCACAACAGTTCAGTAGTTTTTGCAATAATGTTATAGGCATATACATAACCTAAAGTTATTGGCGCCAAAGAAAAATGATAAATTAAAATAGTATTCATCCCACCAGGGTACATTCCGTTCCACCCACAGAACAGTGACACATGTCCTCAAGAACCGCCGTTGGAAAGGTGGTACAAGTACAGAGCACGTACGTGGCCTCGGTCGCGGTGCAGGCGCACCAGCCGCTCCAGCTCGGCGGGCAGCATGCGGCCGCGCGCGTCCGACGGCACGCACACGCAGTAGTCCGTGCCCAGCCCGCACACGGACGCGCACGACTTCACCGAGTAGTGGCACTGCAAGCACGACCGACACGTCACCCGCGACCGACACGGCGAGTACAGGACTTAAACCCTCTGCAGGCCTGTGTTTAGTCTGACTAGACACGCCAATAATTCGGAATATAGTTTTTTTTTCTAATTGTGTTAAGAAACAACAGCTAAGGTTGGGGAACACCGACGGTCATGATCACGCGGCCGGTCAAATGGACCGATCAAGTAAACGACTTGTCGTCGTCCAAATTTTACATGGTGGTAGGAGAAATGCTTCAAAGAAATCCGTGGAAACAGGTCCTTCATTCCGGATGCACCACGATACTCACACATTAAGAACCGAGCAGAGCGAGAGAGGTCACTCCTTATAACATCAGCTACTGGCCAGTGAAATTCAGTGAATAATAATTTGAAATTTTAAATGGACTAAACTCCAATTTTTCTTTAATTGGATAGACTAGCTAAACCAGCGCAAACTAAAGGATCAAGAGAAAATATCTAAATTATTAACGATTTTTCAAATGGCTGTAGTTTTTATAAAAATGACAAGCAATTTGTTTGTTCTAGCATGTCTCCAAAACCAATGGTCGCATAGAAAAACACAGGTGGGTTTCTTAAGCATGAATAAATTCTTTACAAGGTTTAAAGATTGTATTTAAGAAAAAATCTTTTTGTCCTCAACATGACCGTGACATATCATAAAAAATAAGGCTTTTGGGGTTTCCTACAAAATCACATGCTATATTGACAATATTGGGAAAATGATAAATGTTTTTCGTGCTTTTTCATGATCATTACCCCCAAAAGCTCTACGGAGTTTTAATTTTTTTCACTACTATATTTAGTCCATTACAACAACAGTAGTAGAAAAGCAATTGAGCTTACGGACACCGCAATGGTGTCGCACAATCCCAGTCTGTTACTTGGTTGCTGTAAATCACCTTCGATATTCAATACCTGATCAGAAGTGAACATGACGAGATGTCCGGGGATGCTGGTGAGACCTTTCTCCTTGTATTGCGGGAACTTGTGATGACGCGCCGCCAGGAATGCGTAGAGGTTGGAAACAGAACCACCTGTTCAAAATGTTACTTGAGACTAAAAATTGAAACTTTAATCACAACTGTCTGTCATATCTCTTTGAAACATAAGAATGTCAGACATCTTATAATAAAGGGACTCCAGTTGAAAGTGGTTTTTAGGACTATAAAGTGACGAAACAACTATTATACCTGGTGCTAAGATGGAATCCCCTGTCTTCCAGCCAATCATGTCTCTCATCTTCTCCAGCACCACGTTCTCCATCAAAATGAAAACTGGCGCAATTTCGTAAGTGAACATGTTGGTGTTGGCCGCAGCGGTTAACCACTCTCCCGCGAGTGATATGATATCCAGACCGCAAGACAGCTGGTTGAAGAAGTGGGGATGACCTGATGATTTCAAAATGATCCAGTAAACATGTAATGTATACATATATGTATGTAACGAATTTACTTCATCAGTAAACTGTTCCCTCACTTTCGCAATAAAAGTAGCAATATGTGATGTCACATCTGTAGTAGTCTGTGAGAATGTGAGTCTTCCTCGGTCGATCCATCGGTCAGCGGTAAGCCTCATCTGGATGACGTCACTGTTTGGAAGCGTCTCTCAAAACGAATTAAGGTTCATCATAAGCAGTTCACCAGGTTCTCTAAAAGTCTATTTATCAGATAAACCGTCTACTCGTTTAAAGTCTCGCGAAAAGTCGTATACTGTTTTGGAAAGCAATTAAAATGGATGAACCGTTTGAGATCCCCACAGCAGCGTAATTTAAAATCACACCCCGGGCCGAGGCCTCGGCGGCCGAGTGCAACAATGCAACTAATTCATATTCCCATTCGGGTTGGGTTAATATTGTTTGCGGGCGGCAGCTGCGGCGCGCGATAACCCTCCCCGGGGCCAAACAAACGGCTCTTATCGGCTCGTGCTTTTCATATCCGTTTCCCTTTTTACGCGAGGCCGCGATACACAAATGCACATGCAACTGAATTTTGGCCACAGAAGTATCAAGTACGATCGTTCCCATTTAAGAAGCGGAGAGGACATCATTCGGGTCGGATGTAATAGCACGCGTTGTTTCACCGGACTATCACGGGCCGGATGTGGCGGAGGTACTGTCCGGATATAGAATATTTGTGCCGTCCTGTTACAAGGATCGTTTCGCTTTTTGTTCTATAACGAAATACGTGACGGTAGTTGAAAAATAATTGTATATAAACCACGATGGTATTCAGTGAGATGACGGTACTTCCCCGGTCGAGCGGTTTACTGTGAAATATTTAAAGGCTATACGGTAATTTTACGTAAACGCTAACTTATTACGAAACAAAAAGTTTTTTCGACGTACCTAACCTCAGCACGGCAAAGGATTCGTAATGCCTACTGCGTTTCTCTATAGAGCATGATTTCCACCCTAAATAGCAGCGGCTATTATGCAAAGCGTACAAAGCCAGTTTGCCTGCAAAAACTAATATTAATTCGCAGGAATTTAATATAATCCGGGCGGCGGGCAGATGGGGCGCCAGTAATGCGGCGCGAGTCAGGTGGAGTAATTCAGAATTAATCTACGTTTTAGAAGCCGAGGGTTGCGACGGCTTGAATGATTGTTTATTTGCTACGACTGACTTCAATGGGACCTCACGAATCCGTGCACAATACATCTCGGTTGTTGTTGTTTGATATAACAGCTGATATTTTTGGCATTTCTGCAAATCTTACACTATAACGCAGGTTTTCGCATCCGTCACTTTTGGAGCATTCATGGAAGCTGCTATATATCGAGTTGGGGTTCGTTAAACTGCATTTAAAAACGAAACTATATCATCTGAATAATCTTGAATATAAAAACGATAAAAGTAAAGGCTCGCAAAGAAAAAAATGAGGATACCAAAAACCCAGCAATTTTCATCACATAATACACAATATTTATCCGACATATTATCAATATATCTGATAGAAACATAATAAAAAACTTCCCCTGAAGGGCGTTCGACATCTTTTCAAGCCCACTTATCTTTCGCCACGAGACTCCCAGAGGACTCCGGGATAAATGGCTGCCGAAAACATTAACCTGCTCTATCAACACGACATTAGATTCATTTTAGACTCTAAATATATACAACATAAAGCATAGATTCTCGAAACAGAACGTAGGAAACTTTTAGTCACATTTTTTTAAATATCGCTTCATAGTGTGATAACTTCATTCGACACAAACCGCAATATAACCAGTTTGAGTAACACTTTCGAAAATAAAAAACATAATTTGAACCCACCAATTACATGTTAATAAATGGTAACATTTTTTTATTAATTAGATACTTAAATCAGCGTCGACATGGAAACCATACATTACATAGACAAGAAAACAGAACAGCAAAATATAAAGTGTCAAAAATATATTCCAAACTCGTTTTTTAATACTCATTTCAATAGTACAATACTTTTTTTTTGTAAAATACCAAATCATGGTGTTAGTACATTATAAAGTAACGACAATCATATATAACCAAGTGGCTTTCATTACTACATTAACATTAGACAAATATTTGAACTACGTTCGAGTTTCGATGTATTTCTTGTAAAATTTAACAATATACAATGGTGATACAAGAACTAAAAAGAACCTTGTGGCGCCGTTGTTAACCTAGGAAACATCCAAGAATTATTTGCCGGGAAAGAAATACTATCAATTTTGAAGTATGAGACCTTTGAGATAGAGTATGTACAGTACTACTCAGTTTCTTGCCGGTTTCTTTATGGTGATATGTTGGTTACCAATAATATTTTGATGCTGACACATGTAGAACCAGTTCAACAATAAAAGCCACACCTATATCAAGCAGAGGGCGATCTCATCAACGTAGGGTTGTATTACAATTTCCCGGCACGCGTCACTGTCGACATGTCTGCAATCAGCCACCATTGTGGTTACGAGAATTTGTTTTTCTTTGCTATTTCGCCGTATTGTGTGAGCTGTACCATGAGAGGGCTTCTCCTCATAAATGTGTTACAATAATTCACTTATAATTCCTACTTACAGCTACGCGTTCTGACAGGGTTCTCATTTATGAAGGACGTGTAATTAGTCCGATTTATTGTGCGCTATACAAACAGAATTCATGGCATTACTGCACCACGTATAACATAATAACTGACGGAGAACCCATCCGAAAAGAACTTAATATTTTAATCTAGAAAGCCACTGTACCAAACGAATCGTAGTTAGGTCAGTTGCATTTATAAATAATCAATTTCCAGAAAATCTTCAGAAACCGATGGATGTTCTTGTGGTCAGTCTTTTACTAGGTTACATCAGCAGGCATTTAATTCTCATGCGAAGTGATATACGTCCACTAGCAGCAAATCTATTGTAATATGCTTTTATCTTCCGCAAGAGGAGATATCCGCCGCACAATGGCGTCGTCCATAAAATCAATCTATAACCTGGGCTTGAAGGGATGATCTATCAAACTATGGTAATACGCTCTCTCGGTCTGAGGGAGGCTTAGTGTAGGGTGGATACGCATTTTGCAATAGCTTTTTTGTTTAGAGGTAATTAATTCATATTTTGTGTTATTTTAGCTGCATTGAATTTCAAAATTATTGACGGACCATTTTGTTTGTTCCCTTCGCCTTTACGGCGATGAATACCCTTAAGGGACTATTGTGTTAATACCATACACAATTAGCGGTTTCGCTTAGATGTGGTCAGTAGCTGGATTGGCCCAGGGAAGCCCCACTGTTATTTAGAAAACCACCGAGGAGTAAATTTATGTTACTACGTTTCGTGGATGAGGGAACATTTTTTTCTTGATGAGAGTGAAACATAAACTGAGTCGCAGTCATGAGGCCCATCGTAAAACATTTAATATATGTAACGTTCCGAGAACACAGAAGCGTATTTAATAAGTAGGCCTAATATCAGTATGAATCCAAATAGGGTAATACGCTATTTTCAATCATCTCTGGTCTCTCGGCGCAGTGTAGGTAGACCCCCCACAAGGTGGACCGATGACATAAAGTGGGTCGCCGGTAGCCGCTGGAGCCAGACGGCGCAAGATCGGGCCTTGTGGGTATCATTTCGTGAGACCTATGTCCAGCAGTGCACGTCCATAGGTTGAAGCGACGACGACGACTCTGGTTTGTCGGTAGTAAATCTACCACCGGAATATTGATTTCATTTAAAACTCAAGAGTTACTTTTTTGAACACATTTATTATAAGTTATTATCATGTGACTGGAATCAAATCTAAACGTTTTTATGTTTTGTATGTGTGTGTATTTGGATACACGATGTCGCAGTTGATGGGAGACAAAGTCGTCGCTTGCCAGTGGGTGTTGGCTACATATGGCGAGGCAACGAGTGGCCACCCCAGTGCGGCGCGCTAAGCCAATGATTTGCGTGATGGCGGGCCGCGGGTGTAAATCAGGCGGGTTTTATAATACGTTTTATAGCGAGGATTACTATTTTATTGTTTTATTTAACAACACGGGGCGAGTGCGTAATCCCATGAGAGTGTATTTTTAAATTAATCACATCAAACAAGTAGCATTGTGCACTGAGATTTACTACTGTAATACAAAAAAATGATGAGCGTCGCCTTATTGGGCTTTTTAGTTTCTTTGTCGAGCGCTTTCCTGTTTACCCCATTTCTGGGCCAGTTGTAATGCGATTTGCGAATGAAGGATGGAAAAGAATTGAGGCGACGAATAATTACTGGATGCAGTGCAATGAAAGAGTTTGCGCCCTCCCCGAAGCTACGGCCTCAAACATATAATTTTCCTCGAAGGGAAATGAAAAACATCGAACGTGCAATCATTCCGAGAGACAATACAGATCAAAACCTTTCCCTTCGACAATGGGAAATCAAACGGGCCCGCATCGCTGAGAGCGATTAGCGCGTGCTCCGCCGAGCACGTAATGCCACAATGGGCCCCTCGCTCCGCCGGTGCTTCGGCACCAATTTTCCATTTTCTTTCTCAGTCGAAGTGAAACCGACAGACATACACAGAAATAATTGCACTCGCCATCCGGGGAGTGCAGCCCGAGCTTTTCAAAACGATAAGAAGCATGAGAATGAATAACATCGAGGTATAAACCAAATTGTAATGACTTTTACAAATAATATTCCATCTTTTTTTCTGCATTTTAGTTAGTCATTTGCTTCAACTCGTTAAAATCAAAATATTCGTTATTCAAGTAGGCTCAGAAAACACTTTTGAATTGTCAGTAGCCTGTCGGGAAAGTTGATTCCGCTGAGAAGAAACCGGCAAGAAACTCAACGATTACTCCTTTAAATATAGTGTTTTTGTACGTTACAATGTTTTTAGCCTTCGTGTGCAACTGGAATCAAGTCCAAACATCTTTGTTGCTTAAAAAATCACGGATATATAAAATGTTATTCAATATATATTGTGACGGTACTCTGAGAATTGATATCTCTTTGAATTTTTTGTCTCAAGGAGACGCGAGATCCCAATGGATATATGGCAGGTATTGGCCTTTGTTAAGAATCTATCGCAGATTGGACGTTAAGAATGAATGTAACTTTAATATCGGTATTAAATGAAATAATTATTCTACAACGTTAAGCCAGAGTTGAGCCGAGATCGCCGCCCGCCCTCGCGCCACAAACAATTCAATTATGTGTTCAAATGCACCGGAATGATCGTCGCTATTGTTAAACTTGATAGGCGGCGTCCTTTCTGGTTCGATTGAGCTGTTCGTTCTAGCAATAAAAAGTATGCACTGCCTACCGGTTTTGACTTGATGCTTCAGAGTGATCTTGCAGTCTTCGAGGAGCTGCTTCAGGGGCAAAGGGTCCTCGGGAAGCGCCAAGTCCAGCTGCTTCTGCATTTCCTCGGGCATCTTAAACTCCAGGATCTATGGAGATTTAGTAACTTTCAGTCTAAGCTGAACTTGTTTTTCTTTTATAAAATCTAGCTTTTCGCTCAAGCGAGACGTACTCCGAATTAATTATTTGCTGAAACCACAAGTGGAAATTTGATGCTCGATTGAACAACTCGATAGAGACAGATATTAGCCCGTAAATATGTTCTGTATCATCAGCGCATTATGGATCATAATAAACAATTGCTATTGAAGCTTATTCACATCGTGAATGAATACAGAATAATGTGTGTGTTAATCTAGCTGTTGTCAATCGCTGACCGCAGCTGGATCGACACAGGAAGTTCAAGGACTTGAAAAATTTTAGCAAAAAATGACTTGTTATATTGCAATGTACGATGAGCAAAAAACCCGGAAAGGTCTTTAATGAATTACTCGAATAGTTTAGCAAATGTATATGGAGAAATGGAATCACTAAGCAGATGACCTATCCTTGCTTTTCTACTAGTCACTTCTACATCTACTAGTAATAATTATAGAGTGTACATTCTTAGACCAGAAAATTGTAAGGTCTTCTGTGATTCGTCACTGTTGATTGCCCTACCTTCTCGTTTCTGTCGTTGACCTTCTGCACGTAGTCCAGCAAAACGTCGACAACTCTCGCTAGGAACTCTCGCGTTTGAGGACTGGCATCCTCTCGGTAAGGAAGGATGGCTGTAATCAAAAACAAATGTTCAGCAGTTCCAAAGATGCTGTAGAAAATCTAACTCCATAAGAGTATTTGTAATGCATCATAGAAACATGAAAAGAACCAGTACCACTAACGTACAAATGACCAGCGTTTCGTTGAGCAAATGGAGGTTCTGCAAGCCCTGTAAATTGGGTAAAAGGTGATAAAAAGTTAGCTTTCGCTTTATTACAGATGTACATAAACTGAAAAAAGTTCTACAAGTTTTAGGTTGCTCGAATGGTAAAAAGAGTTTTCCGCCCATAGCCTTCCTTTAAAATATTTAATACTTAACTAGTTTTTGAATAATAAATTATTACAGATATGCATATAATTGTACATGGCGACACATGTAGTGCGTTCTGCAACTTGTTGACAGATGTTTTTCATTACCACGAGATGCCAAAAGCACTGGTTTCTCAATTTAATCCACAAGCGAAAATGAGTCTTACGTGCTATGACGAAGAGATTAGTATTGCGGTTATTATATATGCGAGTATGCGACGGGAACCATAACAATGCATTTTCTTTACTTGAACTAACTGTATGACCTATTTATTATCAGCATATTTCAATATCTTCAGTAGCAGTGATATAGTTGAAGTAACGCTTAAATTATGTATGATAGGTGAGGAATGAGCTAAGATCAACGTTATTTACGTATGGGGTGAGAGGTAATTTGATTCAGGCATTGAATTCTCTCTATGAGGGTTCTAGTGCTTGTGTCAGAATACGGGGCGTACACGGAGTGGTTTCCTGTGGAAAGAGGTGTTCGACAGGGATGTGTTGCGTCACCATGGCTGTTGAACCTATTCATGGATATCTGTTTGTAAAAGAAAGTATGTATGAGTTAAGAATGAATAAATTACTCATCACATGTTTACTCTACGCTGATGATCAAGTAATACTTGCGTCATCCGCTAATGAGCTACAGGAGATGCTAAATATTATGAATGAAGCTTTGAAAGGGAAAGGAATGAAAGTGAATGTAAACAACACGAAAGTTATGCATTCTGAAAGAGGTGAATCTATGACGAATGGTATAATTTGGTAGATGGAGAACCAGTGGAAGAGGTGAATGAATTTGTATACTTGGGATCTAAATTTACAAAAGATGGAACCTGTGAAAGTGATATTGAAAGGAGAGTGAATGCAGGGAATATGGTAAATGGTGCTCTGCACGCCTTTATGAATAGCCAGATGGTGTCTCAAAGAGCCAGACTGGGTGTGCATGCTGGAGTGTTGGTGCCAACACTTATGTATTGTAGTGAAAGTTGGGAATAGCAGAAGAATCACAAAAGTAAAATAAATGCGGTAGAGATGAGAGCGTTGAGGAGTATGAGTGGATTAAAACTGAGTGACAGAGTAAGAAATAGTGTGATAAGAGAACGTTGTGGTATAAAAGAAGATGTAGTGACTAAAATTGAGACAGGTATGCTTAGATGGTTCGGGCATGTAGAGAGAATCAACGAAAAGATTTATGAGTCAAGAGTGAATAGGAAAGTTGGAAGGGGAAGACCAAGGCGAACGTTCCTGGACCAAATCCAGGAAATTTTAAATAAGGGCCAGGTCAAGAGTACTTTAAACCGACGAACTTGTATGAAAGGTTTAATGAGAATGACAGAAGCGAAGGAGATATGCAAGGATCGTGGCGAGTGGAAGGACGTTGTGTCTGCCTACCCCGAAGGGAATGAGGCGTGATGCTATGTATGAATGTATTTAAATAAAGTTTTTAATACCGTAAAATAACCGTAATATTGTATTGTATGCCGTAGAGAGGTTTCACAAATATAGTTTAATTTCTTTTTAGATGAATAAAAAACAAAACTGCGTGAAACAAAGTGAGACTTCTTTAAGTTATTAAATATTAAAGTGTCCTTAATTACTTTATTTTAACTTTATCCTGTACATAAACAACACTAATATATTTGCATATCTCTAAAGATAGCAAAGTTAATGATTTCTTATAAATTAAGTCCTAAAAATATGATAAGTAACACAAGAAAGTCAAAATAGCAATAACAGTAACAGTTATCTTTATTATTTTAAAAAGAACCTTATAACGATGCGTTAAGGTTCGATTTGTTTATATGAAATTATTAACGTTGCCATTTTTATATACTACTGAATTCCAAAGCAAGGAGTTTCACTTCAGTAGCTATTTCCGTCCGTTTCGCAGTTAGTTTGCCAATTTCTAAATATATTTATACTTAATGTGGAGTACATCGCGAGGCGGATTTCGCACTATTGAAGCAGAGATGTCAGAATGTTACTTCGGAATGGGGACGCTCGTCGCTCTCACAGAATTCCCATCGCGACCCTCCCAGAGTGTAGTCTGCCGATGTAATCCTGTCAAACACACGCGACGTGTCCTGCGCATGGCGACGCGATGGCCTGCAAGCAACTGGCGCCTTGCACAGACCTCTTAACAGATTACAACGACACGCACGCCGGGAATGGAGAGCGAAAACGACAAATCAGCTAACGGGATATAATTTTTTTTTTACTAGCGCTTGACTGTGACCTCACCTGATGCTAAGTGATGATACAGTCGAAGATGGAAGCGCGCTAATCTGTTAAGAGGCGATATACCCCTTACGGTTTCTACACAGCATCGTACCGGAACACAAATCTCTTTGTTTGGCGGTACGTTTTTGCTGGTAGGGTGGTAACTAGCCACGGCCGAAGCCTCCCACCAGTCCAGTCCAGACAAATTAGAAAACAATTTACTAAATTCGGCCTACCGGGGATCGAAACCGGGACCTCCGCTAGCAAAGCGAATACTCGCATCACTGCGCCAGCGAGGTCGTCATAATGAAAACGATGAGATACTCAGCAGACACATAACACGATGGCTGTTAAGCAAAATAATGCATTTGTGCAGTCCTCTTGAAAGATTGTAAATTGGGATCTGCTTTTTATTCCTGACAAGTTAGTCTTTAGTTTTATGGGTTGTGAAGAAATAATAGAATATTATAAAGTATACTTCTACTTTTTAACGGTCTTGAAAGTAAAGTAAATTTGAGGGTCCTGTTGCAGTAATGTTGCGAGGACTCGATTAGCTAGCAGCGGTCCCGGGTTTAGATTCTAATATAGAATATTACATTTTGTAATTTGTCTATGTCTGGAGTGATGGGAGGATTCGGCCGCATCTTGTTACCCAAGCAAATGCAGAATTCATTAGTCAGGCTTTAGACTTCTGAATGATGATGATGATATTACAGAACTACTCAGGTTTTATAGGTAGGACGGTTCTTTCGTACCCGGTTCTGAGAAGAACCCACAACAAGCTCAGTCGGTTGTCGTCGTCGTTTTATATATCATCACTATAATATATATAAATTTAATATTAAGAAATGAAATATGTTTTTTTAACATTTTCGTCATCATAGTCCGTAAGGTGCACTCTGCAGGCGCAGAGCATCAAATGTACCCCTATTTTGGGGAAAATTTATTTATCAAGCATTACATCACTTTCCAGATGTTACTCCCCATCCTTCATGCAACGAGCGCAGCCGTTCAAATACCGATCGTATCGTAAAGGCACAAAGTTGATTTTTGATAATTCGTTGGAAATTAAATATGAGATTTTGTGGGAATTTATGTTTGATGTCATAAGCCGATGGCTCTTGAGTACATTCCGTAAAGCTCTGTTCTGTGAATGTGTTTTAATATCTATCTATCCATCACATATAGAGGGCGAATAACATGTACAAATTCATTCTAAATTTCATTTAGATCGAACGGCGACATTTTGAACATTATCCTTCCTAATACTCCAAGGTTTACATATAACCTAAAAGTATTTTTCATTTCAAAATCATTTTTCCAAATTTATTTTCCCCAAATAAATGACACATAACAATCAAATCATATATCTCTTCCACTGCTATAATTAATAAACACATTCCTATAAAAGTTTTCAATAAAAAATTCGTGTAAATAATTTCGATAAACTTAACAATTTGTTCGAATTAATTTATACAATAAATAAAAATATTAACGAAAAAAGGAATCGCCTTCAAAACAGACTTACAAATATATGAATATGCTCAAAAAGTGAGAAATAATTGCGTATTCTTTTATAGTATTCTTCGTATTCTTATATTCGGAGTCGGCGTCAGCCAAGGTAGTTGTGTCCCGCGTGTCCATTTGGCAGCTCCAGCGTCTCTCCCACCTATAGCTATATATGTAGGTACCTTGGCTGACACCGACTCCAAATATATCAATACGAAGACCACTATAAAAGAATACGCAATTATTTCTTACTTTTTAGAGCATATTAATGTATTTGTAAGTTTGTTTTGAAGGCGGTTCTTTTTTTGTTAAAATTTTTATTTATTTTTTGATTTTTAGTTAATCTGAAGTAAACTAACAAATTTGTCTCAATATATGTACAACTAAAACGCGTTTCTCATATAAGATGACACCTTTTAAATGAAACAACT
Source organism: Elymnias hypermnestra (assembly GCA_015832385.1). Lineage (NCBI taxonomy): Eukaryota > Metazoa > Arthropoda > Insecta > Lepidoptera > Nymphalidae > Elymnias > Elymnias hypermnestra. The sequence continues at coordinate 4,749,242 of JACTOM010000924.1, read as the reverse complement.
TGACAAAGTTAAATTTACATTAATATCGCCACAACCGGGATCGAACCCGAAACCCTTATACCACCGCTTCACACATAATTCACCTTTCAAATATTGCAAAGCAGCAACAAACGTAAGGTCTTTGCCATTTGATTACAGACAGTTATAGATATTGCCAAAAATACACTCTTACTGCAAGCCGTTGAGGAGTTCCGTTGATCTTCATATTTAACTACGACTAGCACTTGACCATACCGAAGTTACGGTAGGCGACTCAAATATCTGGATAGCTTATAGAAGATTCTACCGAGTATCGTTGATTTGCTCCTAAGAATTGAAGAGTTCCGTCACTTTGTCATGGATTCCATCATCAGAACTTACCAATCTATCACAAAACGACCCTTGAAGTATAGCCTTTCTAATAAAAAAAGAATCATCGAAATCGGTTAGCGTGATCTTGAGTTATTCGTTCATTTGTCGCGCAAATGCTTACGCAAATTTAAGACTTATCCGGTTTTGTCATGGATGCCATCATCAGAACTGGTTTTACAAAAAATAGGACCCTATGACGAGCATCACCTTTCCACCAGAGATATGAGGTAACAAACATAAAAAAGAAGAATAAAAAAATACAGATGAATTGACAAAGACGGTTAAAAAATATAGGAGACTTTGAAATTTTTATGAATGTTTTGTCATCAAGATAAAAGAAAAATACAGAAAATGACTTATTATTTGGAAACGTAGAGATATTCTGCATTTTAAAATTGGAAAAGGGTGAATAGTTCCGTGAACAAAAACAATTACAGCGTACAAGCGCACAAGGGCCGGCAGCCCCCGCGCCGTCAGGAATTTCACTTAAAGCCCTCGCGATTAGCCACACTCGCGGCGGCGGGGGTCCATCTCCGCTGGAATTCCGAGCAGCGCACCCTCCTCGCCCAGGATGTTATTACAACATGCGCAGATTGTACACTTTTAGACGAATATTATGTCTAAGCTTCCTCGCTGGTTCAACGGGGCGAGTACTCGCATCGAGAGTAGAAGGATTTCAATTAAAATATAGTAAACTAATATATTATTGTAATGATGATGGTAAAAAAAAACCCGACTGAGTTTGTTGTTGGTTCTTCTCGGATCAGGGCGCGGAGGAACCCTCGTAACTTTAGATTTTAAGCCGATCTTCAGTACCATCATCAGATGTATATTAGAATCAGTGTGGAAAAAAAATATAATTTGACGATTCAAAAGTGCTGTAATATGCCTACTTGAATAAAGATATTTTTGATTTGGTTGATTTGATTTTTCTGAGTACGGACTGCTGAGAGGCTTTATATAAACCACAAGAGACAAATCACTTCTTATCACTGGCGCTTCCATCTTAGACTGTATCAGATGAGATTACAGCCACGCGCTTCCCTATCCACAATAAGGCAAGTTTTTACACAACATTGTACCGAATCGCAATACTATTCGTAGCTTGTTGGCAAGTTTTGTTGTGATAACAAGGCGCGGCCGAAGCTCCCATCACTTCAGATCTAGATAAAATGCAATCTCCTAAAATAGAATTGAATCCAGGAACCCCCCCCCCCCCCCCCCCCCCCCCCCCCCCCCCCCCCCCCCCCCCCCCCCGAGTCCTAGCAACGTGAACAACGCTCTTAAACTCTACTTTAGTTTCAAGGCGGTTAGAAAGTACTTACGAAGAAGTATTTTAATAAGGTTCTGTTAATTCTTTAGTAGTTGCTAAAAAGAACATTGTGTGGTTTTATGCAACCACGATGCAAGAAATGGGCGCTGCTCAGTGGGAATGCCTTTCTCTTACCCCCACTTTACAACCGGCTGTAACGCGACATGGACGAAACATACAGACGATGGAGAAATTTCGCTTTAATAACCAGACACCTAATTTATATCGAATCCACTAATAAATCGCAACATAATATGAAACAATTACTCCTGCCCCGGCAGCGCCGCGTGGGGTCATAAATACCCATAGACGGGACAAGTTGATCCGGCCTCTCGCGCGGTAATGACTTGGGTTTTACTCAAATCCCTCATTTGTGAGTGTTTTGAGGGTGTATTTATCTTTATAAAAATCTCAAAGAAAAGTTTCTTAAAGTAATCACAAAAAAATTAGTTTGGTTGAACGCGTTCATGCCGGTACAAATTGAAAAATAACACCACCAACAGCAACCGAGAGTCAATGTGTAAAATTGCTAACCATTATATATATATATAGACATATACATATATGCTACCTACAATATAATTTACAAGTTACGTATTAACTAAGTAAGCATAATGATCATGGTTGTTATGTGTTTTTCTAGTTGTTAATTGCTTCATAAACATTTCTCAGGGGATAATTTTTCAATTCAAAAATATGCTCCACAATTTTATTCACAAGTGACTTTGAATTCCGTTTAACGTCTTCGTGATATGATATGCTTAAAACATTAGAAATAAACTTTCTAATGTTTTAAGTATATCAAAGCTCGTTTGTATTAATTGTTGTAAAAATTAAAGCATTATTAAATGTATCTTGATAAATAGCGGGGTCTCTAAATGAAAAAGTAAAGTAAAGGAATTCGTATCCCCAAAAAAAATCTATTTTCTCTCAAAATCCACATGAGCCCCGGTCTATCAATCCTCGCTAACGGTTCGCAATGGATGGGCCTTTAATGCCAGGATAAAAATGAGATGGGGTCGATATGATCACGGCGAGCAGTCGCGGGGTTATGTTGTTTTACCGAGCTACTTATTTAAACTTTATCATTTCAATTAAATAAAATTGTTTTGCTGGTTAGTGATGATACTGTTTAAGGTGGTAGCGCGTTACTCGCGGAAAGTGTCGTACCGGACTACATTTTTTTTATTGTTTTATTTTGTGTACTGCCGCAGTCAAAATCTCCCACTAGTTCAGAGCTAAACCAATTAGAATTTACAATATCCTAAATTTGCCGTAAATTGAACTTCGGACGTCTGCTAGCGAACCGCGAATTCTCACCATTAAGTCAGTTTAATGACCAGTGTTGGATTAGCCATATAGTCAGGGTGGCATTTGCCAGCCGGGTCCCAGCCTGCACGGCCCCCACGCACCTGGTCTGCTGCGGCAACCGTAGGAGAGGAGGCCCGCGCCGGCTAGAGCCTAGCTCTTGCGAACTAAATGTAAAACTAGATCAGATAGTTCGTTCATACAATGAGATTTATTAAAATCAAAAGTTTAAGTGAATAAGCCCCAAACGATTCGGCATCTTACATCTTACATGTTGCATAGCGAATCGCGGTTACCATTTAGAGGATATACTTTTCCAATCATAACGAAAAGAAATTTAAAGACCAAACCTACCTATCTTTTCTTTAAACAACGTTATGGGCAATCTACCATCGTTTCGTCTCAGGCCCCGGCCTGTCAGCCATCCGGGCCCTTTCGGTCCAGGTCGATCCAGCTAATGACTATTTAGCATTAGATAAATGACACAAACCAAAATATCAATGTATAAATGTCTTATAATCGACATCCAAACCGCCGTAACTGTTTTGAAAGCTATTGTCAGTCTGTTTTGTTCGTTTGAGCTAATTTTCTAAACTGATACCCAGATAAATAAATAATAAATAAATAATCGTTTATTTGGGATAAACAAGTAACAAGATGTAAGATACAAGATACAAGTAAAAATGACAGATATCCCAAATGGGAGGCACCTCAGCATAATGCCGCATTGGTACGCAAACCAATGTGACGCTGATTTTCAGGCGTCCCCGAAGAAAAAATAGAAAAAAGAGAATAAAAATAAAATAAAACTAAAATTACAAAATTAAAAAAATAAAAATAAAACACAAGTAGCGTTCGGACCGCCTCGGCCTGTTGACATATTTAACGACTATACTAAGTAAACTACAATATATTACACTAACATTTTCAGGGATGGGAATATTTTGAGGTCCTGGGTTCGAGTCCCAGGCCGGGGCAATTCAAAATCGATATTGAGTTTTCCATTAAGATTTTCTCAATATTTGCCCGAATTTGGGTAAAATTTGGCGGTGTGATCCACATCCATGCCTCGGAGAGCACGTTAAGCCGTCGGTCCTGCGCCTTATCTCTCTCCGTGAGTGTCATATTCCCGTTACATCGGACTATGAGAGTGAGGAAATAGAGAGTGCACTTGTATACTATGCCTGCCATCCCGCAGTGCAGCAGCGTGGTGGGTCTATGATCTAATAACCCTCTCTCCTATGAGTGAGGAGGTCTGTGCCCAGCAGTGGGACGTTAATGGGTTGCTACTTACCTTTCAGGAAAGAACAGAATATCTTCCACACAAATTTCAATTTCAAATTTCCTTTATTCAAGTAAATTTTGACCGAACATTTGAGTCATCAAACATCGTTTTCATATAGTTACGACTGACGAACATATAAAAAACTTAGAATCTGCAGTTTCGAGTGATCGCTCGCGACCTGATCAGAGAACCCAGAAAAAAACTCAATTAGGAGTCCTCTTTTTTTCTCTATCTATTGGTCTAGGCTAGTCTCTTTTAATTTGATTTAGTATAATTTAAGCCTTCTAATAACAAATGGGCTTTAATATCCCTATAAAAGTGGTTTAAAATCAACCAAAACGTCAGCGTTAATCAATTTAACCAATGATTAATAGCACGTCACCCGCCACTTCGTTCTTTGCAGTGGGTTATTAATTACGCGTGATTGTGGCGAGTTAATTTGAAAATCTTGTTACATTCGAGTTTTCAGTTTGCTAAATGCATGGACCGAGTGATTAATTGAATGTATATAAGCGCAATATCACTCACTCACTATAAGTCAGATTCACTTTCAAATTTAGGACAGTTGCTTGGTTCGCGACGCAGACACTTAAAAATAACGGATTCCCCTATATTTCCACGGAATAGAGAAATACGCGGAAATAGCTACAGTTCGTTCACATTAAGAATGAGGTGAGTTATTATTGTGGCTATATTACACATCTATGTAACCTTGCCACGTATATCTATAATAATATTGTATAAGAGAAAGGAGTCCTTTCGATTTGACTGAACGCGATAACCTCAGGAACATCAGGTTCGATTTGAAAGCTCTAGGCCATCATCACGTTACAACCAATAGGAGCGAACAGACAATGAAAAATAGTTGAAATAATGTGAGAACATGTATGTTTTTGCCTTCTTAGAGAGCCTTGGCATGCGTTGTGGAAACGGGTAAAGTGATGCAACATTCAAATATGATGGAACCGTTCCCATTAATAAGTTGAAAAAGTCCTCGATAACATACGTTTATTTCCTCACGTTGCCCATAATCCTTTTATGGTAAACAAGTTTCTTTTTCTCTCTAAAACAGAGATCTAGGTCTCTTACGTGATACATTCGAAATAACGTGGATTCGCATGTCAATAAATAAAGCAGGTCTCATGGCGGAGATACATCTTTTCTAAAATATGTGCCGCATAAAATCTGTATCTACCCTCCGCGCACGTGCGCCCACTTCCCCGCCCGCCCTTCAGGAAGCTGCGATAAGCTGCACTGATTACGATGTAATTTGATATACTAAAGAAATAGTGGATCACGACGTCGTTATACAACTAGCTTATGTTTTGCAGACTGCGGTTCGCCCTACCAGTGTAAAGAAAAACTGACCGTTCTTTTTAAGTTTTATTATTTATACAAGATTTTCAATTTCAGACCCAATCTGATTCTAATTACATTGATTACAGTAATAGCAGACCCAACAGACTTCGTTCTGTCAGAAAGATTTGGAATGTGGCAGATTTCAGTTTTACGAATGATTTTCCAAATGAAATTACATCAGTACTAAATATCTATAGCTCTTACATTTTGTAACTATTCAATTGATTTTGAACTTCCTGCAGCGATAATAAAGTGCAAATTGACTCTGACGTTAGGAACACACCTACATTTCTTGGACAACAGTAAAGGTAAGGTAAGTAGCAGCCTATTATCGTCCCACTGCTGGGCACAGGCCTACTCACTCGCATGAGAGAGGGTTTATAGAACATAGACCCACCACGTTGCTCCACTGCGGATTGGCAGGCATAGTACACAAGTGCACTCTCTATTCCTTCACTCTCATAGTCCGATGTGAGGGATCAGGCGCAGGACCGATGGCTTAACGTGCTCTCCGAGGCACGGGGGTGGATCACACCGCCAACTTCCCAACTTCGGATAAATATTGAGAAAATGTTAAATAAAAAACTCAATATTGATTTTTGAATAGGCCCGACCCGGAACTTGAACCCAGGACCTCATATCTGTAGTCGAACATGCTAACCACTAGACCAATGAGGCAGTTCAACAGTGAGTACTTGTAATTTATTGTGAACTTTATATAACAGCAATAAAGGTCAAATTGACTCTACATTTTGGTTAGGTTAGGCTGTTTTTAGAGTTTTCCCCTGCAATTACTCGAACTTTTCGTAAAAACCATCCTTGGACTTCAACGATCATTTAAAAAAGATAAATAATATCGACACTATATAAATATGTCCTGACGAGGTTTCATTTAAATATGATCTTGTTGAATGCAAAGATTAAAATAAAAGTGCGTGCGTATAAAGTACACATGTCAGAAATGAAAGTTCTTTGGCAAACTAATTTTTAAGTCTTGTTTATATTTAAAACATTACATATCCCAGACTTAGAGGGAGGGAAAAGGTATTGTATTAATAATAAAATAATTTAAATATTAAGTGTCGAAAATTAATACAAATAAGTTATACGAGTGGCAAATTAAAAAGCCACAATTTATTTGTAAATATTAAAACTACCTAACCTTCGAACGAATAACCACAAAACGCCGCACGTCTTCGTGACGCTAATCACGCGTTTCATCCGTAAAAGATTTTCCTTGACTTCAGGCGCATGAGGGTTCATGCGCCTGAAGTTTCACTTCAAAAATGTTTAACAAAGAGACTTTGGTTCGGCTACGGATCTCCTTATTCTGATTTGATCACGTAGACAAACTCCGAGCATAGCCCTCTCCATCGCACGCTGAATAACTCTGAGCTTTCGTATGAGGCCCATAGTCAGCGTCCACGTTTCGGAACCGTAGGTCATCACTGGCAACACGCACTGTTCGAAGAGCTTTGTCTTCAGACACTGAGGGATAGCGGACGAAAGTATCTGCCGTAGTTTCCCGAACGCTGCCCAACCGAGTTGGATTCGGCGGTTGACCTCCTTCTCGAAATTGGACCTACCTAGCTGGACAATGTGTCCCAGGTATGTATATTCGTCTACAATTTCGAGTGCTGAGTTCTCAACGATGACTGGGTGGAGCGGAACATGGATATTGGACATAACTTTCGTCTTATCCATGTTCATTTTTAGGCCCACCTGTCGAGAAGCTCTGCTGAGGTCATCGAGCATTGCATTGAGATCTTCCAGAGTCTCTGCCATAATGACCACGTCGTCGGCAAACCGTAGATGAGTGATGTACTCGCCGTTGATGTTGATGCCCAGTCCGTTCCACTCCATAAGCTTAAACAGGTCCTCCAACGCCGCAGTAAAGAGCTTCGGGGAGATAACATCTCCCTGTCGCACTCCACGCTGCAGTTGGATAGACTCTGTGCTTTGGTCCTGTATACGGACTGACATGGTGGCGTTTTCGTACAAGCACTTCAACACGTGTATGTACCGGTGGTCAATTCGGCATTTCTGCAAAGATCTCAACACAGCCCATGTTTTCACCTTTCTTTCTCATAGTCCACGACCGTAAAGGAAAGTGTTTGATTATACATAGGGCATACGCGCTTGGTGTTTCTGATCACCGATACACATTAATCTGACGATTACCTAATGGGGGTGTCAATTATTCAAAGTAGACGTTAGGTACGCTCCAAAATGTGTCCTATTTAAATCTCTGAAGTTTTATCTGACACTCTCGAGTTTTATTAATATGACGGGCTGCCCTCCACGAACCTTATATAGAGTATAAGGTTTCAACCCATACGAATTTCTGACGCGTGCGAGTAACGATCAAAATCACCTCTTGGGTTTCCCTACTATTAGCTTCTTTCTCGGACCTCTGTTATATATCGCACGGACAGTTTCTAAAGTTCATATATTGCTTAAATATCAGCAGCTAATGCTGTGACAAACAGTGAAATAAACTAGTCTAGATTAGCTTTTGAGAGCTCTGGATTCAGTGATGACGATATAGAAAGTGCGATACTTACAATCGTAGTAGAGGTTGCCGACGCCCGACGTGAGCTTGGGAGTGCCTTGTCCGGACAGCGACGCCATTCTTTCGCCCTGATCCAAAAAACAAACTCATCAGGATCATGACTACGGGTATCGGTTCAGAAGAAACATGTACAAGAATACCTCAAATGTAGCAGTATACTTGTAATGTTCGTACAAGTGGACGAAGTGAAACTTCTGTGTATATTGTGACTGAGAGTACACACTCTTATACATACTTGCACATGCGTACTTTACGTAACGCGTAACGACAACATTTCCCTATCCTGCCATAAGAAGTTTCACTTTAATAAAAAAATTATATTATTTCCCCTTTGTCATAAATTCTATACGGACATGTTTTCCTCAAAACAAAGGTTCCCATTAAAACTCAGCGAATCCTTCATTCGTGAGTGAGACACCACGACACTGGTCTCCCGGATGAATCCAATTGAGGATTCGGGAGCCGATAGCCGGTTTACTGCGTTTTGTTCAAGGACTTCAAATTGTATTAACCTCTTTATATAAGCATTGGGGAATATGAAATTCAGCTGAGCAGGTTCGATGCTAGTCGGCCTGTAACTGATACTTGACCGCTTGGTCTACAGCTATATATACAGTTAAAGAGACGTCGTCGCTTCAACCGATGGACGTCCACTGCTGGACATAGGTCTCACGTAATGATGTCCACAAGGCCCGATCTTGCGCCGCCTGGCTCCAGCGGCTACCGGCGACCCTCTTTATGTCGTCGGTCCACCTTGTGGGGGGTCTCCCTACACTGCGCCGCCCGGTGCGGGGTCGCCACTCCAGCACCTTCGGGCCCCAACGTCCATCGGTCCGTCGGACTATGTGCCCCGCCCATTGCCACTTCAGGTTCACTGCCACTGACTATGGGCCACATTCGAAAGAGACGTGAAATGTGTTAATTGAATGATGCGACTCTATAGAAGGAATTGTCTTACCTATTATATAAGGACCACAACATTGCATACTTAAATTAAACAAAAAAATTAAAGACTTTTTAAATTTACGTATCTATGACATGCTATGTGAGAAAAGCAAAGCGGTACAAATCACAAATAAGCTAAATCGTTCGCCTAAAATAGCAAGAAAATAAAGACTTTATAGCATTGGATTTGATCCCAAAATCGGCCATTAAGAACAATGGGTATTTAATCTCTGTCCTGTGTGTCACCGTTTATAGAGAACGGTAGCAATCCAATTTTGTTATATCTCCAGTTAAAACCATCGAGATAATAAAGAAAAAACATATCTTTTAATCATTAAAAATGACAATTTAGTGAAATATTCACTTTATTATTGTAATGAGACGCGGCGTAGTTTTTAAAACTTGTAGCAATAGCGCTATTTTGTTTCAGTGCCGTTTTCAGCACTGAGAAAAAGACACAAAACATTTATGAAAGCATATCTTTAAGCGCAGGCCATGCTCAGGAGCCTCAGCTATCAAACAAAATGGCGGAAGCGGAAATCAAAATGGCGTCGCTACAAGATGGCGGCTAGGAAATGAACGAACCAACTGGATGTGTTCAGCTATTTGCTTGCAGTAGGAAAAAAAGCCGTCCAGAGTTAGCTTTGACATATCGCTAACTCCTATTTCTTTATTTTAAGTCTGTAAAAAGAAAAAAATAATGTTAAATTTTGAAACTTTTCTGAGTCTAGGCCTTTGTAAGGAACGGCTGCTGATAATGATTATAAATATTGATCGCTTGTCTCTACTTTGTAACTGCGCAGGTTCTACTGCGCATGTGCAAACGAAAATCGATAGGACTGTCGATATGAGCTTCTTATATCTGACTACGGCCATCATTTGGAATATGAATGAAAAATAATGATCACAAAAATCTAAGACAATGTACATCTAATTTTCTACAACAGTTAACGAAATATACGCACCTTTCGAGACCTCCCGGATTAGATTATATATTTAGCAATTAACTATAACGAATATTAAAAAAGAACTATCTATCACTATTTATAGGAAATGTTTTTCGTTGAAAAACAGATTACTATATGAGAGAAAGGATCGTTGATAAATTTTCTTATTTGTGAATTTTCGCGTAATCTTGGTAGTTGGTCTTTCATAAATGATGGGCAAATGGCTTTTCTCCGGGGAAATAAAGCTCGGCAGCTCGGGCCCTGTCTCCAGAGGTGGAAAGCGAAGACTGGGCTGAAAATTTCAGGGAGAACCAGGGTATAGAGCGCGCATGCGCTTTGCAAAGGTCGATTAAATGGGGGATGGGTTTGGGCCAAAGGTGGTCAGCGCGGAATCAGGTCAGCCCCCTTTAAGGATCGCTGGAGAGATGAGAAACACTTCAGTGAACATCAAATTTAATGATAAGATGGCGTATTTGATAAGCTGCGGTTTAACGATAAGTACAAATTCGAAGAAAAATGAACCCCTGTTTTTGGTGGCTTCCTCTGGCTATGATATACAGTGAAACATCTTTTTAATGGGATGCAAAAGTAGGACTTTATAAAAAAAAGCAAACGAAAATCCGGTTTATCTATAGATATTTGCAAGACCAGACTAACCGCTTGTGTAAGGAAATGATGAGGTGGTCCTCCTTGACCAAGTTTTTTATGGTATTATATTTTCTATTCTTCAGGGAAACACTAACAGTGTATCCAAAAAGTGAGGTCAATAGAGTCAATATAAGATTACCAATGGTCTGGACAAGTGCTTTCCCATCTACACAAATAAATATAGCTGATGTGCATGTTTATAATTTCAAAATAACATCTTTTTGCTAATTACGTATTATTAATATATGGTACTAAAATCAAAAAACAATTTCTTAAATTTACGTCTATCTGTCCGTCTCGCATCTTTAAGACGACTAGACCGATTTTGATGGGACTTTCCCGGGCAGATAGCTAATGTTATAATGACTAATTATATAAAGTTTATTTAGGGACAAAACGCATCCGGAAAGCACGCGGGTAACACTGTGGGGAACAGATAGTAGATCTCTTGGCGCAGTGGTGCGAGTAACTCGCTTTGCTAACAGAGGCCCCGGGTTCGATCCCCGGTAGGATGATGTTAGGAAATCGCATATTCTAATTTATCTAAGTCTGGCCTGGTAAGGGGCTTCGGCCGTGGCTAGTTACCATTCTACCTGCGAAGGCGTACCGCCAAAGCAAAGAGGTTTATGTCCCGTTACGATGCTGTGTAGAAACCATAAGAGGTATATCGCCTTTTACCAGATTAGCGCGCTTCTTAGACTGTATCATCACTTACCATCAGGTCAAATCAATCAAAGCGCTAACCTGTCAGCAATAAAAAAACAACCGAAGATAACATCTTAACAAGATAGAAATATTTCGCTATACCCTTTGGGTCTTTTAAAAAACTAACGCTATAGCGACACTTAATGGACAGTGATTTTTTAGGTCTTATTGCTGGTCTGGAAATTGCTTAAAAATCAGGTACTGTCATCGTTGAGTAGAATGTGCAGTTTATGGTTTTCGTCGTAAGATAATCGTTATACACAGTTTCGTTGACGAATTGTATTATGAACTTTAATTCAGTCTACGGAACCATAAATATCTCAAGTAGTTGATTACTCAAAGTGGTAAGTGTGAACAAAGAGGTGAAATGCGAAAGGTCAACAGTAAAACCCACGCAATGTATAGAAAAAACTTTTGTATTAATTACCCCCTCGTGATATATGTAGATATGTAAAACGCTCACGATGGCTCAACCTTATCGTTATTATAACTATTTTAACCGGTAAATTTATCTGTACATGCCTAATTATAAGAGAAAAATTAAAATAGATATCGATTTCCACAGTACCCTCGCACTATATATTTTCAAAATCGAAAATCATAATATTCGTCATTCAAGCTCAAAAAGCACTTTAGTCTGTCCGTTGGTAACAAATCTACCACCGGTTGGGAAAGTTGATTCCTCTCAGAGAAAACCGACAAGAAACTCAACGTTTACTCCTTTAAACATAGTTTTTGTACGTTACAATATGTGATTTCATGTGCCTGGACATTTTATAAACATTTGTTGAAACTATTTAGAGGCAAATTCAGAAGTGGTTCGGGTATCTTATTAAAATGCGTATGCTCAACCCGACTGATGATTTCTGAAGCTTCTTCACCCTAAAAAAATAGCACTACAAGTTTGTTTTTATTTCTTGTATCAAATTATTGTGTTTCGCTCCTTCTGCTGTATATATAAATGAACTAGCAGACCCGACAGACTTCGTTCTGTCAAAATGATTTGGAATGTGGCAGACTTCAGTTTTATTTTCCAAATGAAATTACGGGAGTACTATATCTTTAGCTCTTAATTATATTATAGGTATTGTGTCTAATCTCAGGTAGAGATAGGAATGTTGTCTTGAAACTACAGATTTCCACACCACAGAAACTAAATCACCAAATGATAGAGGCACTCTAAAGGAAGGCTTATATTTCAAATTTTTATACATACACTAGCAGACCCGACAGACTTCGTTCTGTCAGAAAGATTTGGAATGTGGCAGATTTCAGTTTTACGAATGATTTTCCAAATGAAATTGCAGCAGTTCTAAATAACTTCCTGCAGCGATAATAAAGTGCAAATTGACAGTGAGTACTTGTAATTTATTATGTACTTTATTGAATAGCAATAAAGGTCGAATTGACTTTATTTAATTAAAACGGAAAAGGGCTGTTTTTAGGGTTTTCCCCTGCAATTATTCTAACTATTTTCGCCTTAAAAACCATGCTTGGATTTCAAAAAACATTAAAGAAAAAGAATTGTCAAAATTGACCCAGGCGTTGTTGAGTTATGCTCTTACCAACACATTTTGCGATTCATTTTTATATTATAAATGACTATCAACATAAATTTGAAAAAAGATGGTAAAGAGTTGATGGAATTCAAAAAATGAATAGCCTAAAACCTACAATTAATTCCGCGTCGAATGGTCATGGTCTCATGCCGATCGGTCCAGCAGTTTTCAAGTTTATCGATAACAAAGAAAAATAGAGTTGCTTTTATATATATAGATAGATATTATCACAGATCAAGTCAAATAAAAATATCTTTATTCAATTAGGCATATTACGGCACTTTTGAATCGTCACATAATATATATGTCGGAGGATAAGAGAGAGAGTGGAGAAGCATAAAGCACAGGGGCGTAGGGTTCTCCGCCGACATCGTCATTAATTGGATGCATTATTTAATTTCTTATTCTGTGGGCGTTCGTGGGTAATGTTGGTGCAATCAAAACACTTTGTTAATTAACTCGGATTATAATGTTCAATCGCTTAATGTTCCCGATATCAATTTACACAAACTCATTAACAATAACAGCTAGGAACGCGACAGTTTCAATAGTCGACCACTCCGGCCGACCGCTACTCGAGAACTGCCGAGAGACGGGCCGGACTGCTACTTATTGACTCTGCCTCCACGCCGATACAAAGATGGCGCCAGTGTTCCACAGACTTATTACACACGGACCAGCGATCCACAGACTCTTGCACTCCGACATACTCGTATACCTATATTTTTTTCTTTTCCACACTCTAATTCTAATGTAGCAGAACGACTTAAAATACGATTTTTCTATCAACCTTCTTTTAACAAAGACTTTGAATTTATTAATTGACATCTCTATTTTTTTTACTGGCTGACCAGGAAATCTTCGTGACGCCTGGGAGTCAATATATAATAAAGCTGAGTGATAATTACAAAATGTTCCAATTTCAATAAGAAATATGGGCAAAACTTGACCGGACCAAAAAAAACGCGACCCAGATTCCCTCAAATATTATAGTTGCGATCAGAAATTGTTGGTTGTCAATGTCACACGTCAAAATCAAAAGTATTCTTTTAAATTTAAGTGATTTCTATACGATGAGATAAACATACGTTTCAATGGTAACAGTTTGTAAGGGAAAGCGAAATTGTTGTTTTTGGTATATTCCAAGCATTTTTATCAGATTTACTACAAATGATTTAAAACCAAAATCAGTTCGGCCGTTCCTGAGTAAACGAACAGCAATTGATTTTTATATTTAAGATATATGCGTTATACTAAGCACTTATACAATTTAAAAAATCAGTTTTATTACAAAAAATTAAATTAAACTTGTAACGCTGTATTTTAGGGCAAAAAATGTTCAGGAATCATTCATCGGGTTGAGCATACGTTTTTTAAGAAAATACCGTAATCATTTGCATATTTGTCTGTTGTTGTTGAATTTGATTTCACTTGGCAGCTACAAACACATGTTTTAAAGAGTAACTACCGAGTTTGCTGCCGGTTTTTTCTGAGTAAAAAAAAATTACCCAAACGATTACTTGAATGAAGGCCATTTACATTTTGATTTCATTTACAAAGCTCATGAAATGTCATGCTTTTTGTAAGTTTTTTCAAATAATTATAATGTTGCCTATACCGTATATTACTTTAATATATTATATTGAGCTAAAACGAATATTAAAAGTAACTTCGTAAAGACATGTTATATTCTACCAACGCTGAATATCTTAGAATAACTGAATTTTCGACGGCCTCGCTGGCGCAGTGGTGCGAGTATTCGCTTAGCTAGCGGAGGTCCCGGATTCGATCCCCGGTAAGACGAATCTAGGAAATTGTATTTTCTAATTTGTCTGAGTCTGGACTGGTGGGAGGCTTCGACCGTGGCTAGTTACCACCCTACCAGCAAAACGTACCGTCAAACAAAGAGATTTGTGTTCCGGTACGATGCTGTGTAGAAACCATTAGAGGTATATCGCCTCTTAATAGATTAGCGCGTTTTCATCTTAGACTGTATCGTCACTTACTATCAGGTGAGATCACAGTCAAGCGCTAATCTGTCAGCAATAAGAAAAAAAAAAAATTTTTTTTTTCTCAGAAATACAATGCTCTCTACAATTCCTCGAACTCAAGAGAAGGACCTGAATTTTAGAATTTAATATACATATTATAGACATACCTATGCTCAGCCCAGTCAACGGTTTTTGCGACTTTCTAAAGCTAAAAAATGATATTCCAATTGCAATTATGATCCTATAATACAGTTGTGGTTTTCCCTCTTCTTACAAAATACATTTAGTAACATATAAAATAATGGACACACAGACGCAGTCACAGGCATTAGTTGGTATAGTAATGAAAAAAAATTAATGCATTACTCATTTGTCACCAGAACCTGTAATAAAATCCAGTTACGTACTTACATATAACAATTTAACACTAAACCGAAGTGCTGCGCATTCACCCACCCTCCGCCACCCCACATTTCCCACCCCCTCGCGTGGGCGTATGACGTCAGTGGGCGAAACCACGCCCTGTGGGGTGGCCGATATATACGTATAAATAAAACGACTCTATAGAAATATAGAAGCCTCAACGTTTAATAAAGGCTTCATCTCTGACATTTAAGACTTACGCAATTTTTGGGTTAATATTCAGACTGAGTTCAATCCAAAATAAGACCCTTTGTCATTGATAGGGTTATCTGTTCTTTGTAAAATCTAACGCTGATTGTTATTTTTAAATTACAGGGTTAACCATTATTTGTAACCTCCAGAGTTACTTTGTTATTTATAATATACGAAGCTCCTTATTATTTGCTATTAATGGGTTTCTTTGTAGTATCTGATTTACCAGGTTACTTGTTGTTTTTATATTATAGATCTTAAAGTAAGTGAGTAGCAGCCCTTTAACGTCCCACTGCTGGGCACTCCTCACTCCGAGGAGCGAGGGTTTTCAGAGCATAGACCCACCACGCTGCTCCACTGCGGATTGGCAGGCATAGTACACAAGTGCACTCTCTATTCCTTCACTCTCATAGTCCGATGTGACGGGAATCCGACACGACCGGAGAGAGATCAGGCGCAGGACCGACGGCTTAACGTGCTCTCCGGGGCACGGGGGTGGATCACACCGCCAACTTCCCAACTTCAGGCAAATATTGAGAAAATACTGGCCCGACCTGGGACTCGAACCCAGGACCTCATGTCTGTAGTCGAACATGCTAACCACTAGACCAATGAGGCAGTCATTATAGATCTTATCCGACATTAACAGATATCCTTTCGTAATATGTGGATTAACACATTTATGGCATGCAACACAAACTACGTGATTTTTTAAGGCAAGGTCAATATTCACCGGCAAAAATCACCGATAAGCTATCGCGAAAGCTCGAAAGAGCTTTGTCAACAATACATTATCAGCACTAAAATCCAGCACAGAGTAATGATATACTACACTCAAAGACAATTCTACAAATAATTTGGAATCGTAACATCCAGTTGCTAACCTCAGGTAGAGATTAGCCACTTGAGTAGAGGATATTACAGCATCCTGGGTAAACCGCGCAACTTCGTATCGCGATCTTAACACGTTGCGTGCAGACTACACGTCGAGTGTATCATTTATCCCTTAACTACACCGATCCGTGATGGCACACATTGATTTACAAACGCATTATTGTATTGCGGATACTTCGGAAAGAGTAGCCTATTAATAATTAAAAAAAATTGATTACAGCAGGGTACGTGATAATGGACGGTGGGGTTAGGAGGATAAAATGCTTCACCAGGTTTATCAAATATACACAATAAAAATCATTAAAAACAGTCAAGCTGCTTCGGAGGAGTACGATAACTCATACTTCACCATAAATGTTAAATCAAATGTTATATTTGTCGGAGAATAAGAGAGAGAACGGAGCAGCATAAAGCACAGGGGCATAGGGTTCTTCGCCGACATCGTCATTAATTGGATCCATTATTTAATTTCTGTGGGCGTTCGTGGGTAATGTTGGTGCAATTAAACACTTTATGAATTAACTCGGATTATAATGTTCAATCACTTAATGTTACCGATATCAATTTACACAAACTCATTAACAATAATAGCTAGGAACGCGACAGTTTCAATAGTCGACCACTCCGGCCGAATGCCACTCGAGAACTGCCGAGAGACGGCCGGACCGCCAGATATTGACTCTGCCCCCACGCCGACACAAAGATGGCGCCAGCGTTCCACATACTATTAAACACGGACCAGCGACCCACAGACTCTTGCACTCCGACATATTTATTTTTCGCAAAACAACAAACAATTGGACCAAAATTCAAATTTCCACCCCCAATTACACTCTTTTCCATTTTTATTTTACGGACAACCCGATGTATACGTTCAAGGTACTCGTGTTTATACCGGAATTCATTTATATTGATTTAGCAGTTTATGTCGAAAGCGTACGGAACAGACATACACACTTTCGCGTTTTTAATGTTTGAGTAATATTTTTCAGTTTCAGGATTTCTTTTGTTAATTGCAAGGTCTTTTGTTACAGTATTTTCTTAAAGAAGACCTCAACTACTAGATGTTGGTAATGTAATTTTTGTAAAATTGTAGCCGCCCATTTTTAATCAATATATATGTCGGGCGCAAGAGTCTGTGGATCGCTGGTCCGTGTGTAATAATCTGTGGAACGCTGGCGCCATCTGTGTATCGGCGTGGAGTCAGAGTCAATAAATGGCAGACCGGCCCGTCTCTCGGCAGTTCTCGAGTGGCGGTCGGCCGGAGTGGTCGACTATTGAAACTGTCGCGTTCCTAGCTTATTAGTGTTAATGAGTTTGTGTAAAGTGATATCGGAAACATTAAGTGATTGAACATTATAATCCGAGTTAATTAATAAAGTGTTTGATTGCACCAACATTACCCACGAACGCCCACAGAATAAGAAATGAAATAATGGATCCCATTAATGACGATGTCGGCGGAGAACCCTACGCCCCTGTGCTTTATGCTTCTCCGTTTTCCCTCTTATTCTCCGACATATATTTATAAATGAAAGTGTAACTATCATACACGTTTTGTTGCGTACACTACGTTCGTTACTCATTGCGCGAACAATCAATTATTGACTCAATCGAGAAAGCCTTTTATTGAGCATCCGTGTGGCATATAGCAAACACGCTTTAAACGTGAGTTTCGTTTTCGTTCTTTTAACATAAAAATATATTTAACCCTACATTTGCTTAACATTAATACCGAAACCCGACCACGCTTCTCTGAGCCTCAAAACAGAAATGTTTCAAAAAGCCACCAAATTCAAATCGACCTGTTGTAGTTTCACATATCAGTTATTTATCCTTACTTTACTTAGTTATTCGCATTGGAAATCGCTATTTTAATACTAAAATCCATCAAAATTTATCAATGATATAAGACTTGAAAATATAATAATTAGTAGAACGATCAGAATTGAATCTGACAGGCAGTCAAAGAGATTTATCTTTACACATATATAAAAATATAATAATAAGTTTGTATTCAAGGCAACATTTGGCCCAAATTGTTAAAATACAATTAAATTAAATCAAATCAAATCAAATTAAAATCAAAATCACGACTATCAATTAAAAAAATGTGAAAATACTGTAAATATAAAGACGTCTTATATACTAGCTGAAACTTGTCCCTAGGCATCATTTTCTGTTGCTCGTCAGATGAACAGACAGCCAATATGTGAATATAGGGCTAGGCATCCCCACACAAATCGTTTTAAGTGTAATAGATTTAATGACTAAAATTCAGTAGAGAGGAGTGTATCTATTTCTTATCCATTATTATATTACATAACATACAAATAGCATCTCGCCTCATTCCCTTCGGGGTAGGCAGAGACCACGTCCTTCCACTTGCCACGATCCTGGCATTTCTCCTTCGCTTCTTTCATTCTCATTAAACCTTTCATACAAGTTCGTCGGTTTAGAGTACTCTTAACCTGACCCTTATTTAAAATGTCCTATATTTGATCCAGGAACGTTCGCCTTGGTCTTCCCCTTCCAGCATTCACTCTTGACTCATAAATCCTTTTTGTCAGTCTCCTTTCATTCATTCTCTCTACATGCCCAAACCATCTAAGCATACCTTTCTCAATTCTAGTCACTACGTCTTCTTTGATACCACAATGTTCTCTTATCACACCATTTCTTACTCTATCACTCAGTTTCATTCCACTCATACTTCTCAATTTCTCAACGTATTTATATTACATAAATACACATTATATTAATTAAATAATGTGAAACATTTTTTTCATTATTATCAATGAACTTTAAAAACCTGGGAGAAGATATGTATCATCTGTATTATTAGCCTTAATATGGCTGTGATGAAACTTTTTACATTTTTTATTGGCACTTTCTGGAAAGTACGTACGTTATAGATGAATAATTTAAGAACTAGTTAATATTTTATATTTTACCATATGACATTGCAGAGCATGTCAGATATTACGTACACGATTAAATATAATATAACAACGTATTTCACCGAATTTTAACGAGTGTTCCATTATCCAAGAAACCTTTACAGATTTACTTCCTAATGGTGAAATAAATGAGAACACATAAGAAGTAAATTTATAAAATTGAAATATTAACCGAAGCCAAGGCGGGGCCGTGTTAACGCAGCGAGGTTTCGCTCACATACCGAATTAATGTTCAATAAGGTACACATCAGCCACTATATACCTGCCGCGTGAACCCTAACAGCGTGACAACCTTTCGTTCATCGACTTTTCACCAAACACACTTTCAAATATCATGTATTCTACTGGGCTACGGAAATTTGATACCCCTCGGCGAGGAAGGAGACTCGCAATACACAAGTGGACCGGAGCCCTCTTTATATGTTAGTGGGGCATCTGAAGATCACTCACGTATTCCTCTCTGATATCCCAGCCGTGCCCGAGTGAGAGTTCTCGAAGGCCTTGTTTTGCGAATCTTTTATTTCATTCAAGAAGGTATACGGACTGGTTGAGGCGTTAACGGTATCCCTCTTCTCATACAAACATAAAAAGAGCTACGTCAGAAATGCCAAAGTGAATTGCGCAGGCAAACACATGGTTCTCCACTCAATTATGGCAAGGATTTCAATAGGTTACTGTGGAAACTGTCAGTGATTCCCTAACCCACGGCCTGGGGTGCGTATAAGCTTTTCCCAGTGCCAAAAAAAGGTTAGGACCTCTGGCAGAGCGTCTGTCTCAAGCAGCCCAGTAGCATATTTTAATGCTGCTGGTTGCATCATTGAACATAATTAATACAATTGCAATTGCAAACATGCAATTGTCTCCTGCGAGTCAGGGTTGAACAAAGCTAATTAATTACTATGAAATGATTTACGAATTTCTACCGCTAATAAATAGAGAGAAATATATATTTTCTAAGTAATTAAAAATATTATTCGTTCTTAATTGTAATTAGAGCTAAATGATTTTTATGGAACTATTAGGAAACGTTCAAAAGTACAGATATATTATGACCTGTTAATTTAATAATTGTAATGAGGAAAACGTCGTAAAATTGACCTTAAGGTAAATATTCCGTGCAACTCTCCATTTGGTATATAAGCGCTATGTACGAGAAGCCTCACCCCGGATCAATACCGGACCTCGCTTCTCTCTCCAACTCGCACTGCATCTCTGTCTGCGGAACCTTCGGAGGCTTCGATTGCAAGAACAAAGAGAATTTCAATATGCAATTTTACATACTATTTATACTTACAAATTATGTTCCTTGTATGATTCCCAATCCTATGACGATGTTGGGTAATCGTTGCGATAATCTAACAATAGCTATGCAGGTTCATAATTACTGAAGAATTTACAATAAGACACCCGCGTAGTTCCAGATTTCGTGGGAATATGGGCTTCCCCATCATTCGTACTAACTGTCCCTGAATGCAATTACAATAGAAATCGCTTTGATAAAATACATGTTGATCCAAAAATGTGTTGAAGAACTCGTGACGAGTAAGAGCTTTATTGTCTTTATAATGTGCCCGTTTTGGGGTACATCAGTTGGGTGGTTTCACAGTCAATAACGGACATAGGTAGAAACAAAATTAATGTTTTACCATACAGATTACTACTTTTTTACAACTTAATACGTATATTATGAGTTATACTTAAAAGATCGCGATCCTATAAAAGAGGAACATCTATGCAGCGTTTTCGATGAAATATTTCAGGTGCTTAACATTTTTCGACACTTCCATAAATTATCTTTAAGCAACACCCAAACCAATTGTAGAACTAAAACTACTTCGTGATTTTCTCTATCTATTGGTGTATACGGCACGAAAATTAATTTAGTACAATCTGAGTTTATCGCGAATGCCAGATAAACGTCCATTATACTTTCGCTCGTAATTTTACAAGGAACCGAGCATCTATTTAAAACTTTGACCATTTACAACGTCCTTCGCAGACCACATTTGATTTACGACCCGCGAAATTGAGGGTGACCGAACTGTGTAAGCGACACTTCTGCGTATTTATCCGAAACTATAAACAATTTACGATTGATGAATAACTATGCATACATTTCTTAGCAAAACAGTTCAACTCTGACGACTTGGCTGCAGTAATGGCGCGAGTAGCAAGTACTCCAGCAGGACTCTAACAGAAGACCCTGGTTCAATTTAGGAAAATTGAAAAATTCATTTTCTACTTAGACTGATGAAAGGCTTCGGGCGTGGGTAGTTACCACTCTTCCCGGAAACACCTATCCACATATGTATTTGTGTTCTATTCGATGCTGTGTAGAAACTAAATTAGGTAAATTGCCTGTTACCAGATTAGACCAGTTAATTCCATATTCCATTTCAGATTTTCTTTTATTTAAAGATGTTGATGATAAAGGCTACACACAACTACCCCCCAGTGTCACGAATGAGATTGCTTTCTGTTAATTGTGATTAAGTTAATAATACATCAGGAGGGACTTTTACAAATTTCATCCTTTGAAAACTAAAACACTTCAATAAAAACGTTTAATATACCTATATGAGGGGTTAGCAAAAGACCAGTAGGTTATAACACAAAGAGAAACCTAGATTTTATGAGTAATATATCTCTGTGATTTCTTAAAATCAACAAAGGCTTTTAGAATCTTTTTGAACAAAGAAACTGGAGACAAACACCGCTCCAGATTCACAAGAATATCCCAAAACACACGCTCGACTTAAAAAGTCATCCAAATCATTCCTAAATCAGAAGCCTTTGTTTCAGATGCGAGCAAAAACTGTTGTTACCCTCCTGGGCGTGATGGCCGTTATGCAAGCGCCCTGTCGTGCGGACACTGACCAATCCGAGCTCGAGAAACCTCAGCCAATCGATGAAGAGGAGACTAGAGAAGGACGGAGAGATACCCCAGAAGTGGTTCTGCAGCTGAAGTACGACGAGGGGGAACTGAATAAGATATATTTAACTCAGTTCCGGAAAGAGAGCAAGGGATGGATGCCTCCAGTTCTCGCGCGGAGGTCGTTGTGCACGGACCTGTGCTACGCAGGTCCTTTTTTATTTTCCTTTTGTTATTTTTTTTGTGTTGTTTGTGTTTCGCGTTTTTTTCTATGGATTGAGGTAAGAGGTTCTTGTTTTTTCAACGTTATTTTTATGAAACTCTTTAGAGGCACTAGTGCTTTTAGAAGCCTTGGTTCGATTATCACCGCTGCCATATCATATTAATGCAACTCTTATAAGATAACATCTAGTTTAAGAACCTAGGCATCGCTCTTATAAGTTGCCATTGAAAGGCCAGCTCTACTCCATTTTCCTTTTTAGAATTTGAAGGATATTACAAATTTGAAACATTTCTAATTCTTTGTTGTCTTGACACACTTTAATAGTAGTTTTTTTTAAGAAAAAAGTGTTTCGTCTATCCTTATACCAGAACTATTCATAATCAATTCAACAGTTTAGACATGAAAGCCTAACAAAATTAACTTTCCCGTTTATTCTATAAGTTTAAAAAAACACTATACAAAATTGAAATTATGAAAGCACAAAAAGAAAATATTTTTATAGGGATTTTTAGGTTGATATGTGTCATGAATAAAGTATCAATTAGAACTTATAGCACAATTTTTAAAGAATCGATGATCAAAGCGCAGTCTTGTTACCATTTGTATGACAATAGTCTTCGTCCCGCAGAAATAAATGATAACAAAAACACAAATGTATATTAATTTTAGTTTCCCAATAAAACTATGATGCGCTAATAAATGTAACTTTGACACGAGACGACAGATTTGAACCAGAATATATTATGCGAGTGGTTTTCATAGTAACAGATAGGAATACATGTTAAATAATATAAGATTAACACTTATCAGGCGTGAAAAGTTTTAATACTACTGAAAAACTAGAGCAGATGTATTGGCTACCACAAAAACTAAGATAACTACAATTATTAATTTATTCCCCGGGGAGAGCGAATTATTTACTTAACATAACTGTTCATCCGACGGATTTTAATTGAGCTATTCGCAATTAGCTCTCTGCCACTAGCTACGGCCAAAGCCCACCAGTATAGACCTAGACAAATCTGAGAATACAATTTACTAAATTTATTAACACCAAAAAAGACGGTCGTATGGGTTCAGAGGACCTGTTCAACGAACTCCACGCCACAAAAGGAAAGACAACAATATATTTGGGCATTAGTCAAACACTCAAATCGCTGTGACAGTTGATTAAGTTAACTATTACCAGGTTGGCCTGCTACCATCTTAGACTGTATCGCCTCTCACAATCAGGTGAGATCACAGTCAAATACTTGTCAGCAATAAAAAACAGATTTTTTCACGAAATAAATTGAAATCCATTTCCCATTTTGTTACTACAGTATATATTCTGCTTCTTTGTTTTGTCATGCTTCCCAAAACAAGAATGAAAATGGTGTGGAAAAATTGCAGAAATGTATTACAAATACCTAAGATACATTTTGATAGAACAGCAAAATCCTGGGTTCGTAGACGACGTGACTTTCGAAGATTGCTAACGCTTAAAAATGTATGGGAATGACGTTTAATTTTTCGATGTGAAACGTCATTCCCATACACTTTGTAAGCGTTAGCAATCTTCGAAAGTGACGTTGTCTACGGGCCCTAACTTTGCATTGTTTTTAATATAAATTATATTTAGTTATGTTCTTGATTTAAAATATCGGCGCCCATAATCGCATGCCGGTTATAAGCCGGAAAAAGTAAAAAAACCTATTGCAAACTATATTAAAAAAGTAATTCAAACTTTCCATAAGTAAAATACGACTACTTAAAAATTAATGGCCATTAAAAAACCTATATGAGTTTAAATATCATGTGGTTTTTATGAAACCACTCCGAAAGTGAAACTTTTTTTAAATTAGCACGAATGAGTAAAAATATACAATAGGTACTATACGGTCAGCTGATGCGAGCCACGAGCTATATTGGTCTTGGCTGTTCTGTCGACTGCCTACCCTTTTATCCCTACTCCGTGAACAAGAGGCGATAGGAAAAAGTCTCGCTTTAATTATGTCGAAACACTAATTGATTAATTAATAGGTCTGGGCGGTGATTCCTGCGGCTTCAACTGTCCAGAGATGATGCCGATCGGTTTAAAGTCGGCCCTGGAGACGTCCAACAAGACCGACATACTGTATGGCGAGCCCAGAGTGGCAGTTTGTCCCGTACTATGCAAAAACGGCTTGGGTGAGTGGAGTTTGCACTACTTCCTTTCGTTCCGGTGAAGTTTTGACCACACCTTAGACGCATTTAACATTGACTTTCTATATGCATCATTAACCAATCTCAGTACCAAACAATGTGCGTCAAAAGAAACGGTTGTCAGTAACTAATTGTCATAACATCGTCTCAAAAAAATCAACAGACTTGGATATTGAGCACAACTTCATAGGCCTACTGGTATAAAGAATATTTTAATCTTGATAATGCTTTGTTTATCAGAAAAATAATATTGTTTTGCCAGGAGAGCCTCTGTGCAGTTGCGAGGAAGAGGAGCGCGAGGCGGTGGACTGGAGCGCCGTGTGCACCACCTTCTGTGTCGACAACTACGTGCTTCGCGGTGAGAAACTTTTATACTGGTATTCGATGAGACCGTAGCACTTCCAGAGTCGATTGCAAGCTGCAATAACAATGATTTTATAGATCATTGTATAAGTCTGAAAAGCCTCAAGGATCTCCACGACATCGTCGTAGAATAAATTAGTATCTATTTCACACAGGATGTCCAGCCTGTGAAGAATCGGCTACACCGGCGGTTCAACTCTCCAGCATGCGTTCTTTGAACACCGCTGAAGGTTGGAGGACCTGGTGTAACATCCAGTGTCGTCAGGGACAGGGCGGAGCCGCCTGCAACTGCGACAGGGCCCCTTTTCTTTAGACCGGAAGAATGAACCGACCGAATACATGATTGTAGTTAAAATTTTCAGAGATTACGTTTCAGTTACTTCTAAAGTAGTTAAATAGTTTTGGTAGCAAGAAATCCAAACCAATTTCGCATTTAAATACATAGATTAACCACAAAGTCCACAGATAAATAACAATGAACTGACTTATCAGTCGGATTGGGGGGCCGGGGGCCGGACATCACAAGGAGGCGTTGATTAGAAGAAAACGAATATATAAATTAATTAAAATGAGATAAAGTGAAATATGTTAATTAGACTAGAATATGACAGTAATTAATAACCCAATACAATTAATAAACGGTGAGTCTGGTGAATTTGTTATAACAGTACTAGTTATCACAAATACATTGGTGTGTGCCCCGGCGTAGTAACTAAGAATGCGTACCAAACCCACGCTCTCGGCTCCTTTAATAGCACCCCTAGGGCGGCCTCGGATCGTGTCGATTTCTGAACCGAACCTTTAAAGAGTTGTTGCTATCTCTTTCTATTTAACTATCCAACTACTTTATTTTCATTTTTAAACTATTAGCCCGCGCCTAATTTTGTTTTGAACCGCACAAAAAATATGTGCATATACACAATAGAATACAAAAATAATGTTGCCACATTAACGTAAGACATACTGAAATAATTTTCAGCAGACTCTTAAAGTTAGCACAATTTATAGAATTGAGACATGATCTATAATAAAATATATAAATTATTGAATAGTTTCTTCCAAATTAGTTTTAAAATATACTTGATGTCTGTAAAAAAAGTAAATAAAGTTATAAAAATAAAAAAAAAATGATGTTGATGTTGATGTTGTTTGTATTTAAAATATAGTGTTTGTTAAAAATGCATGACCAGTGTTCGTTGACGAATTCGGCAAGTGTTTTACTTTTTCAGTATTTTATCTACAATTAGGATTTTAGATTTAAGTACACGACTTGACGAAATTTTACGAGGTATGTTAAGTTTACAATATATGGCCATATCCATACTATTACCACAAAAACCTTGGGTAGCAATATCATCTTGAAAGTATCACGTGATGTCATTAGATTTTCTTCTAAGAAGTTAGAAAAAATTACAGTTGTAACTTTCTATAACCATTTCGATAATCAACCCACGAACTTCTTCACAAAGAACTATTCATTCTTTTGTAATGTTTTTTTTATATCTACGTTTTTACAGAATGTGATTTTTTCTTTTACAAATATCTTATTAGTACGTAATTACATAGAACATAGTATTAAATAAGTTATCGTCGTAATTTACTTCTGTATTCATAAATGTGATTGTCCAAAGGATCTAGAATGAGCTAAAGTACATATATAAAATAATCCCCTTATATTGATTTCTTCTTCTTCTTCTTCTTCTTTAATTTATGGCTTTTATTGGTGCCAATCAGGCCCTATTATTCCGCCAACGACGTGTTTTCTGTGTTAATGTTGAAGTAATTTTCCATTGTCCTTGGAGCACTTCAATTAAAGCTCTAACATTATTTTAAAGTCTTACAAACGTTTATTAGTGTCTTAACAACTTCGCTGTATCTTCATGTTAATGAGTTATATTTTATTTTATTTTTGGCGCGTTCGCCATTTTTACTCTTCCATCTTGAAAAAAAACTATATTGATTTCTCATTCATTATTTAGAAAACAGTAAGGTATTTTTTTCCCTTCGCATAGGAAAAGGTTTTAGAATATACGGCCACTGCTTCAATTTATACAATAAATACCAGTTATATATTACTTGCAGTGCCGATCAGTGTTGCCAAATTATAAAAATTGAAAACACAAATAAAAAGTAAATAACTTCAATGTGTTCTTTCAATTTTATGCCAGGTAACTTAGTGGAAAGTTATTTCTTTTTCTTATATGTATCTTAATACTATTGTTAGAATTTTTGTAACTTAATATCTACATAGCTTGAAAAAGTATCCCTTCGTTATAGGATTTTTATTTAATCCCAATGACGTCGTTCATTCTAAATGCCGTGGATAAGTTTAAGGTAAGATTATATGTAATCTGTATATATTGAAAAGGATACTGTGCGAAAGACAATATAAAAAATTAGAAGTTACATAAGGTTTACATAAATTAATGTACCCACTTTCTCGTCGCTTTTCTCAATTATTAAATTATTTTCATTTAATTTATTTTTATTTTCCTTTTTCTTTTTCAGCCAACCAGCCAGTCACTGTTTGATTCTTTTCATTTCTTTTAATTCGATTTCTAACCTACCAGTCAATTACTGTCGCTGGCCAGAAAGAAGTGTTGGTCTATTACCAAAGGCAACACGTCTCTATGGCCGAAGACAAAAATTTTGTTGACTCCCTAAATTTTTCAATTTTAAATATTTGTGACGGTAGTCGTGTAGTGAGACGAAAAAAGTTTGAGGAAATAGTTTGTCGTTATTTTACTTTGTAAATATGTAAATAGTGTATAATTATTTGCAAAATCTTAGTCTATAATATGTCGTAAATATAGTAAGGATATTTATCTTTTTTTTACAAAATAGAAGATTTTGTTATTTCCATGTTATATATAAAAATCATTTTAAAATCTAGACAATGGATTGATAATTTTAATGTTCTATTTTAAAAAAAAGGTAATGTTTAGGATCAATACATGGGCATAGGTGTTAAATAAATAAAATGGAATGTCACTGGTATGGTGAGCAACAACAGCAGTAACTATGACAAATACTTTTTTGTAAAACAGCAGAAATTCATTGTTTCGTTGAAATCTGGCGGATATTGACATATTGAAAAGTTTAAGTTATATTTGTTTGCTTTTTCTGACATTACATTGGTTTTTCTGTGACGTACAAAAACCGTACAATTTCCTCCGTGCCTTCTCCATTTCACAGGTCACTGGCGAAGTTGTGTGTGCCCTGTTACACCTGAATTTATTGAAAGAAGAAGAAACATCTTACCTTTACTTACACTTTTTCACAGTTAATTTTTCTTTAATTATGTTTTGTTCTGATCTTATGAAACCTGGGGCAAATAATGACCTACAGGTTTGTAAATCGTCTCTAATATTTAAAGAAACTAGTATATTTTGAACAACTAACACTGTGACTCAAATCCATTTAAGCGAGCACAACACGACGCACTGAATTAATTTTTGTTGATGTCGCCTATTAAAACAGAGGCTTGTTAAACCATGGCATTGACTTTAAAATTTTATACGTGTGAACAAATGTTTCTTCTTTTGAATCGCTTTATGTGAAAAGTAATAATGCCGCCATTTTAAACGTCAAGTACAGTTTCGGTCGACTAAGATATTGCTTGAAGTTACCTGCCAAAGACTAAAGACGGTTGCAATATCAAACCTTATTAGAGCATTTATTATCAATACAAAACCAAACTCTTAATTTTACACCCGATAAGTAAAAATAAAACATATACACATTTAGAATTAGCTACAATTTTACAAACCAGAATGTATGGAAAAGTGAAGATAGAGGACACAAAATATCAAAATGATGGCATGTGATGTGACGTGTTGTGTGTGTTTGGTATACATTTTATAACTTAACTAATAATTTGTCATAAAAAATTAAATTCATGGAAAATATTTGCGTTTCCCTGCTTTTTGTCTCCAAAGACGTCAGAAACGGCGGTATTTACATATCACATACATACACACACTGACACATTATTGTACCATTGAGTACAATAATGTGTCAGTCTCTACTCCTGGCGGGGCAAACATAGCTAACTTTATTTTTCAATGTGTCTAGTTCGGGTGGGAAGTTGGGCCTTTCCCACCCTGTCATCAATTTATTAACTGCCTCGTCTAAACATTCTACACAGCTCGTAAAATCGTAACCGTGTTGTTAAATGTGCGATTGTACGTTTTAAACAAATAAATCTTATTACACGTCGGGATAAAGTTTAAAATGCGACGAAGGCAATTGACAATAATTAATTAACACGGAATCAGCTTCTTCTATTAAAGATTTTCATTGCCAAGACTAGTGTTTTACAAGGCATATTGGTTAAGGTCATTTATTAAATAGCTTTTATATCCAGAGGCGTCTCGAGGCCGTAGAGCGCCCTTTAGTAAGCGCAGGTTCATTAAAAGTGCAGCGGCGCCCGTGTACAACGCACACCTCAAAAAGTTTTAGTTATCTGAGCATCAATCACCATTACCTCATTAACAAACAATAATAAAATTCTTGATTTGCTCAACATTGGCTCACTCGTTTTACTAATTATAACTACGTTAGTGACACTCATAACTTAATCTTAATCTATATCTTTGATGGGGAAGTTTTTGAACTAGATTATAAAGGTGCAAAAAATTCCCCGGCAGAGACTGGAGAGTGTTGAGACTACAGATAATTGTCTAATAAATAAAACATTCGAGTATTTATATTTTGTTACGATTACAAGAGTCCTTGAATTTCAATTCAGTTTCGTATACATTAGTCAAAGTGGTCAGAAAGGGTAAACATATGATTAACGTAAAATTTGCTATTAGCAGAGTGACTAATGAGTTTCTCGCCCATATTTTATATGACTCAATTGCTAACATCAAAATGGTCTCCAGTAATAGATCCGTTAGTTTGTTTTAATTATTGTAAATAATTGTAAATTAGATAAAATGTAAACGTTGTATAGCGCCATCTGATTCCACTCGAAATAACCAATCTTACTTCACAGCTAAGTAAAAAAACAATACTTTTATCTATTTATTTATATCGGAGATTCTAGGAAATTAAAACAAAAACCCTCAAAAGCGCCATAAAATATGCAATCCCACAAGTGACGCTATGCAGAGTTTACAGTTTAAATAGACGTAGGACAACCAAGAATTATCATAACAAACAATATCACAAAAGTCTTCCAATAGCGTAAGTAAATAGTTGTATATGTTTAGAAATGTATTATAAAGAAATAACTGTACGTTTTAAGATACTAATTATAGTCATAAATTAATCTTAGCATTAATCTATCAATTTTCTAAATAAAACTGTTTGTTGTTTTTCTATCAGCTGTTCAGATGCAGGCTGTGTGTATGGCCCGTAGACAAGATGACATTCTAAATACGCTAACGTTGAATGACGTAATATCGGTAAGTCACGTGATCGCATGAACAAATTGTAACGTCATCTTGGATAGGGGGCTGAGGTATCGTAAATGTATGATGTCATAAATCATCACTATTTTCGTACAGGAGCCACTAACGTTTTCGAAGTAACGAGGCCTCAGTGGTCACGTGATCAAATTTAATGATGAAAAAGTATAATGGATAACCCTATTGGATAAAAATTGTCAATATACTGGACGGTGTTTCTACCTATAAACAAAATTGACATCACTCTTTAAAGTACTGGCAGTGCAAATCAGAATACACCTCCAACGCCCAAAACGTTAATAAAGTAGCATATTACGAATATATAAATGGTATAGTTTCAAAATTGCAAATCGCCTACATTTTTCCCAATTTATTTATTATTACCCGATTAGTGCAAAATCACTTATTTATTTTAACAATTAAGTCATTTCGTTGTTCATGTTTTCATATATTGGGACAGAAAAATGTACACTCATCTGCTAAGACTGCTAAAGTAACAAATTGAAATGCTAAAGTAATTATGTTTATGGCAATTTTTAATTAATACAATAAAGACATCAACTTTCACTATTGTTATGAGTCTACAGTCTCCATATAAATATTACTTTCAGTTTAGCCAAGCATGACAATGGCGAATTTTTATTATTTTTATTCTGTATTCATACAAATGTTATATGTACTAGAAGGATAATATTCTCAATTTAATTAATTAATTAATATATAATATAAAAATATACATACTTAATAAATAAATAAGTTTATTTAAGGTAGATAATATTAGGTAAGGTAGATCAAAAAATAAGGTTTATTTATAGTAATTGAACAATTGATGTTCGCGTAATGCATGCGTTGAATTTTTAATAAGTAGAGGTTGGAATTCACGTGCACTTATATTCTTTTTTTTTCTCTTCTATAAATTACAAAAAAGAATCTGACTAAAACTACTGCCTGAGCATAAAACTGCAAGGAAGTACTTAATAATGTCTCCTTCAAATCTTTACATCTCCCTCCCCAAACCTCCCGGTAATTCCTCTTTATTCTACATATTCGACGTCATTTGGCACTAGGTACGGCCGGCGTGTTTAATAATGGCTACACAGCTTTTGCCAGCACCGAGGCCATCCAATCTATACTACAATGATATTATTAAGCTTAAGCTGCTAATCTTTGGAACCAGTTCGAGTTGAATAACTCATTTGGTATTGAATAGAATTTATGTAGGAAAGCGTTATTGACGAATAAGACGTTTGAGGAACACCAATGAAAAATGTTCGAAACGTAAACTGTTAAAGTTGAGCAACAATATTGTATGGCGGAATTGTTCCTCTTAAAATGTTCAAAAACAATTCCAAAATAGTATTTCTATCTTTTAAGAGCCAGTAGTCAAGATGTCATTCTAAGTACGCTAATGCCAGCAGAACGCTTAAAAATGTATGGGAATGACGTATCATAATGATATGTCACGTGAGCACATGAACAAATCGTAGCGTTATAGTCGTTCGACGTAGCGTTATCGTACTTAGAATGGCATGTTGACTAGGGGAGAAGGTTGGCTGACTATAACCTTTTTATGGCAATCTAGCTTGTTCTTACAATCGCTGTTACGTGACACAGGTAGCAAAGGCGCGATTTTAGTTGTTATAAGAATGTTGAGGTACAAAAAAAAACAAATAAAAGTAATTAATTTTATGTACTGATTTCTTCGTTTGCATTCATTTAAAGTCATTATATAATAAGTTATATATGTTTGTATTTAAGTATATAAAAATTCGTTATTTAACTAAGAAGAATCAGTAGAAAAATATTAATTGTTATTTTTAGAAATGAATGTTATCTTTTGCGAATATTGATATTTTTAAGTTTGCTTAACTAGAATGTTGAAAATATATTAAAATATAACTTATCGATGTTTTATTGTCCCAATAGCTTAGACATAGATACACAATTCTACTAATACTAATGGTCGCCTAGAGATCTAAATTAATAAAATTTAAATTAGAATTTTATATAATTAAAATTCATTATTAAGGTTCTATTGTCAAAGCCTATACTTCTGTGATCACACATTTCACAATGCTACTTATTTGCATATTTTTTCATCAAATTCCAAATGAGATTTAAATAAAAAAGAAGCAAATAATATTTAAAATGAAGAAACCGTCTTATTTATTTCCTTTATTGAAACAAAACACTTTAAAATAATTAATAAATGATAAAAAAAACTTCTCTGTAAACTATAAAAACTCTTTCGTCGGTTGCTGAATGTCTGACAAATAAAATTAATCTATTCTCTATATGACCACAGGGTTCAACAATAAACAAAAGTATATGTGAAAAACATGGGTAGTGTGTGTCATCATACATTTTATTTACTGATGTATTATTGGACATATTTAAAAAAAATAGAACTCCTTCTCTATATAAAATATAAGCGTGGAAAATTTCATACTCCTCCGTCTGCGCAATTTACGTAAAAAAGTATTGGCTTCATTTACTAATTTATAAATAAAATATTCGATAAATTACATGCTTGTTTGTCAGGTTAATTCCATGTGAAAACAAACTTATTCTAGTACTGTCTAACATATTTATACACAGATGTGGCAAAGACTATTATTTCTTCCCTTATTGACACAAGTCAAGGCAATTTATCATATATATCAAATCAAATCAAAAATATCTTTATTCAAGTAGGCATATTACAGCACTTTTGAATCGTCAAATTATATTTTTTTTCCACACTCTGATTCTAATATACATCTGATGACGGTACTCAAGATCGGCTTAAAATCTAAAGTTACGAGGGTTCCTTCGCGCCCTGATCCGAGAAGAACCCACAACAAACTCAGTCGGGTTTTTTTTTTTACCATCATCATTACAATAACAAATTAGTTTACTATATTTTAATTAAAATTAGAGCAATTTGTTCACTCCCAAGCGTTTCTATCGTCTAGGTAATCTTGCAACTTATAATACGATTTTTCTATCAACTTTCTTTTAACAAAGACTTTGAATTTATTAATTGACATCTTTAGAACGTCTTGTGGGAGTTTATTATAGAAACGTATACAGTTACCCTTAAATGAGTTGTTAATCTTATGCAGCCTACTAGAATTTATAACAAGTTTGTTTTGGTTTCGTAAGTTATATGATGTACATTCACTCTTTTTATTAAAAGAGTCAATGTTTTTATGTACATACAACAAGTTTTCTAATATATATACGCAGTGAACTGTCATTATGTTAACTGCCTTGAATTTGTTTCTTAGCGACTCTCTTGGACCCATATTGTAAATCGCACGAACGGCCCTTTTCTGCAGCACAAATATTGCATCTATATCAGCAGCATTACCCCAAAGTAGAATACCGTATGACATAATGCTGTGAAAATAGCTGAAATATACCAGTCTGGCAGTATCAACATCTGTCAGACGACGAATTCTTTTAACTGCGTAAGCCGCAGAGCTGAGCCTGTTCGATAGACCACTTATATGGGGCCCCCACTGTAATCTGTTATCTAACGTAATGCCTAAGAAAACGGTACTGTCTACAAGGTCTAGTTCCTCATTATTAAGTTTAACAATGGTTTGCATTTGTTTAACATTAGGCAGACTAAATTTAATACATTTTGTTTTATTTGCGTTGAGCAATAAATTATTAGCTTCAAACCATTGTACCACTTTATTGAGAGAGCTGTTTACGTCGTCATAATTTGTTTGTCGCCTATTAATCTTAAACAACAGCGAAGTATCATCAGCAAACAGAACAATCTCATGATCACCCTTAACAAAGTAAGGAAGGTCATTGATATAAATGAGGAAAAGAAATGGTCCTAGTATGGAACCCTGTGGGACTCCCATTTTTGTCACAGACCCCGCAGAAAGCTTGCCATTGACACAGACCTTTTGCGTTCTATTGGTTAAATATGAACTCATCAGGTCTAATGCTGTGCCCGCGAGGCCATAGTGTCGCAATTTCCCGATCAGGGTTTCATACTGAACACAATCGAAGGCCTTAGACAGATCACAGAAAACGCCAAGCGCGTCACGTGAATCCTCCCAGGCCTCGTAGATATTGAGTAATAACTGTACGCCAGCATCGGTAGTCGAGCGACCTCGAGTAAAGCCAAATTGCTTATTATGTAATAAATTATATTTTTTGAAATGTTTTAGCAACTGGTTCAACATTATTTTCTCAAATATTTTACTAAAGGTTGGGAGAACCGATATTGGCCTAAAGTTACTAGGGTTCGAAGTACTGCCTGACTTAAACATCGGTATTATTTTGCTGTACTTCATTAAGTCAGGAAATACACCACAATCTACACAATTGTTAAAAATTACCGCCATGTCTGGTGCAACGATGTCAATTAATGATTTTACAAGGTTAACTGACAAACCCCACAAATCGTTAGTTTTTTTGTTATTAATTAAATTAAATGACTTAATAACATCAGAGGCATCGACACGACTGAATTTAAAAGTACTATGACATTGGGGCAAGCTATCAGCTAGCCAAGAGAGTGCAATGGAAGGTGAGGAGTTCAGTGATTTCGTAGTTGAGACAGGAATTTTTGTAAAAAACTCTTCAAAAGTATTAGCAACCTCTAAGTCTGACGAAATTTTTTTATTCTCTAAATCTAAATGAAATTCATCAAAACGCGGAGTTGCTTTTCCTGTTTCATCATTAATTATTTTCCAAGTTGTTTTAATTATATTAGTACTATTTTTTATCTTACATTTTATGTGTTGCGATTTAGCAAAAACACATTTCTTTTTAAAATCCTTGGAAAATAATCTCACATAATCCCTGAACTCTACACTAGTGTTGTACTGACGCTCAGCATACAATTCATACAGCTTTTGCCTACTTTTATGCGAATCAACCGTGGCCAAGGGTATGTTAATATTATTATTATGCTCAATAGGAGCATGTCTAAATTGTACATTGTCATATAAAATATCCATACACTCTCATAGTCCCATGGGACACGACCGGAGAGACATTATGCGCAGGACAAACGGCTTAATATGCTCTTTGAGACACAGGGGCAAAGCAGGCCAACAATTCAACTCCAGGCAAATATCAGAACAATTCCTTACAGAAAATCAATATCAATTTTGAATTAGCTCTTCCCAAGACATCATGGCCTGTTAGCGGACAAGCTAACCCCTGAGCAAATGAGGTATATACATAATATAGCAACAATAATTATTGGACAGGACTTCGTAAACGCATTATTTTAGTTTTTATCGCACAATCACTATACATCACGTATCATATTTATGAATTAAAATGTTTTATTTTATGTTATTAAAATTAGTCTCCGATCACGGATTTACTCAGGGCAGTCTAACCGGGATTAGCAAAGCTTATTATGGAAACATCGGGATCAGATACCTTATATATCGTATAAATTTCTTATAGTGTGTTTCTTATATTTTTTAATTTATTTTCTTAGTATTTCTGTATGTAACATCTGACTTGCTATGAATATATCAATCTGTATAAATTTATGCATCAGCCTGTGGTCAATGTTATTAAATGTTATCTAGAGACGTTTGCTCTAGTTACTCTATGATGTTATTTTTATTTTCCAAATAATACAGTCTGATAATTGATTAATTAACTAAACCTACTGAGTATTTTACCATATTCAGTGATATGTAATAATTATAATTCCTCAAAATTATCACAAAACTTAAATGATTATTGATGAATTTATTTTAGCATTGGCTCATTTAAGGTTATTGTATGCAAGTCGGAATGTTCTGAAATGGTTTATTGTTTTTAAAAACATACAAAAATGGATCAATCTAAAAATATGTACTGCCGATTCTGTGCGGAACCGAAGAGTTCTGAAAAAATGCTCGATATACTGAACGACCAGTTGAAATATGAAGATATATCGAAGAAGCTCAATTTTTTAAACGCCATGTACGTGAACGTAAACAGGGAAAACAATTTACCTAATACGGTATGTTTCGTGTGCTACGACTCACTTAATAAAGCATATGATTTTCTAGATAAAGTCAAAAAAGCACAGACAATTTTATGTAATATATACCCTTTGGAGGATGTCGAAAAATACGATTCCTCAGACGACGACAAAATGGCTGGTTTTGACGAACCATTCAACCAAGATGATAATGAAGACGTGCCAGATTTGATCAAACGGGAGACTGTTCCGGTGGAGGTGGAAGTGGACGTACATGAAGGTGTAAACATTAAAAAGGAACCAAAAGATGAAACAGATGTGACAAGCCAAGAAAGTCAACCATATGATCAAACATTGAACGTCCAAGACATACTAGATGCAGCCATGTGTAATGTTTCATATCCTGATGTTACAATATATGCTAAAGAAGTAAATGACGCCAAAAAGAAATCCATAACATCTTGGAAAGAGTATCCATGGATATGTTCGCACTGTGACATTGAATTTCTCGATATTGTTACTTTGAGACTCCATTCAAAGATTACCCATGGGAAATGTAGTGCATTTGTTTGTATTGATTGTAACAACAGTGGGAGCGAAGATTTTGAACATTTCATCAAACATGTAAAGTTCCATAGAAAAAAATTAAGGTAAATATTTACACGTGATAATAAATTTTAATAAAATATTCATGTGATGATATTTGTATTAAATACTTGTGCTTAAAATAAAAAAAAAGATTCTGATGCATTTGGTAAGTAAAATAAGTTCATATTTTACTATTTATGTTTTTCAGAAAACGGTGTCACTACTGTGATGAAACTGTAACTGAAGATGCGTTATCCTTCCATATAGAGGAACACTTTCAAAAAAATCAAGTGTCTTGTACTAAATGTGGAGAAATATTAAAGAACAATGATTCATTGCAAAAGCATTTGGGTGAGTATAATCTGGCAAAACCTAAAAGGAAGCCACGTCGGAAGCGAGGGACCCCACTCACTATTGAAGACCTGACTTGTGTGTTATGTAAAAAGGTTTACAAAAATCCAAATAGTTTAAGGGATCACATGAAGATTCACACAAACGACAGAAAGAGGAACTATACTTGTGACCGATGTGGGAAAATGTTTTATAATAAAGGGACTCTGACTTCACATATTATGGCACACGACAAGGTCCGCCCGCACATTTGTAGAATTTGTAACAAATCATTCCTGTTCCCAAATATGTTGAGACGTCATGTGGAAATGCACTCGGGGATAAAACCTTTCTCCTGTGAACAATGTGGAAGGTGTTTTAGGCTACAGTACCAATTGAATGCTCATAAGATAATACACACAGACTCTATGCCTCATGTTTGTCAATACTGCAGCAAAGCCTTTCGTTTCAAACAGATTTTAAAAAATCATGAGAGACAACACACAGGGGCAAAGCCATATTCTTGTCAAAATTGTGGTATGGAGTTCACTAATTGGTCAAACTACAATAAACATATGAAGCGACGGCACAATCTGGATACATCTAAAAAGAAAATCACACCAGCTGGAGTTTTTCCTAGAAACCCACAAACAGGGGAGCTGGTTCAATACAGCGATGCTGGCACTGAAGAGTGGAAGAGTAAAATCATGATACCCGGAAAGCGTGGTAAGAAAAAAGGTATTAAAAAAGAAAGTATATCGTAGATAATGCAATGTCTTCATAAGTTTGCATCTTGAAGTACAAAATATATTTTTTATGTTGGAATTACAATTGATGTAGCAACTTAGATTTAATAATAAAGTTAAGTAAAACACTTGCAAATATTGTCCTATGGCCTGAAGTGTAGTTTATTTTAAAATGACCAAACAGCGTTTTAAAATGTAATATTGTACTTTTTAAAACACTGTTTGGTCATTTTCCAGCATCTATACATATAATGTCTTGTAAAAGATAATATAAAAGAGCTTTAAATATTTTGTATGTACTAGAGTATTGACAGTCACAAAATGAAAAATCATTCTCTTTTGTTAAATAATTTTACCCCTCTACTTCGAGAATGGTGTCATCCACGGTCATCACAAGACATGGCACATGTGAACACTAGTACGAATCACAAAAAAGGGAATATCATTATTGTATATATACATGTTAATTGCATTACCTGAAACTTATGTGGAATTAACAAGTTAAATTTACATACTTTAACAAGTTAATATACACAAAATGTCAAGTTATTTTTATGTTTTCAAAATATTACTAGCCAGTGTGATATGAATCTATCCTATTTATAAGTTATTGCAGTTATGATTGAAAAAGGAGCAGCCATACCATATAACTAATCAAGAATTTATGACTTGCTTCACTAAATACTTATAACTATGTGCAAATCACCATTAAATATATATACTTATCGCCTAAATTTACTAAAGGTTCATTCATTGTATGTATCTGAACTGGTGGGTGGCTTTGGTCATGACTAGTCACCACCTTACAAGTCCTTTAAACAGTATTGAACAACCATTCATATTTTTTTAATTATATGTATGATTTTTGGATGGTGTGGTTTGAGTTTTATAATGTGTGTGAATTCAATTTTTTATTTCTTTTACGATGCGTAAACAGGGATAGACAAAATTCAATGTGGTTGATACAAAATACATGCCACAATTATATTTTCTCTACTTAAAAGAGTGAGGATTATTAATTTTTATTTTATGTTAATTATGAATTGAAAAATGGTCCAACAATGAAGTAGACAACTACATTCGCATATGTACACCTGTTCTAATAAATAAAAGCAATGTCATGAATCGGCAGAAAATATTTTATCAATCAAAGCAAAATGCAAAAATGGCGTTCTTTTTAAATTACAATAATATTGATATTACCAAATCTTTGCAATACTTTAAATTAAGTTCTTTTGTTATTTTTCTCTTCACATTAATAGATGACATAAATTGATACTGAATTAAATGAAATAAACTTACATAAACTTTTCCGATTGTGTACAAAAGCCGCGCCAAAAATGGGACCACCTCTCAAGTCAAAAATTTTTATTTACACTTCACCTAGTTCTCATTTACTTATTTTTGATCAGAAATACTTGTAGTATATAAAAAACATCATCTTTATACATGTATTCGACCCTAAATGAAACACTTTCAAATTTTATGAACACAAACATACGGAAGTTGATGTTCTATGTACACTACATTGTAACTAGCAGAGTTACTACGTACTTCCTAAACACTGTCGTGCAACTAGACTTGATCGTTGATAATTTAATTTTTACGATTATTAATTCATGAGAAAAAGACCATTAAATGATTAATAAATACAAGCAAATCAAAAACGATTTTCAAATATAGACTCGGACTCCTACAAATATCGCTTATTTTATATTCATACAAAAATGTCATTATATTGCATTAATGTTAATTTCGGAAACGACTTCCGATTGAAGCGCACAATAATTAATCTTATAATGTATGCCATATATTGTACCGTGTACCCTCTGTTAATGATGTATTATTTAGACATAACTTTTATGTAACGAAATATATATATGCTAAACAAATGTTGCATGTTATTCTTAATATCCATGAAAGCGAACAAACACTGCAAAAGATATATATCCTATTGCTGGGATTTTAACGTTTTCTCTGGTGGTGATACAGTTGAAAATGATATCGTGTTAGCCTGATATGAAGCACTTTTAGCTCGTAATTTGCTTGCTCGGCGGCACATTTTTGCAGATAGTGGTAATGAACCATGGCCGAAGCCTTTCACTAGCCCAGACTGTAAAAAAATTTTAAACGCAATTTCCTAATTTTGCCTTAACGGGTTCGAATCTTTGCTAACGAACTTAGCATGCGCATTATTGCACCGGCACGGCCGTTAATTTTTTTTAATGTTTCTAATTTACTATACCTATTACCAACAAGGTACATATTTTATTGATAATAGAAAAAATGGTAACTGATAACACAGTATATAATACACATTAAAGAGTTTTAAACAATAAACACCTTCTTCGGTAAATAATTATATAGATTAAAATAACAATTGTGTTGGCATTTATAAAGATATGCTTAACAGGGTTTACTAAGACATCTTATATAAAAAAAATATTTACAGTTATTTATACTGTCATTGATTTATATTTTAGAACATACACCACTTCTCCTAAAAAAGACGTGGTGGTCCGTAGTCTTAATACGAAGTTATTAATAAGAAACGTATTTTTAAAAATATCACATCAACCCAGTTCTGACAATGGACAATCATATGTAGGCTGTATGGTCTAAAACGTGTGCCTTTACCATTAAAGGAATGATTTTAAAAAGACCTATTATATTTATTATGAAGCACAGCAAGTAGTAATGACAAAAATGTGAAATATAGAAAATCCCATTCTAACTTATTTCGCTTTGAACTAAAATAAAAGTAATTGGATCATGGATACTTCAGGAACTTCGTATTGTCGATTTTGTGCTGAACTCAAATCGACTATACAAATATTCGACCTTTTGAACGAAGCCACAATACGAGCTCAAACAGTGAAAAAGTTAAAAAGGTTTAACATAAACATTGAGTTCAGTGACGAAGACTCCTTGCCCGGCACCGTGTGCTACTCGTGTGTCAGTGCACTAACTATAGCTTTCGATTTTATATTAAAAATAGAAAAGGCTCAAGAGGTGCTCCAAAGTGTTATCGTAAAGAATGATATTAAGAAGGAACATCTTTCTGACTGTGACGACGACGGACAAAACGACTCGGACGTAGGATACAACGATGTCGACATAAAACTTGAAGACGACGGCCGAACACAACACCCAGAAGAAGCCAACAAATATACTGGGAAAAAAAAGAAAAAAAATGCGGCGGCCAATGATTTAGATGGTTTGCCTCTATCGCAGTTGAAATTAACGTGGCGAGATTATAACTGGCAGTGTGCTTATTGTGATACGCTTTTTCCAACCTTGGAAGAATTAAAAACTCATTCATTAAAGTACCATGAATGTTGCAATGCATATAGGTGTACAGATTGCAATATTCGCAAGTTGAAACTCGACAGCTTTATAGCTCATGTAAAGAGACACAGAAAATATCTAAAGCTATCATGTTACAGGTGCCATAAAAAGTTTATAAAAATAACAGAT
This sequence comes from Elymnias hypermnestra, assembly GCA_015832385.1. Lineage (NCBI taxonomy): Eukaryota > Metazoa > Arthropoda > Insecta > Lepidoptera > Nymphalidae > Elymnias > Elymnias hypermnestra. The sequence goes on along the minus strand of JACTOM010000924.1, from coordinate 4,707,656 downwards.
ACAAAATTACATTTAAATACACATTTGGAATCCAATTTCTTTTGTTCAGGTTGTAATGAAACTTTTTCTACTTCTGAAGAACTCACTAACCACAGTAATGCATATAATAGAGATTTAAAAATACGACAATTACCACCAATTGCAAAGGATAGCTTGAAGGAAAGTTTGAACTGCCCCATATGTCAGAAATTGTTCAAATATAAAGGTACATTAACTAACCACCTCTTGACACACACAGATAGAAAACGTGAACATACCTGTGAGAAATGCGGAAAGAGGTTCCTTAGCAAACAAAACCTGGCAGGGCATATGATGCTTCATGATGATGTCCGGCCATACCCTTGTGAAATATGTAAATTTAGATTTAGAACACCAGCTCAGTTGAGAATGCATGTTGGTATTCACGATGGCATTAAGCCTTTTGCATGTGACCAGTGCGGCCGCTGCTTCCGTTTGCGAAAACAGCTAGTCAACCACAGTATTGTTCACACAGATGCGTTACCTTACATCTGTACATACTGCAATAAAGCTTTTCGGTTTAAAAGTATCCTAAATCAACATGTCCGTCAGCATACTGGTATCAAACCATATTCGTGTCAGCACTGTGAAAGAACATTCACGAACTGGCCAAACTATAATAAACATATGAATAGAAGACATGGTTTGAATATGGCTAAGAAGAAAAGAACTCCAAAAGGTGTTTATCCTATCGATCCAGTGACAGGACAGTTGATATTATATGAAGAAACCAATAAAACAAACGAATGGAAGAGCAAGTTGTTGGAAGGCACTAGAAAGCCTGGTCGCCCTAAAGTTGTTTTAGACCATAATGTCGCTAACATCACTTAGCACAGTAAAAACTGATTCTTAATAATTGTGTAAATTATATATTTTATTACTTAACATCAACCGCCTAAAAGTACTTAAAGCACCAAAATTATTATTTTTCAATGTGACATTTTAGTTTTATAATAGATCTTTTCATCATGATATAATTATGCCTATTTATACCATAATATGATGAATATTGGATGTTATAGTAACTTTTAACTTTTTTCTAGTCTTAAAAACTTTATTAACTACCTATATAATGCATCCATAATCACATCACAAAATATGAAAATCAAGCTCAATCTGGATCATGAATAAGTTATAATCCAGTGAATTATGAATAATTGATATGATTTGTTCATTTAAATAAAATGTTGCTTTCTTTTTTATAGAAATTGAAACATACTATTACATGCAATGTAATATGTTTATCTTTCATTTTATAATATGTAATAATTATTGTTACTTATTACTATAATTTTTAGGGACAAACATGTAGGCACAAGATACTAAGTAGAATGTGAGATAATAATGCTACTTATGTCACATAACAGCTAGCAAGTAAAAGGACAGCTGTGTATATTTAAAGGTAAAAATAAATAGATAAATTGAACATCATTTATTTTCGCGCTATTAATGCTAAGCACCGTGGTGAGATTTTTTCATTCATTATTCTCTTGTATTTACAATCCACCACACCATGCTCCATCAAGTAAATTAAACGGTCATACATAACGAAATTTTCAAATGCTGGCTGCAAACAGTTTTGAAGTAAAACAAAGATGGCGGCTTTTTTAAACGTCACCTCGGATATTTGGCGCCAAATCGAAATGAGATCTGCAATTTCGATCTCTTTTTCATAGTCATTTTGTAATAACTTATCAATTGCGTATTGCCCATTGAGACACGCGTCGCGGTGTAACAGTTTAAAACCCGCGACAGCATCTACTGCATACGCTTCAAAATCATTGTTCAATGTCTTCAAACTGACAGCCTTGCGCTTATTCCTTTTCAATTTACAATTATCTGTAAAAGTAAACCTGTGATTATTTCTTTTTTTGCTGACATGTCAGCACTTGACTGTAATCTCACCTAATAGCAAGTGACGATATATATATAAGATGGTAGCGCGCTGAGCTGGTAAGAGTTAATATAACTAGAGGTTTTTACACAGCATCACACCGCAACGCAATTATTTCGGTTCAGCTTTGTTGGTTAGATGGTAATTAGTCACGGCCGAAGCTTAGCCAATTTAGAAAATTTAAATTTGTCCTGTACTGGCCGAAAGCTAGTACTCGCACTATTGTGCCAGCTAGGCCGTCAGAATTTAGACTTTTGATCAAGCCGTATGCCGTCAGACCACTGTCGCAGTCGTAGACTTCACATAACGAATCACTTACGTTTGTCTGCATATAGTTGCAAAGTAGCTCTTGCGAGTAAATTGAACACTAGATCGACTAAACTTTCGGCCTTTACGCTGGGAGGTTGTGTCGCTAATCTCAGAAAAGGTACCGTCAAGAGATTTACATATTTCTCCATTTGATGTTCATTGCTTTTCAACGTTTTACTCAGTGGAAAATGTTTAAATGTTCCACTCGTGTTATCCATCACCATTCTATGGTAGCAACAGGGCATTATTACTAGAGCGCGGGTATCTGACGTTTTTAAGAATATATCCAAGACGTCCACTGTCAAATCGGCACATGCGTGTAGTCCAGCTAAACAGAAACTATCAGATTCCGGAAATTTGTCCCTCACATGTCCTTCAATGACGAGATGAGATTCCTGATTTATAGTGTGCTTAATATATTTCACCCGCTCGATTGAATCAACATGATATTTCCGTTGTCGTTTCTTGGCGGCGATGTAATGTTTTTCATTGCATTCTAATCCTAATACGTTATAGTGTGCAGTTTTGAACAGTTGCTCATCTAAATAGCCCTGAAATTATATGAAAAATCGTATATAAGTGAAGAAGGGCTATTCACTGACTCACCGCGAGGTCTCCCATACATCCACATTTCGACGAATAGACACTAATACGCCATATACACGCAGAAATATCATTATGGGAGCATCACGCGGTTTGCAGCCACGGCTTTTAACATATTTTAACCCCTAAGGCGGGATAACACATGTGTTTCAATAATATTTTTGTAACGCAAACTTACCAGGCCGGATCCGCAATCTACAATAGTGTCGCATTTGATATCGCTGCAAATATTTTTAATTTCATTCGCTAAATAAACAATCTCGTGTTTCTTCTTGGCACTCAATGGGGCGTCTATTGAAATCTCTAAATTCTCGTCACTTTTGAATTCGTCATATCGCACCGTAAGTTTATCCAAATATTGAAAAAATTCTATCAAATATTCAGAATTTGTGCCACGAATATCGAAGTTTTCGGCAAAAACTTCCAAGTTTTGAATGTCCACATCGATACTTTCTAGTGCATTATTAACTAACAAATCCGTATTTGGAAAATTGAACAGATTTTCATATTTTTGTATGAACATAAAAAACTCTTCAAAATAATATGTTGGTCCTTCGAAGCCGCATGGTAAGGCCATCTGAATCTGCGGATTCAATGTAAATTGATTGAGTATTAGCAACATATTTCTTATTCCTTACACATTAGTACGTGTTTGTGATTTCACGTGACAATAAATGTTGAACAAGTAGAGTCGAAAAAACCCACAATGCTGCTTTAGCGGATACCGTAATCCATTGATGGATGTACGGCAAATGGATTTACTTCTACTTTAAACAAATATGTCAAAACATTTTTATACAAAAAGCATATTTTATATAACTTGATTAGACTGTTAAGGTGCCACCGATGGGCACAGATCTTCTCACTCATAGAAGAAAGGTATGTCGACCCAAAATTATACTCTACTGCCGACTGACAAGCTACACTTATTCCGGGCTGGTTTCCTCACGGTGCTTGCCTTCACCGAAATGTCAAATTTGAAACAAAAATTAGGCACATACAACTCGAGAATGATACCCGCCCAGGCTTAGTCCAGAGACTGTTAACAAGAAAGTATGTGCCTCGGAATGGCAAACATCATAAAATAATTACATACTTTTTTTTTTCTTATATTAGTCACATGGTTTACAGTTCATACATTTAATGCAATTTGTGGGTACTCTACTGGTATATTGTTTATTTTTAGCTCTTTGGATTGACTCGTTTGCGTTCCTTAAGAAGTAAATAAATAAATATTGGTTTGTTATTTCCAATGTAGTTTTTATTAATAGAAAGCAATATAATAGGAGCAACAATGCTTTTCGTTCCTTACAATGCTAAAATGATACAAAGATTCTGTTGCCATTATATTTATTAACAATCTCAACATTTTATACTCTGGAATAAATATATATATAAACAAAGATTTTGTAGTAAGTTACATTTATGGAATTTATATGAAATATTAAGTACAAATATGCAATTTTTCGTCACTTTCCTATACATTACATTGCGATGTCTTCTATAAGATGAATTAAAAACGCGATGAACAATAATTGCCTTTGCAGTTTTTTTTTTTTCCGAAAGGTTAGCGCTTGAAGATCTCATGTCACAGTAAGTGATGATACAGTCTAAGGTAACATGGTAATTTATCTTCACTAATTTTGGCGACCACATTGTCGCAATTGAAAGAGTAGCCGCAGCCTTACATTTATCATAACTTACCATCACTTGAAAGTAGTCAAGCGATAACCTGGCAGCAAATAAAAAAGGGAGCAACTCAGCGAAATTTTTTTGCTTGGCGTCACATCTTTGCCTATCGATTGGTAAGTAGCCACGACCGAAGCCCCCAACATTGTAGATCGACAATTAGAAAAAAGTTCCTGTGTTTTCCCTCTGGGGGACTCCAGTTAAGCATTGCCAGCGAGACCTTGGGGAAACTGATATTTAAAATAGAAATAAACCTTTAAAACGACCAGTAAAAGGGCACACTCTTAAATGCAGTTAAATATTTCGTACATTTCCGCTTAAGCCAAGAAATTACGTGTAACAGTGACCTAATATTAGCCCTCCCCGTTAAATATAAAGTAAATATCAATCATAGGGCGTGTTCATTAACAGAAATTATGTCTATAGGAAGATCATGAATGACATAAATGTACGAATCCAATCATCAGCGTCTAGATGAGACAATCGCTTCAACAAATATCAACACCTCCGACGAAATGTGTGGATTATTATGAAAATCAAACCTTAACGCTGGTGATGTAAACTACATTTTAAAATGATAAGAGTTATTGTTATATAAAGACCTTATTATTCTAAATCAGGGCTTGCAAAATTTGAATGTATTTGAAAGAATTATTAATATTCTAGTAGTACGGCATGAATATTCATTTAGAAAGCTTCTTCAGCTACAAATAAAATGTCGTGCCCTCTAAAATTACATTTTAGTCAAAAACTGCCTTTATCATGTACCATGTCCATTAAAGACAAATAAACCACAAACATCAGAAGAGGCAATAAATCGTGCGACATTTGAAAGGTCTTCTATCAATTCGCATTCGCAACTCGAATATCCCCACCCCGGAGATATCCATCATCTTGGAAAGCTGATATTAAACCCCACCTATGGTTATTCACCGGAACCCAAACGGCAGATTCTAGAGAGACGACGATATACCGACGACCGCTCACTGGATTAGGAAAAAAACATTGGAAACATGTGAATCATTTAAAATTTGAAAGCCCACTAATAGAGACTGAGTACATATATCTAAGAGAAGCTACGGGAAATCAAATGCTCCAGGTTAATCGATGACAATTCATTCCTGCGGTCCACTAATTGTCTCCCAGAGCTCGTTATCCTTTCTGATTTGCTGGGCCGCCCCGTCCCCTATGATGCACTTGCCGGCCCACTTATCGCGCTTAAGGTATTTCTCGCAGACTTCGATCAGATCTTGCTTCTGAACGGCCAGGACGCGCTCCCTCTGAGTCTGCCAGATGTCGTACGACAAGCCGTACAGGAACATGTCGACGCCCTTCATGTGTTCCGCGATCGGTTGATCCATTTGTTGTAAAATGGAGAGCTTGGCTTCGAATAGATTCTGATCGTCGATTAAGTTCTTGTTTTTCGCCATCCAATCGGTCGTCTCGTCGAAGACGTCCATGGTGACACGTGTGTTGGGGTCACGGTAGGAGTAGTAGTTGAAAACTCCATCTATAGTCAACATGGCACCACCGCCGTATGCCCCGTTCTGCTCTCGGACGATGGGATGAAGGTACTTTGACGTTATAAACCGAGATAATACCCTTAATTTAGGATAGTCAGGGTCCGTGTAGGGCACGGTCGGAACGACTTTCGAGCAAAAATTGACAGGAATGTTCATGGAAATGTGTATGCCCCGGTTGTCTTTCTTTGGACTCTTACAATCGACCCAATTTATCCTGTTCACATCTTGCACATCATTACTACACAGATTTTTACAAAACTGGTCCACAAGTTCGTGAATGTTTTGGTTACTGTTTGAGTAGTGAAAAGCCGCTCTCAAATTGGTACCCTTTAAAACGCTTTTACCTATAGCGTCCACTGTTGCCTGTATATCCTCAACACTATATACTCCTTGCACTTCCTGCATCTTCATTATATGCCTGATTCCTAAAAGACTTTCCTTACATTCGTCCACTGAAGAAATAAGGGATCTAGCAGCTTGCATTGCATATGTATGGCCGTTGTCTATTATTCCACTTGTCAAAGAGGAGCAATAATTGTTAAGCAACATGGTCATCCTTTCGCTGTTCGCAAAATTTGGTCTAGCAAATATTTCAGTCCAAATATCTAACATTCTTTGCAAATTCTCATCGAGACAATGACTGCTTATGAGAATGCCCTGCTCGTATTGTTCCTTCTGATCGATGTGTTCAGTGATATGAGTTAAAACGGAAATACCTGATGTAGACTTACTAACATATTTATCAAAATCTCTATAATTATATGTCTTAGTATCAAATTTATCCAAGACATAATTGAAGAAGGGCAACAATTGTCTGTGCTTATCACTCAAACTATCAGTACCCAAAACTCCCTTAAAATATGTCACTCCATTAGTATTTGCTTCACATAACTGTAGCGGTACAGTGCCTGATATGGTGTGTTTCAAAGAAGGTGCTGTTTTATTTAAAGTAATCTCTTCAATTTTCAAGCAAGGCAGGATATCGAGATTCTGCACTTCTTTTTGAACTTTCGAAAGTTTAAGGCCATCAGCGAATATTTCTTCCTTTTGCTTGGTAGTTAACTGCTTCACTTTAGATTTCAGCAGCTTCGCTTCAGCCTCATTGAATATGTCGTCAAACTTTTGATCTGGTTCCATTGTCATGATTAATTTGTGATTGTTTAGCACAAAATACTTTTCTATTACATCTTTTATGTAGTGTGGGTTCATCAGATCTTCCTTCAACTTATTAAGTAACTGATTAACTTTTAAAGAGCTCAATATCTGTCCATTATGATTCCACAAAGGCATCAAACTGAAAAGCAAATTTAAGCCAAATTTAGGGTTCTGGTGTTTAATAGATAGCTCAAAGCCATGTAAAACACTTTCAATATGATTTTTTTCAAATCCTTTAGAAAAAATATTGTCAATCGTCTGATTGACAATGTTTTCAACTGTTTCAAAATTACTTTTTTCCACATCCCTCAAACCGACGACAAAAAGAGTATCTCTAATTTGATTATCATAACCAGTCAGCGAGTTATAGCCACCGGAGATATTTTTTTCTATTAAGCTCTTGTAAAATGCTGAGTTAGGCCCGATCAACATTAGTTCAGACAAAGCGGTCAACATAAATGTCTCATATATATTGGTCACATCAGACAGTACATAACCAATTGCTATTTGATTCTGTTTTTCAATGGGTCCCCCATATTGGTCAACTCTACAAGGTATATTAACTTTCTTCACTAACTTCCATCGCTCTTGAGGTGCCACAATGGTGTGTTTAGGATCTAAGAATTGATATTTGCTTAGATAACTTTCATTTAAAAATTTGAGATTATGTTCAAGAGGAAAGTTGCCATATGAATATATTCGTGCATTACTGGGATGGTAGTATGTTCCATGGAAATTTTTCAAATGTTCATGGGTTAGGTCAGGAATGCACAAGGGGTCTCCCCCTGACACATATCCATATGTGCCTTTAGGCAGTATGGTGTTAATAAATTTTTGTCCAAATAAAGAACTTGTTTCTGAAAAGGCTCCTTTCATTTCATTATAAACTACACCTTTGAATATTAAATCTGACTTATTGTCTTCTAATTTGGAATGCTCCAACCGCCAACCCTCTTGCAAGAAATCAAGTCTAGATAAATTTGGCTTAAATACAGCATCCAAGTATACTTTTTGAAGATTCCTGTAATCAACTTCATTTTGTGATGAAAATGGGTAGAGTGTGTAATCGGGCCCTGTCAATGCATTCATAAATGTAGCTAAAGACCTATTGAGCATTTTGAAAAAAGGGTCTCTTACTGGATACTTCTCTGATCCACATAATACAGTATGCTCCAGAATATGAGGAGTCCCTGTTGAATTTTGAGGTGTAGTTCGGAAGCCTACAGAAAATACATTATTTGAATCGTCTCTTTCTAAATGCAAATATTCAGTCTTGGTTTTTTCGTGTGTAAGAAGGTACGCTGTCATATTATACTCCTTAATGGGCTCGACTTCATTACACATAAACCCATGGTAAACTTTTCCGGACTGCAAGGTCTTCGGGAAGTTTTCCTTCTTTTTTAGAATGCCAGTAGCGTACGACCTTTGACTGACACTGTGGAGGCGTTTCTGTAAGTTTATCCATTTAGAGTGCTGAATTCTTGAATACATTTTTTTCTTACGTATAATTAAGTCTTCACGCCTGCAACACAATAATCACTCACTTTTTTCTATAATACCGAAGGGTATGCGAATAATAATATCGCCAGTGGCTCAGTTAATCGTATTAAGCATAAATTAATCTACTTTCCGAAGTTTGTGAAACCGATAAAACAAATGAAAAATGATGCAACATTATTATACTTACTTATAATTGCTTCTCGACACTACAAATAGTTATTAATTCAATTATAAGTCTTTTCTTCATATAACATAGGTATATTTCATCTGCAATCTATTAATTTTCATATTTTTTTGTAATATAACCTCACGTCAGTACAAATGCCGGATTTATGAAATATATTAAATGTCAAATGCGAAATGTCCCACGACAGTATATAAAATTGTGCGACTACCTACATATATGGTTGACAAAATATATCAATGAATTTAGTTTTATTCCACACTATATTATGTATTTGTATTTGATTTAGTGTTATGTATTAATTTATTTTAAAGTCTTCTCATAAAACAGCAATATGCTTGTAATGAAACGTTTTGACAAGTTTTCTTTGCACAGATTAAATAGAGATCTTTTTCATATGGAACCATACACGTGTTTACGTGCGGTATCCAATTATAAACATTATTTCAATATTCAATGACTAAAAAATAAAACAAAATGAGTTTATACAACTTTAAAAAGATCGCCGTGGTCCCCACGGCTAAGGTAAATATTCTCAATTAATAACAGTGATAAATACGTAATTTAATTTAAGATAAATAACCTATTACAATAATGTTTTATATTTGCAGGACTTTATTGATATAATATTGTCGAAAACACAACGAAAAACTCCAACAGTTGTACATAAACATTATAAAATAACTAGGATTCGGGCATTTTATATAAGAAAAGTGAAATATACGCAACAGAATTTTCACGACAGATTATCACGGATAATACAGGTACAATTATTTCTATTTGTTTTTTCTAAAGAATGTACGTTAGTTCATCTATTCCTTATAACCAGATATAAGTAAATGCAAGGCATTAAGTTATTAAATTAAGGTAAGATTTAGTAAAATAATTGTGTAACATTATTTCAACACATAATTGCTGTAAGTGTCCTGAGATTCTATTGTTACAATAAAATAAATTTATTGATCGTGGATTTACCAAGAAAACACATAGATTTGCTAGCCTTACTTGCGCAGTGTGAGTACATACTTTGCTAGTAGAGGCCCCAGATTCGGCCCCTGGTAGTGTGAATATGCAAAATTGAATTTCTCACTTAGTCTAAGACTGGATTGATGGGATTCTTTGGCAGTGGCTAGTTACCAACCTACCAACAAAGATGTACCTCCAAACAAAGTGTTCTGTTATGATGCTGTCTAGAAACCACATGGGGTATATTGTCTCTTACTAGATTAGTGCGCTTTCATCTTAGATTGTATTATTACTTACTATCAGGTGAGATCACAGTGAAACGCTAATAACTGTCAACAATAAAAATAAAAGATGTTCAATTAATTAGATTCACATAAGAATAACAGGTACATACAAACATATTACAATAAGATATGATGATTTTTATTTTACTTAAATAGATGTTTACATAAACATATGGAAAATTAGGAAAAAATGTGGATTTCTTTATTTTATACAATAAATATAACATTAAATATGTAAATAAAAGAGGAAAATTGTATATTTGTGTTATAGGAGTTTCCAAAGTTAGATGATGTTCACCCTTTCTATGCAGATTTAATGAATGTCCTTTATGACAAAGATCACTACAAACTTGGCCTGGGACAGCTGAACACTGCCAGACATCTTATTGACAAGTAAGACATACATTTCATGTGTACTTTCATTACTAATAACCAAATAACTTTTTCATTTTCTTCTACTCTGCAACTGTGTAATGGGAGCGAGGGTTTAGAGGTGAACGAGTCGATGGTGTGATTACTTGATTTGCTAGTAGAAGTTGGGGGTTCAACATTTAGCTGGGCAAATTTTGGAAACAATACTTTTTAAATTGCCATGTCAGGATTGGCAAGAATACTCAGTTGTATCTAGTTACCATCCCAGCAAAAACATTTTATCAGGCAAAGTATGCATATTCCAGCATTTTAAAAAGTAAGATACCCTTTTCCAGATCACAACCAAATGTTAATTCTGTTAATCAATAAATGAAACATTTTTCTTTTCCATATAGTGTTATTTAACTTGTATTTCAATTAGAAATGTTAAATACAATAAAAATGAATAACCTATATTTAATATATTACTAGTGATTTTAAACAACATTCTCAATAAATGTTATGGCTCAATATTGGATAATATTTGTGTTAATAGAACATATCTTGTTTTCATTACAGTGTAGCAAAAGACTATGTAAGATTACTCAAGTTTGGTGATTCCTTATATCGTTGCAAACAATTAAAAAAGGCAGCGCTGGGTCGAATGGCCACTATTATGAAGAGGCAGGCTGCCAACCTCACATATCTAGAACAGGTATGTAAAATATAAATTAAATTTAACAGTTAATAGGCAATTATGAGCAAGTTTTGTATGATAATGGATATATTTATGTTAATAAAACTGTGAATTGGTGGAATGATCTTCCACGAGTGATTAGGCAATCTGAGTCCTTGACTATCTTCAAAAGATGTTTGAAAGAACGTAATCTAGGTAGTGCACAATAATTACATTTGTATATTTAGATATGTATGTATGTTTACTAAATCATATATGGGTATATATGTAGTTTATGTAATTTATTGTGTATATAAATATATATCTATCTATTTACATAAATGTATGTGTCTATATTCATTTTGTATGTACCTGCTTTAGTACTTTTGTAGTTGTAATAGTAGTAATTGTTGTTCTATTGCACTTACCCAATACTGGCATGGGCTACTGTCTCCAAGGTTGTCCGGAGGAGATCGCTCTGAGCCAAAAGACCGCCTTTATACACCTATATTTATAATATTGTAATTTTCTTCCTTTAAATTTTGTATGTATATGTGGGATAAGAATAAATAAAAAATAATTATGTGTGCAGGTCCGACAGCATTTGGCTCGTTTACCAAGTATAGACCCCTACACAAGAACCATAATCATCTGTGGATTCCCCAACGTCGGCAAGTCTAGTTTCATCAATAAGGTATATAAGGTTTAATTAATAAAGTTGATTGACAATGATACATCACAGAATAAATATATATCACCATGTGGTTTCAGATAACACGAGCTGATGTGGAGGTGCAACCGTACGCCTTCACCACTAAGAGCTTATATGTAGGTCACACTGACTACAAATATTTGAGATGGCAGGCAAGTACATTTTTTAATTAGCAGCACTTTCTTTTGAGTTAAAAAGCAATGGTGTTCATTCATTTAAATATGAAAGTTTATTATCATAACTATCAAAATTTTATACAATAAACTAAAAAAAAAAAATGTATAATAAATACAAATATAATACGTTTTTAACAAAAAGTTGAATTATGTGACAAGCTGCAGCGTAAAGTTCCCATTGTTTCTAAAGTTTTTCAAATGATGTGAGATTAATAATGTGCTCTACATACCGATGAATAATGGTATTTGCAGGTGATAGACACCCCAGGTATCCTGGACCACCCTCTAGAGGAGAGGAACGTGATAGAAATGCAGGCAGTGACAGCGCTGGCCCACCTTCGAGCTGCAGTGCTGTACTTCATTGATCCCTCCGAGCAGTGTGGGCACAGCATCGAAGAACAGGTGCCTTTGATATTTATCTTTTGACAAGGTTTCTTGGGACAATGTAACATTTATATATATATGTCGGAGTGCAAGAGTCTGTGGATCGCTGGTCCGTGTGTAATAGTCTGTGGAACGCTGGCGCCATCTTTGTATCGGCATGGGGGCAGAGTCAATAAGTGGCAGTCCGGCGCGTCTCTCGGCAGTTCTCGAGCGGCGGTCGGCTGGAGTGGTCGACTATTGAAACTGTCGCGTTCCTAGCTATTAATCTTAATAAGTTTGTGTAAATTGATATCGGGAACATTAAGTGATTCAACATTATAACTCGAGTTAATTAATAAAGTGTTTGATTGCACCAATATTACCCACGAACGCCCACAGAATAAGAAATTAAATAATGCATCCAATTAATAACGATGTCGGCGGAGAACCCTACCCCCCTGTGCTTTATGCTTCTCCATTCTCTCTAATTCTCCGACATATATATATGAGATACACTGTATAAACCCTTTCACCCTTTATGGTTATATATAATTTACTCATTATAACATCAGGTAATTTTATGAGGAGCAACTAAGGCTATTTTTATCTTAGAAATAGGCATTACAGATTACGCAGATAACAACGTGGAGAACAGCTAGCATAAACGAATAATGCTTTATGTATGTACACATCATTCATGAATCTGACATTTGGTTTCAGATATCTCTATTCGAAAGCATCAAGCCACTATTCTCCAACAAGCCTCTGATTGTGGTGCTCAACAAACTAGATGTGCTGAAGCCAGAGGAGTTACCACTGCCCAAGAGGGCGCTCATCGAGCAGCTGGAGGCAGCCTGTGCCAAAGAGAACATTGTCAAGTCAGTATATGTTCTTAACGATGGCCTTCAAATGTTGTGTTATTTTGAAACACCTTTTTGAGAGTATTTTTTTGTAACAAGCAGTGCGGACAGTAACTCTGAGCTGCGACATGTGCCCGTCATGAGGATGTCTGCAATCACGGAGGAGGGCGTCCAGGAGGTGAAGATAGAGGCCTGCGAGAGGCTGCTGGGCCACCGCGTCACCGAGAAAATGAGGACCAAGAAGGTAACTGGTGCAGCACTCCCACCCCCTATTATATCAAAATAAATAAAAGTGTGCAAACATTTTCAGTTCTGTAGAATGACTAATTAAATTTTATGAAAAACAACAACATAGTACTATTATTAAGTACTCATGAAGACATATCGACACATCATCAGTATGCGGTAACTGTCAGGCACTAGCTGCAACTTGCAATACTTCTGGCTCAACAAAACAAGCAAGCAAGATTTTTCTTGCATTTCTTTTATTTCATACATTGACAGAGGGAAACCAATTATCGTGAGATAGGGCTGAGGATTATCATAACATCAACCCTCATTTAACCAACCTGTTATTTATTACTGTGTAATATATTTTCAGGTGGACGGCATCTTGAACCGGCTGCATGTGGCTGTTCCCACACCACGTGACAGCAAGGAGCGACCTGCTGTGATCCCACCCACCGCTCTGAGCAAGCTGCAGAAGAAAGCAGACAGAGAAGCTCGCAAGAGGAAGTTGGAGAGGGAGATTGAACTAGAGGAGGGAGACGACTATGTGCTGGGTGAGTTCCTTAAAACCACTTTGCGCTTCTAAAGCTAATGTTAATTGAAGTTCAGTTAATTTTTTTGTTGGTATTCTTCTTCGTTTTTGTGCTCTATATGACGATGCACACAATGATATGGCTTTTAAATAGGTGTTGACGTCATCCCCGCTAACGTCTCGCCACAATACAATTTGAGTACAGTGACAATGATTTACTTCTTACAAACAAGTAACAGTGTCTTTTAACATAGATTTGAACCATCTGTACAATCAGCATTATTCTATCTATTCTATATCTAGATCTATTTATAAGAAGATATGAACAGGTGACAATTATTACTAATCTACCTCTAACATTTATCAATTTTCACATTGAGTTCCATAATCTATGTAAAGTACTTGAATAATTTGTGCTGAAGAATGTTGTTACATATTTAAGTTTATTAAGAACAAGTGATTTCCTGATATGTTGGTTATTCTGGGATACAAAGTAGCCTTTATCAAATGGTGGTAATGAAAGAATTTTTTAAATTTGATTAGCAGGTTTGTGTTTAGTAAATTAACATGCAAACTTTTACTTATATGTCATAGTGTCGATATATTCAAGTCCCGATTAATCTGTACGTCCGTTCAATACTTGCAGACCTGCAGAAGAACTACAGCGAGATCGCCGAGGAGGAGCGGCACGACGCCATCCCGGAGTTCTGGGAGGGGCACAACATCGCAGACTACATCGACCCCGACATTTTCGAGGTGAGTATTACAATTACTGATGCAACGTTCTGGACTTTGACCCACTGAAAGATGTTTCGATTTCTCAGTTTTAAAGAAGAGCGTGCGGTTCATAGATAAAGGTTTCCCTAAAATGTCCAATTTTGGTTTAGTAAATTGTGGTCTGAACTGTGTCGTGAGGCATATTTTTTACGAAGGAAGTATACGCCTATTGCAATTTCGTGTCACAATAATCAGTAGAGAGAATTGGTTATATATCTCTTAATAAAAGTAAATTTTAATTTTTAAGTGAAAACTTCTTTAGCATCGTTGTGATTTGAACGACGATGAAACTGTAAAGCGACAGTAAAAAGAGACGGATAGATAAGTTGATATGATCGAATGTGGGAGTGAATGAGACAGGAAACATACTGCGTTTCTTATTTTTGTAGCTAATTAACTTCAATAAATAGTTTTAGAATTAAATCTACTTACTACACAATTAGAGTATTAGTCTAATAATTGTTTTACAGATCACTTTAAATGCAGTAAGCATGTATTAGAGGAAACCTGTCTTAGAGAGCTGCAGATTTACTGTTGACTATTGTCTCATTAGGATTTTATCATATGTAATACCTTGTTTCGTTTTTGGCCAACTGTAGTATATAAAATGCAATTATATTTAAATTACTGTGAATGTAGATTTTAAAAATAAAAAACATTGGGCTGTATTCACAATCAGAATGATAGCTGGAATTTTCTACCACCCTATCAGCAGAGAAGTGCCGCCAAGCAAAGAGCTGCGTTCCGGAATTATGCTGTGTGAAATCGCTAAGGGTTAGTTGCAATAATTAATTTAAATCCATATAATTTTTCAGAAACTGGCCGAGTTGGAGAAGGAGGAGGAGCTGCGCGAGTCCGGTGGCTTGTACGCCGTACCCAAGATTGAGCTGGACGAAACTATGAAGGAGATTCGGGAACTGGCGCGACAGATACGGTACCCACGCAAACACTATAGCCAATCCTCTTTTGAATTCCCGAGTCTATCGGTAATGATCCCATTGACTCATTGGGTTGATTTTGTCTGTTCGCCAGCAACAAGAAGGCGATCCTTAAGGACGAGTCCCGCCTGGTGAAGCAGTCCACCAAGCCCGTGATGCCGCGCACAAGCCGCGCGCGCGACCGCGACCGGTCCACCACCAAGCTGCGCGACCAAATGGAGAAGCTGGGTAAGGGAGAAAGAGTAACACCTTCCATTTATATTGAGCAAACACATTTTAAAAATCTGTGAAATTTCGGGGTTATCTCTTGTTTGCAACTACACCCATTAATGTTCCTGCATATACCGGGTGTAATACTAGGGTATCTCTGCCCTACCGCTCTCGCCGCCCTGCTCGCCCTCTATGAACGAGGCCTGAGGGATGTCTGTAGGCTGCTACTTACCTCGCTTCGTGTCGGAGGCCGTGCGGTTTCGTATCATTCGGTCGGAGGCAGGGTACAGCTTTGTGTTGGAACCCCATAAGGGAAAGGGAAGTGAAGTAGTAGTGGTAGATGCCGCGTGTGACAAGAGTCGTTGTCCCGCAGGCGTGGACATGTCGGACTCGAAGGGCGCCAACTTCACGAAGAGCCGCTCGCGCTCGCGCTCGCAGTCGGCGCCGGCGGCCAAGCGCGCGCGGCCCGACTCGCGCTCGCGCTCGCTCAGCAAGGCGCCGCGCGACACGCAGGGCGTCAAGGACGTGGCGGTGAGAAGCACACGCATACTTTCTATTTTAAAAACTGGTCGTCATTGATAATTTTACGTAAACGTGATGACGTCATAAGAAAATGTTGTAGTAAACAATGGCGTTAGGCCGATCGCGCCTCTCTATCGCTCATTCCGCGCTCCTGCTCGCGAGCTCGGCTCGGACCAAATGTGACGCCGAGTCACCCTCTGCCGTGCGTCCAGCCGGCCATTACATGGATTTCCTTAATTTATTTAAATTTCTCACTGTACTCTTCGTTGAAGGAAAACTTCGACAGCGCTTTCTATAACAATATAAATCGAAAAACGTTACTTTTTGATTCGATACATAAAGAACGACGCGCTCGGCAGCCGCCTGTAACAGGCTGCTGTCATTAAGCAAGTTGATTTGACGTCGAGTGTACTGTCCAGATGCAAAAGCGCGCCAAAAACATGGCGCACGTGGCCATCGCCAAGAAGACCAAGAAGATGGGGCTGAAGGGCGAGGCGGACCGCTTCATCGGCACCAAGAAGCCCAAGCACCTGTTCGCCGGCAAGCGCGGCGTGGGCAAGACCGACCGCCGCTAGCCTCGCTCCCAATAAACTGCGTACTCTTTCCTTCCGTGCGGGTTTTATTTACTGATGGTTCGCTGCGTATACATATATTTTTTGTCGAGTGGCTTTTAGGCATGTCAATTTAAAACAGATTATCTCGTCTGTGTCGGTTTACAAGAACATCCAGGGCCTTATTATAAAAAGTGGTCTAACTAGTTCACGATTTGAATTGAGACCTTCGTTTTCATATTCATTTTGTTATACAAATCACAACAATCTATTGGTACATGGGGCAGCAAGTTATGGAAGAGCCCTAAATGTTATGAGGTTTTTTGGTGCGGGACATATTTTTTAATATATATATATCGTAATTCTTATTGTATTTGTTTTGACGAACGGCAGCCTAAAGTATACTTTACAGAATTGATTTTTCAAAGTCGTTTAGTAGATTAGGGGTTTCAACCAGTGGCCCGACGGTACCTGGGATAGATAAACTAAGCTCGATTCAGAAAATATATTTATTCGTTGTCGTCGTTTATTAGATTTGAGGTCACCAACCGGCTGCAGCTTGACGATCCTTAGGCTATTAAACAACATAAATATATATAACACTGGCTGACCCAGCAAACGTTGTTTTGCCATATTATTACTATAATCGCTATTAAAAAATAGGGGTTTGTGGTAGAAAGGTGAAAATTTAGGGTTGTATGTATTTTTGTATGTTCTATCACAAAAAAATTAAAAAAAAAAATTAAGGGGTGTACAACCTTTGTCACTTAGGGGCATGAAAAATACTGAATACGCATATAAAATTTGGTACGAATCGGTACAGCCGTTTCGGAGGAGTATAGGTACGAGAAGTGTGACATGAGAATTTTATATATAAGATAATATATAACATAAATATAATACCATAAATATATTATCATTTGGATAAGTTGCTTAACCTGTTGAGAATAGAGTAGGCCCCAATGCCCTACCTTGGGGGTGCCCAATTGACAGTGTCCTCTGTCACTTGACATTATCAACCTACCTTTGTGAAAGTCTATAAAGATAGCGCTAGCGAACCATTGGAGAGGAATGCCCCTTATCCCTACCTTTTCTAAACGAACCAATATAATCGGAAGAGATACAGTATCGAAAGCTTTTTGCAGATCCAAAAACACTCCCATGCTCTTTTGACCAGAGTCAATTTGTGACACTAAAGTCTGTTCTATAGCCTTATTGGTTGGTGGCTATTATATTAAGTATATATATTGTGACCCGTGTCGTTCCCGATCCAGGCCGTTGCTGCTTCTTTTATTCTTTCGCCGTCATTAACATATCAAGACCCGTGGTGGCGCGATGTGGTAGCAGACCACATCGCGCTTCGACATCAGCCCAGACTAATTCAATTTACCGCTTCAATCAAAACTTGGGGGCAATGCTGCATTGCATAGTTATTATTTCCAACTTACGGTTCCCCATATTACATCAGCTATTTGCCAGTAAAAATTATACATACCTTAAGTCAGACAACACGTACACATACAAACATACATACGCCTCATTCCCTTCGGGGTAGGCAGAGATAACGTCCTTCCACTTGCCGCGATTCCTGCATATCTCCTTCACTTCTTTCATTCTCATTAAACCTTTCATACAAGTTCGTCGGTTTAGAGTTCTCTTTCTCTTGGCGCTTATTTAAAATGTCCTGGATTTGGTCCAGGAACGTTCGTCTTGGTCTTCCCCTTCCAACTTTCGCATTCACTCTGGACTCATAAATCCTTTTTGTCAGTCTCTTTTCATTCATTCTCTCTACATGCCCAAACCATCTAAGCATACCTTTCTCATTTTTAGTCACTATGTCTTCTTTTATACCACAACGTTCTCTTATCTATTTCTTACTCTGTCACTCAGTTTTAATCCACTCATGCTTCTCAACGCTCTCATCTCTACCGCATTTATTTTACTTTTGTGAATCTTCTGCCATACCCAACTTTCACTACCATACATAAGTGTTGGCACCAACACTCCAGCATGCACTGCCAGTCTAGCCCTTTGAGACACCATCTGGCTATTCATAAAAGCATGCAGAGCACCATTTACCATATTCCCTGCATTCACTCTCCTTTCGATATCACTTTCACATGTTCCATCTTTTGTAAATTTAGATCCCAAGTATACAAATTCTTTCACCTCTTCCACTTGTTCCCCATCTATCAAAATATTGCCATTCATCATAGATTCATCTCGTTCAAAAAGCATAACTTTCGTTTTGTTTACATTCACTTTCATTCCTTTCCCTTTCAAAGCTTCATTCATAATATTTAGCATCTCCTGAAGCTCGTTAGCGGATGACGCAAGTATTACTTGATCATCAGCGTAGAGTAAACATTTGATGAGTAATTCATTCATTCTTAACCCATACATACTTTCTTTTAAATCTGTCAAACATTTATCCATGAAAAGGTTGAACAGCCATGGTGACGCAACACATCCCTGTCGAACACCTCTTTCGACAGGAAACCACTCCGTGTACGCTCCGTTTATTCTGACACAGGCACTAGAACCCTCATAGAGAGACTTCAATGCTTGGATCAGACAACCGCTCACCCCATACGTAGATAACGTTGACCACAGCTCATTCCTCACCACTCGATCATAGGCCTTTTCTAAATCTACGAACGCGCAATAAACTTTTTGGTGTTTAGCCAAACATTTTTCAGTTATGCACCGTAAAGAAAAGACCTGATCCGTACATCCCATTCCTCTTCTAAATCCCGCTTGCACGTCCCATATTTTCCCATCAGTTTCATTAATCACCCTTTCAATTAATATCTTTGCATACAATTTGCCGACGACACTAAGAAGGCTGATACCGCGGTAATTTTTGCACTCCTGCTGTGACCCTTTTCCTTTATATAGAGGGACAATTACGGCCTTGCTCCAATCTCTTGGGACTTGACCTTTCTCCCAGCATATATTGAAAAGGCAGTACAGCTGAGCTACCACAATCCCGCGGCCAGCCTTCAGCATCTCGACTGACACTCTGTCATACCCAGCAGCCTTACCTGATTTCATACCTTTTATCGCTTTCATGATGTCATCCATACTAATCTCGCTATCACTTGTCTTACATTCATTGCTATCCGCAGAGGCCATATTTACCTCTGCTTCATTTCTTTCAAACAAACTTTCAAAATGATCCTTCCATCTCTTCAATATCCATTCTTCTCCTTTTATTAAACTTCCATCTAAACTTCTGATTTTACAAAGCTCCGAGGAAGTAGATCTCCCTCGGGCACTTTGTATTGATTTCCAGAAAAACTTTTTGTTTGGCCGAAAATCATCAGAAAGTCTCCTATCATACATATCGCTGTATTCTTCTTTTTTCTTTCTTACAGCTTCTTTCACGATTACTTTCACCCTTTTGTATTCCATTCTTGCCTTTTTTTAAGTCAGCATTCGTTGGTTTGCTTTTGTAGCCAACCAATCGGGCCATGCTTTCTTCTTTTCATACACAGCTGCTTGAATATTCTTGTCCGTCCACAAATTCTTCTCTTTCTTACCTTTCCTCCTTTTAAATTTATTCCAAACTTTCAAGCTCATTTTCTTCGTCTTCACTCTTGGATCGTCCACTCAAATTTTTCAGATATTATTCTCTAACATCCTCTTCTTGCAATCTCTCCACTTTTATTCGTTCAAGAAAATTAATTAATTTGTAAAAATATCAAAATGGGCGCATCAGTTTCAGATAGTACTAGGGGTAAACGAGACCAGATAAAATTATCTATTTAGATTTAGATCGTAATGGCTAATGGATGACAACGTTCCCTTGGATTCATATCGACTTTTTTCGAAGCTCTTCTGTACTCTGACTTAATCTTTCATATTGGAAGACAGAGTTGTTGAGTATATAGCTGGTCGTGACGTCGAAGCAGGCCCTCGATATTGTTCGCCGCTGGAACCGAGAAAGGTAAAGCCGAATGGAATGAACAAAACCTTACTTGTTCATTCATTCGACTAAATGAAATTCTAAAATCGCGGGGGTATTTAATAAAAAATGAAACAAAACGTAGCAAAATGAATGGCACATTTATATTTAATTAATATTATTCATTTTTATAATTAGAGCTTTCTCGTAATCATATTTTAAACTATGCATTTGAACTGAACCGCTCCGGAGCGCGGCGCCCGCCGGCCGCCTCCTCGCTGACGTCGCGGGAAAAGCCTCATTTTGTAACACAATCTCCAGGATTGGTAGCGAAACAGAACAAAATCTCTCCAGTGCCTTCGATTAGTCAAGGACCGCGCGTGCGCCCCGCGGGGTGCCCTTGGAAGCCGCCGGACTCCCGCGAGGCGTTCGCGCCGCCAGCCGCCGAAGCGAGAGAAAGAGGTACAACCTGCCACGAACCGCACGCGGACCGCGAAATCATAACATTAGACAATAATTAAAAAATATATAAAGAGAACTTAAGTGTAACGCTAAATGGAAGAGAAACTCAACTAAACTAGACGCAACGAATAAGCGACCTAAGGCTAAGGATACGGTGCTAGAATAACGTTTTGAACTTTCTGGCCCTCGGCCCGTCGACGAGAGCTGGCCTTAATCCTATATGGTACAGTGAGAGGCGGCTGCGCAGCCGTACTCGGCGTAGCGCGCTACTTCAGTACGGCGTGCAGCCGCTGCGCCGGCGACCGAAGTCGTGTCACATTGAGCTTCCGAATCAAATACCCTCATTTTTATTTACAAATACGTCATCGCGTCGTGTGCTGTCGCGACAGCTCTTTCCTCGTCATGTTCCATGTATCAAACGAACGTTCTCGTATTATGCCGAGGGACTTCCGTTTCATACGTAGAGTGGTTCATTTCTTAAATGTCACTCGCCAATTACACAGAGTTTACTATACAAAAAAACGCATGCGAGAAAACCTTAGCATGCTCTATAAAACCATTGAATCGATTTAAAAAAAACATATTAATTCATCATCCAATCGAATAAAATCGTCGATTAAAATATACATTTGATTCGATTTCATATAGTAAACTGTGCATTTACAAATCAAAAAGAGAGACGTAAGTACAAAAATCAATACAATAAAAGCCACGTCAGTAAAAAACGTGTATAATATAAAATAATAGTAAAAAATAAATATACGCAAAATCGTATTAACGGGTAGTAAAATAAAAACTGGTTTCACTGGAGCCGGTGAATAAAAACTTAAGTACGGTCATAAGTTAGCAGCCACGAGGAGCTCAGCCGACAAGCCAACGGCGCGCTAAGCCAAAACTGAATGTTCCATTTTCTATATATAGCACATTTTGTAAAAAACAGACATTAACGTATTTACAATAAACTTTTCGATAGAAAGACAGGTGAAATTAATTTCCAGTAACGTTACTTTAAATATGTTCAAGAGTTGCAAGCCTTTCACAAGCTGACTTAAATGAAATGAAGATTCGTAACTATTTACACGGTACAATAATAAAATGTAACGAAACAATAGTGGTCTATGTACAACGTTTAAGGGCAAATGATCGAATCGCTCGGCTTAGCGCGACGATGGGGCTGTAGCAGAATCTGTATGACGGTTTCGTCACAAGAAGAAAACCGATGGTCGGTCAACACGGCGGAAGCCGGAACATTCGCCGGAACCGAACGACATCCGGAGCCCACTTTCCATTTATTGTCAAGCGTAAAACTAGCGACGGGACGAGCGGTGTTGCCATGTCGTACGAACGAAAGCGGACTCCGGACCCTTAACACCTACGCTTATGGCAGCGAAACGAAATTAACATTAAGTCGGTAATTAAAATATCTTCTTTTCCATATATCTATTCAGTTACACTAGGCCCTATCTTAGCGTAGGCTACTTTACAGTTGTGGCCCGTGTTGGTGCGGGCGCGTGACGTCACTCGGCCGTCGCTCGTACAAAACTAGTCGTATGGTACACTTAACTACTGCAGTCCGCACTCGGCGCCCGAATTAAAGCAACGCCTTCCGATCTGAGGAGCCGGAGCCGGTTCGACGTTGCGCGACGCCAAAGCGGGCTCGAGGCCGCGAACCTGCTACCGGGACCCTAGTGCCGGCTAGGGGGGCGGGCGCGGGGGGTGCTCAGGGCAGCGCGCAGGGGCGCGGCGGGCGTCGCTATTGCTGCGGGGGGCCGGAGGGGGGCTGCCCCGACACCTGGCCCATGCCCTGCAAGGAATTCCGCATTATATATGATATAGGTGTGAAGAGGGTGTTTAAGTCGGCGGGGCGGTGGCACTCACGGGCATGGGCTGATAGTGGTGCAGGGGCGCCGCCAGTAGTTTAGGGGCGTCTTCCGCTTTCTCCTCTTCGCGCCGCTTTAGGCACGCCGCTTTGGGGTTCAAATTTCGTTCTGAAAGTGAACAACAGTTCATATAGCGACACGGGTAATATACAAATATTTGTTTCAAAGTTTTAATTAAATCGATAAACAAAATAAAGGACACTGATGACCAACAAACGTTGTTTTGTCATAAAATGACTATTATCGCTATTAAAAATAGGGGTTGGTGATAAAAAGGTGGAAATTTAGGGTTATATGTATGTTTTAATTCCAAATCATAGGAAATTCAAAAAAATATTTTGGAGTGGATGTTACACTTCTAACACCGTGACACAAGAATTTTATATATTAGATTATTAGTTATGTGATATTAACTGACCTCTAACTTGTTGTTCGAGGGTCATGATGACCTCCACGGCCATGTTGAGGATGCCCAGCTTGGTCTGCGGCTTGTCGCTCTTCAGGTGCGTCATGCACATGCGACCCAGCTCCTTCAGCGCCTCGTTTATATCCCGTATCCTTATCCTGCGCCACAACACGATAGCTCATTCACAGTTACACATTTTGGCAGTTTGCAAACTGCTACTAACGAAGTTCAAGCAAGATAACAATTCTGGATCAAATATCAATACACAGCTACACGCTATATATATGATACATTTCGGAAAAGACATTAGACATTAGACTCAAAGATCACCAGATAGAAATTAATAGAAATCTTAAAATGACCAAGAACTTATTTACTAATGGATGTTATTAGACCACCAAACATTCAGGGGTTCAAAAAACAGAAGTTTAAATTTTCTTCTTAGACTGAATTGGAAAAGATATATTTAGCCAGGAGTTAGAAACGAATAAACACATACAATAAAAATATAACAGAACGATCGTTAGTGAAGCAGTTAAAACGCTTTGGGTCACAGCATTCAATGTTTAAGTAACGATTAATATTACACGTGGTCATACGAATATTAAACTTGATTAAAAACACACAACCTACCTACCAAAGAACGTAACATTTCTTGTCACATAACAATAAGTATATACAAAATGAATGAAATAAGATTGTATATATATATGTATGGACTACAAAAATAGATTCGCAATATTATAATCAAAAATAATTGTGCAAAAATATTAAATTTTATCATTTGATCTGATCACAAGAGCCTCACTATTTAATGTCAACTTAAAATGATTTCTTATTTATTTATTTATTTATTTATTTATTTATCAAACAATACATAGTACACTAACAGCTCTCGCCAAATCGTATATAAGTTAGGTTTTTTATAATTACATATTATATATAAATGATAAAAATTATTTATTAAAATATACTGAAACATTTTTTATAAATGATGTAATCGTTTGTCCGAACACATCAGTATCCGGGATTTGGACCAATATTTTATTAATATGCTCTACTACGCGATGAGTCGGTGCTGCGGACCCGCGACGTGTCCGCGGCTGCTCTCCCGAAGCCAGCAGCCGCGGCCCCGGCCCACGAGTCCTACACGCGCAAGGGCAATCGGATTGTCCACCTCGCCATTTAGGAGCTTATAGTAGTGCACTATAGATAATAATTTACGCCTGAACTCTAGCGTCTCTAAGCCAACCATGGCACCTATAAAAATAGACGGATATAAATATGGGTAATATCCATAGAGTCTTTTATAAAGATAGCGTGCGAATTTTTTTTGAATTTTCTCTATTAACGTTACGTATTTCATTTCATATGGATCCCAAACGATGGCCCCATATTCAAGTTTGCTGCGGACAAAACATTTATACAGTAACATCGCTACTCTGATATCAGAAAACTGTGACGATATCCTAATTATGAATCCTAGACTTTTATGAGCAGATTTACATATACTATTGTAGTGATTTTTGAAAACTAATCTTTGGTCTAATATTAATCCTAAGTCCCTAATTTCATTTACCCGGTTAATTTGTTTCCCCTTTATTGTGTAATTATTTACTATAGGTGTTTTGGATCTTGAAAATGTTATAACTTTACATTTATCCTCATTGAATGATAATTTATTTAGGTCTGCCCATTCTGTTACTGCATCTATATCTATTTGTATGCATTCAGTGTCCTTAGAATTTTCAACCTTATTGTATATTTTTAAATCATCTGCAAATAATAGACACATAGAAGTTTTTACTACTTTTGGTAAATCATTTATCATGATCAGAAATTGTGTCGGACCAAGTGTACTTCCCTGACTAACACCGGACCTGGTGAAATACGTATTTGACTCGTATTTGCCGATCTTAACGTACTGAGAGCGATCCTTCAAGTAGCTTGCAAAAAAACACAATAAATTGGAATCAAATCCCAATCCTGCACATTTTTTAAGAAGTACGTCATTATCAACGAGGTCAAACGCTTTTTTAAAATCGAAATAAAGTGCGTCTACTTGCCGTCTATTATCTATTTCATGAATTACTGAATCTACTAAGTTAATATGATTTGTAGTCGTTGACCTGGCTGAACGAAATCCATGTTGTGAATCATCTAAAAGTCGATTTATTTGCTTAGTTATTCTAGTATTCAAAATTGATTCGAAGACCTTTCCAAAGCATGACAGTATTGCCACCGGTCTATACTGAGAAATCTGTGATGTATTTACTTCTTTTGGTATTGGTGTTACTCTTGATGTTTTCCATTTTTGGGGATATAGGCATTGCTGAAGTGACTTTCTAAATAAATATAATAAAGGTACTTGGAGAATCGCTAAACAATCTTTTACAATAAAAGGTGGTATTGCATCAGGTCCAGCGGCAGAACGTGATTTTAATCTTTTTACTGCTTTTTGTATATCAGAGAGAAATATCTTTTCTACTGAAATGTTACCTCCTAAGCTATAATTGGATTCTTGTTCTGCTTTAACAGGGTCTAACTTTGGAATAACTTTATGAAAAACAGAGCTAAAATATTCTGCGAAAGCATCAACGGCTTCCTGCCCTCGCACAGTTTTGTCCTCAAATTCGTATTCTTTGAGCTGCTTAGTTTTAGTGAAATCCTTAACAAAGTCCCAGAAACTATTGGGATCTTTCAATATTTTCTTTTGGGTATTTTCTTTATATAGTATATATTCTTGGCTTATTAAATTTTTGACATGTTCCCTGTAATATTTAAATAATTCTTTATTGCAATCATTTCCTTCAATTTTATATTTTTTGAAATGATAATATTTATGTTGTATATTATTAATTATTTCTGCTGTAAACCATTTTGGGTAGATATATTTACTATTCCAAATCCTATTTTTCTTTAGTGGCACACATTCGTTCAAACATTTAGTGAGTTTAAAATAGAACATATCTACTGCTTCATTTATATCTAGTATACTATATAAATCTGACCAATCAATGTTCATTATATTTTCATATAGTGCACTAAAATTTGCTTTTCGAAAATTCCATCGAGGACCCGAATTATTATTAACAGCTTCTAAGAAAGACGTGTCAGATTTAATAATGGAAGATTTGCGTTGAAAGGAAACTACTACATCGAGCGGAGGATGGTACGGATCAGCTGATACTAATGCGTTGTTTTCACACGACACTGAAATTTGCTTTGAGTCTAAACTACTTAACACCAAATCCAAGATACCTCCGTGTTCGTTGCGTATAGCGTTTTGCTGACTTATTTTACAATGTTCTAAAAACAAATTAAATTGAGTCTTAACATTAACACTACATGAATTTAAATTAAAATCTCCTAAAATTAAAAAGTGACAAGTATTATATTTATTTATGGCGTTTTCTATACAATCTATAGCATTTAAGTATTGTTCATCCTTTTAATTAGGCGGTAAATACACAACACAGCATATAAATTTAACGTTTTTCCATTTCACTAATGCAAATATGAGTTCTTTATCATCTGTTAAATTATCAACATCTGTTATTAATTTTACACTATAACTGTTACGTACCGCTTATACTTTTGACTTCGCTTCATATTAAGTTAAATTATAGATTTATGAGACTACAATGTCTCTGCACCAATGTCGGCTTTTCATTTTATTATCACACTTTTAAATTTTCCATTCAAAATCATTTAACAAAATTTAAAAAATATATGAAAAACTAAATTTATTATTTATTTTTTAAGGCACTATTTCATTGTCAATAAGTAAAATCGATATGCATGAATTCGCGACCTGATCAGAACTAAAAACAAAGGCAGTGCCACTCTTCACCGCATCAGCTGCGCCATGCGACATTCAAGCGACTAAGTGCCTTATCGCGCCCACACAAGGCTCACCTTTCCCTGGCATTGTTGGCCTGCCGCCTCTCCTTCTCGCGTAGGGCTTTGGCCTGAGGGTCCAACTCGTCGTCGCCTTCATCAGCAGAGGAACAACTACATAGCATGCAAATATATGACTTGACGACGGCTTTTCTCACACTACGTGCTGCAGTTTGAACAGGAGACAGAGAAATCCCGGACAGGCACAAAGATACTTTATGAAAGGAAACATTGCGAGGAAACCTGGCCATCCCGGGAGCGATTCTACGATACGTGTGCTAGTGAGGTGTCAAAAGTTTGTTACTTAGTTCGATGTAAAGTATTCTCCCATATTTAAAATACGATTGATGATACATTTGACATTGCAATATTCTTTTACACTATGATAACCACTCTACCAACGGTTCGACAGGTTGTTTAGGACTTTATACAAATTCAAGGGATTCTGTTATTGAAACCGTTCTCTACATATCCAAGGTTATATATTTTGTGTACGACCAGCCCGACAACGATATTTTCGCAACAAATGGTTCAACTTTTCAATTCAAAGTATGCAGTTATCGACTCCTGGAGGAGATGCTTACCTCGGAGCCGCAGGCAGCGCGCGAGAGAGAACCGCCGACCTCCTGAGGGGAAACCCCTACTCCTACTCAAACGCGTGAGGGCACAACCAAAGCGTGAAATGAGCTATCGAGAGCAAGAACGACCTGACCTTTTGCGACAACGGCTAACGGTGATCTTACTGGATGATTCAACCTAAGGTGGTATCGCACACAGCATGGTAATTATATGCATTTTTTTATATCTTCTACGCTGGTACGATGGTAACTAATGATGGTCTCTACCACCACTTTCCTTATCAACTAGCTTACCCAGGGAGTATTGTATTGTGTCAATACTGACACATTTATCATAATTATTACACTCAAAGTGCTGTTAAGTCGTTTTTGCTCTCGTAATCCCAAATGGAAATGTAATTTAAGCATGCATCAAACAAACCTACGGACCAATTACCTTGTTATGTATGTCTCAGCTTAAAAAATACTAAAATGAAGGTACTTATTGTATTCTTCATAAACTTTTTGATTTGTTTTTTATATACCCACGTCACTTAATTATAACAACTATCGGATATAACGTCCGC
Organism: Elymnias hypermnestra; assembly: GCA_015832385.1. Lineage (NCBI taxonomy): Eukaryota > Metazoa > Arthropoda > Insecta > Lepidoptera > Nymphalidae > Elymnias > Elymnias hypermnestra. The sequence continues at coordinate 4,678,936 of JACTOM010000924.1, read as the reverse complement.
AACAAACGGTCCCTTCAATGTCGTTATATCCGTACTTAGATAACTAAAATATTAATTAATCTTTTTTTTTAAATATATAAGTTATTTATTAATAGTTATATAAAACATGCGTTCCTTTTCTATTACATTTCGACAGCGTATAAAGAGTCAACTTGTTTAGTAACATGACGTTTTATGTCATTTCGATAATGACACTTGACTCTTTATACGGGCGGTCGTTTATTTATATTTACCTGCAGCTGCTCGCGCTTTCGGGCTAGACGTGGGACAGACAGACACACAAGTTACACGTGACAATATTAGTGGCGGGGGGGAACACTGTGACCTAATGCTGTTAGCGGTGAGCTCGGCATGATGTGTTAGTTCGCCTGTTAGCTCGTATACACCATGTTTGAATATATTGTGTGTGTGACTGATAATGTGTGAGAGTGTAAAAGTCACACAAATCATTTGTATGTGCGTTTGAAATATGAATTTAATTAGTATGAAATATTTATTAAAAGAAAGCCAATTGAGGCTTGAATTGACCCACGACTGAGGTATCTTTAGATTCCAAGTCTTACATTAGAAATAACATTTGAGATAAATATTTGACGACTCAAAAGTGATGTAATCGTCTAATAGAACCCAGAATTATAATTATCGGTTACAATATAACAAGCAACTTCATCTACGTACACTAAAATAATAAAAAAAATTAAGTCTAAATGTATTGTGAAACTGACACAATTTTTCGCAAATTACAGAAGTGATACTTCTTTGGCAAACTGATTTTTAAGCCTTGTTTATATTTATACAAATGTAAAACTTTACATTTCCGAAATTTAGAGGGTGAAGTGTCCAAAATTAATATAAATAATTTATTGAAATCTCAAATGGCTAATTGTAAATAAAAATGCCACATATTTTTTTATAAATATTAGAAATTGTTAATTAAATTATGGTTTTTGAATTTAACATTTAGTAAAGAGAATTTTTATAAAAAAATTGTATGGCGAGTGGTAAATTAAAATGCCATATGATATTTGTAAATACTAAAATTACTTAATCGTTAAATAAATTGGCATAAAAACGCTGCATATCTTTGTGATGCTAATCATGTGTTTCATCTGTAAACATTTTATCCTCATGCGCCTAAAGAAGTTTCACTTCTAAAATGAATAAATTACAAATTAAATTTTAATTTTTGCATTTAAAAGCCACCTAGCAATTATATATTTCGGTTACGTAGCGATACAGGGAACCCTTAGTGGCCGTCTACGTTGCCACAGGAGTAACTGTGCCAAATCTCGACTCATTCTGAAATTTTAGTTATGAGAGTCGAGATAGACCTAACCTTGAAATTTTTCCACTTCCCTGGAAGATTGGAGATCAAATTATCGTTATTCAACTTTGATTGCAATATACAGACGGTAAAGATGTCTTTGTACTTATATTGATTGCCACTACGCATAAAGATTCAACTAGCATATCAGAGTGAGCTGATTAGTTCAGCAGATATGCAGCAATATATGATTGAAATACTGTCTTACTAAATTGGGAGTCGATACTTGATTCTTTATGCGTGTGGCTCGTGGATAGTTGTGTTGTGTGTGTGATGTTTGTGCATGTGTCATGCGCACATGTGTGTGGGTACCTCTCTCGCACGTTGTTGGCCTGCCGCCGCTCTCTCTCGCGCGCCGCCTTGGCGTCGGGGTCCAGCTCGTCCTCGTCCGCGGAGGAGCAGCTGTACCCACGGCGTCACACGATACCCGTTAGTACGCCGCTCGCGGGCGGCGCCGCGCCGTGCCGTACCGGACCGCATCGTACCGCACGACGCCGCGCCGCGCGCCGCGACCCCACCCTAGCCCGTCCACGAGCGAGTCCAGAAGGGATCGCAACAAACTATCACCCGACTACCCATCAGAACATTAAGGAAGTTATCTGTGTATACGTTCCCCAGGACACCAAAAACTATCGTTACGCTCGTGTAATGCCATTTTATTATCCAAACTAAACTGAATAATTAGTTTAACCAAGAGCTGATTAGCTGCTGTGGAGACATTGAAAGGGTTCTGCGACTGTCTGAAGTGATAATATACAAATATGAGGAAACTGTATAATTTATTTGCTATTCTTAAAGATTCTACATTTGTCTAAACATTAAAAGACTGGATTCCCTAAGTTTATGTATGAAAAACTGAATATGGCTAATTATCACTCTAACTAATGACAACGGTAGCGTTCACTATGATACCTGGTACGAAAAACCTGATATCATGAAAAACATCACTCGCCTTCCGTGAGATCGTATTCAAACTCATTTAAATCTAAATACAAAAATCAGTTTGGAATTTGATTAAAAGAGAGAATGGAATCAAAAACATTAGGATGGGATTGAGAAAGGATGTCTGTGTACTGTGCAGAGTGCAGCGGAAGGGGGAGGGGAGGAGTAGACCAGTTGTGTCGGTGTGGGTACTCACTACCGGCGGGAGCGCTTTGAACCCGGGCCTTTGGCCAGTGCATCTGCAGACCCCGACGACGACGGCTTCGAGTCCAGACCGGAGTCTGGCGGCTCTTTGCGCTTTTCTGAAATGAGAAACAATTTTAACATATGAGAGTTGTACAACACATACAACCACTAGTTGAGCTGCGATTGTAAAACGCAAGATTAAAAAAATGGTATGAATTAGTTGTAGGGTTGGTAGGGGTATAGGTACTCACTGGTGTTGGGCAGCAGGTGCCGCTCCATCTTCACGGGCTCGGGATGCAGCTGTGGCAGCGGCCGGCTCACTGCCAGGCGACATTGGCACGTTATTATAACAAATCTTTATTACTTCTAAATATCTTGTGACCTACGTGAAACACCTTTGTTCACCCATTCCCATAAGTTCAAAGCATAGGAATGGCTCGGTACATCAGATAGTGTGCGTTTCGTATTCAGATATATTTATCACAACAAAGAAGAATTGTGTTGTCAACAATTGTATATTGTGGTAGGTTTGAAGTTGATACTGACCGGGCGGCGGTTGGTGGGGGTGGTGGTGGTCCTGGGGGTAGAGGTCCGGCGCCTCCGCGTGGTTGCGCAGCACGTTGATGGCGTCGTCCAGCCGCTCCTCCATCCGCGCACCCTGCCGACCGTCATCAGCGCACGTCACTCACAGACCCTCATGTACATAATACGGGTCGTCCGAAATCCCAACAATCCCCTAACTCTATTTAAATTGAAATTTGAGATTGAACCTGTAAGTACGAGGATATCACTACATTCGCCTTTTGGTTAAGCCAAACAGGGGCGTAGCAGCAAACTAAAGCCACTAAAAACGCATGCTCAATCTACCCACCTTTGGCCGCTCCACGTATCCAGTTATAGTGTCGTCAAGCTTTGCGTGGTTTCAAATACCACCACAAGGGCTAATGGTCGACAGGGATCATCCGTCAAGTATATCTATAACCTTCTATGAACATCGTATGGAAAACTAATACCTTTTACATAGAAAGACTAGGTAAAATCTATCCAGAAACCAATTTTTAGAATCCTTCTTCAGCTGGATGGGTCCATTGGAAGGAAGGTCGAGACTAATTTCCTTTGACGAAAACGATATTTTGCAGCGGTATACACCTGAGTATTCATTTATGAATCTCCTCAACAATACAATAAACACCATCAAATGACCAAGGTGCACTAGACGTTAAGGTAAATTAAAATCACCTTTTAAAACAGTGAATAATAGAAAAACTAAATCATGGTAAGTTGTAGGCCTAAAAATATACGGCGGATGATCCCCGGAGGGGTGAGGAATGCCAGGAGGAGGAGACTCACCCCGACGTCGGAATGCTCGCGGAGGAACACCATGGCCTCGTCCAGCTGCCGCTGCTCGGCCGGCGCGCCCTGCCACCCAGTGCGTTACGCGGGCGGGAGCTAGCTAGCCGACTTACAGGGTTCAGGGGGGGGGGGGGGGGGCCNGGGGGGGGGGGGGGGGGGGGGGGGAGGGACTGGCTTTATAAGACGGAAGATTGTTAAATCAGGCTCCACAACACATACAGGGGTGATTTCTATGTTTTCCTCTAAAACAGCGGGCATAGTTTTAAGTCTGCCACTATAATTGCCATTGCCCGATTTTTTTTTATATAATACACGGGGTATAATGTTCAGGTCTGTTTCTATAATAGATGGGAAGTGGTTTTGAAGTCTTTTTTTATTCGTATCGGGCCTTCAGTTGGCTGCAATCACACCTGATGTTAAGTGTTGATGCAGCCTAGGAGATGCCTAGCCACCCTGCATTTGAAGTCTGATTGTACACAACTTTTGTATATCACGAGGTATTACAGGCATGCTTGTTTGATATTTAAAATATCGGTAATCATAAAAAATCATGAAATGTCAGTATAAGTCAAAAATGTTGGAAAGTATTTGGAAAATATACTATTTTGTCTAATCTAATATCTAACTACAAAGAATAAGGCAATATCAAGTAATTATTTACAAAAAAAAAACATCAAATAACGGCTATTAGCTCCACGCTCACTATTTAAAAAAACACATAAAACAACATAAAAACACAAAAAAAAATATCTAAAAAAAACGGTGTGATTATTTCGTGGTAAAACTGTACAACATTTTATATATTAACGTGATAACGAATCCAATCACACAATTTTTTTCAGACGAAAATATAGCACAATAATAATAAAAAAAATCTCAATCAGTACTATATATTCTCGGGAATTAAAAAAAGAAATGTTCAAAATCATTTTTCTTGTTTAAAAAAAGGGGGTGTTATCAGAGTTTGTAGATCGTGGCGAATACCGATTTAGAAACTGAAATTGGAACTATGTTGTCGCATTTTTTTTCCACTAATCGTTATTATATATGTGTTTAATATTATTTATAGAATGAACACACTAAAACAGATAAAAACACTAAGTAAGGACAGCATCTACGATCACATCTACCAGTAAAGGTAAGGTTTCTCTGGTGGAATCGTGGTGTTAGGCTCCCGGAGGCAGAGGGAACAAAACGGCCCATGTACAATGTCAAGTAGCGTACTGGCTAATAAAGTAATCGTAACTTCAGATTTTAAGTCGTTCTCGTTGCAAAAAGTTTGCAAATAAATAAACAAGGATGCCATTAGTGTAATTGTCTTTATTTTACGTCTTATTTCGATTTCAGTCCACGGTCAACAAACGAAGATCATTTCACCCCCACCCCCCTCCTTGAGGGTAAAAACATAATTGGTTTCCAAAAGTTAGTTACATCCATGCGTGTTCATGCCAAAACTTAAACAAATATAAGGCGAAAACATCAAACCTATATGTAATTTCTTTTTCGCATTATTCACCATCGAAGAACGTCCCGTAATCTACACTCCTACATCCTACTCTATACTAAGTAAAACAAGTAAACGTCAAAATGACAGACGACACGTTGACACGTGGTGAAAAATATAATTCATTTTATTGGTTCGTCTGCTTATTCCGAAATTTGTAGTGGAAAATACCTGATGACATTGACAAAAACATGACTCGATCACTAGGCGAAAAAGAAAAACGAAGAACAGACTTTTTATCACCGTGTCGCGGTAGCACTTACCATGACGGGTGGGAACACGACGTGCTGGTGCCCGTTGGGTATGGCGGGCCCCGGGAGGGGTGCGTGTGGTGTGGAGGCCGTGGGGGGTGATGAGACCCCCGTCGACACCCAATTCGCTTGCTGGAATCGATGCGTCTTCATAAGATACATGCCATTTTAATTTACATTTATGCAAATTTTTCATTAAGCTTTTGAAGTGAAACTTCTTTAGGCGCATGAGGGTGAGAGATTTCAATAAATGATTCGTACTAATTTTCGACACTCAATGGCTTTAGATTTGTCTAAGTGTAAACGAGACTTAAGAATTAGTCTGCCGAAGAAGTTTCCCTTCGAAATAATCGGCACCTGGCCGTTGTGGTGGTGGTGGTGCGGCGAGTGCTTGAGCGGGTAGAGGCGCGCGTGCAGCGGCGGCGGCGAGTGCACCGGCGTGGAGGGCGACGAGCCGTACGACGACAGGCTGCCCGCCTCGCCCGCGCCCGCTCCTCCGCCCGCGCTGGCCGCCCCCGCGTACATCTGGAACGGCCTCTTAACAGGATACCGCCTCTTACCGAAGCATCGCGCCGGGCTGTGCGAAACTCACGGGTTGCAGGGGCGGTTTGGCCACGATCATGGGGTCGGTGGGCGAGTGCACTGGCGCCGCGGCGCGGAACGAGGACATGGGCGGCAGCGGCAGCTCAGCGCCGCCCGCCGCGCTCGCGTCCGCCGCCGGCGCGCCCGCGATACCTGCAACAACACCGCCCTGTCCACAGACCGCTCCGGCTCCGCAAATTGCGAAGTCAGTTTCGCCTCATAGTCGGTGTCGTCCCCGTCACGCAATTGAAAAATTTAAAAACTCTCTTAGACTTCGACCAGAGAGCGATTAATGCTGCCGCTGTTCAGGGTTATTGCACGGGTGAGCACTCACCCGGTGACGTGGCGTAGGGGTCGTGGTGGTAGGGCGGCGGCGGCGGCGGCTGGTAGTAGCCGGCCGCCCACTCGCCGCCGTAGTAGGGCTCCTGGTAGCCGGCGCTGTTGCCCGCGCCCTTCGGCGACGCGTACCTGCTGGGCGAGTCGTGCCCGAACTCATCGCTGCCATACTGAAACCGAACAAAAACAAACCATATACATTTTTCATTCGCCAGATCCGAACTTCTTCCTTATCTACATCCCAGGAGTAATAGGTACTTCACGAATAGAAGGAACATACGAACATTTTAATCAATGAATTGAGATCGCTAGAACATGTTATGCCACTTTTGCATTCGCCGTAACTATATTCTCAATTAATAAATAAAAATATAACTAATGGCTCATTGAACTATGCAATATCCTTATAAATGACACGTGGAGAGAGTCATTTTCCTACTTAAGCACTGAATATAATGTTAAGAAAAAACACCTCCCTATTTCGTTAACTAATAATATTATATACTTACTTTTAACAAAAAAAAACTTTAACACCAAATATTTGGATTTCAGACATCAAAACCGCAAATTTCGCAACGAAATCAACCTCTTTCTTCCTGAGATTTTCTTCTCGATAGAATCAACCTTTTGAATCGTCCGTTGATTCTTACGTAACTTACACTTGAAGCTTATTCATCCTACTTGAATAATGTATACTTTGATTAAATAAGACCCCGAAGCTGGACTCTTGAGACGAATACAAGAACGCTAAACCTTGATAGGTCCAGAAGAAACTCTTGCGCAGTAATTGCACAAGAAGCAAACAAACGCACAATTACTCACCATTGCCTTTTGTAATGTAAACAGCAACCCGGCGGTCGATACCAATTGATTTTATAATATACAACGATAGTAGAAACATATTAAACTAGTTATAATCGATAACACAACGTTGGAACCCCGGCAGAGCAATATTAGGTATTGTATTGTCTAATTTGTCAAAATCTTAATTATTAGGAATGCTGTTTAGAAACCATAAGGATATATAGACAATAATAACTGAAATCTACTAATAAACTCATTTTATGTAACCCCGTAGTGTTCCTAATAAGTTTATTTCGCAAAAGGTCCTAGCGATTGTAACAAATTCATTGTCCATGCAGCCTCCAGTATTCCTCATAAACTATGTAGCCTTCTAATGTTTTCAACAAGTCTTTTTATAGACCCGTCTTTTAAGTGCCCGTAACGAGTATCTTTTGTATACTCTCCTTGGTTTCCCACCAAATCTATTCTAAGGTTCCTAATAAGTTCATTTTGCTTACCTACTGACATTCATAGCAATATAATTTTACGTGTATGGGTATCCAGGGTTGGTTTGTTGTCTGCTAAATCCGTAAGAAATTCAATCTATATAGCCGACTTTATAATTGTTTTCCTTAAATAAAATCTATTTTTTGAAAGGATTATCTGATTTTTAGGAAATAGTACGAAACTTATATTTCTATTCGTGTAATAGTTAGACTTTCAAGTTTCTATGTTAAAAACACCAAACCAGTAATCGTACTAAATTAAGGCTGTATCACATAAGTGTATCATTGTTCGCCACATTAGGAGGTGGTTCGGGCCTAATTGGCAATGGCCCCCAAGTGTCCCTTTTACTTGGAAACTGTAACGTTGTTTCCTATTACCTATTTCGATAATTGCTTAATAGACAATGGAACAGAAACGCCCAAAATAATGTTAAATGAATTCCTTAATCGATCAAACAACATGTTGTCGATTAAAAAGGCTATTTTTTTAGAAATTGCTGAAAAAGTAACTACACACAGAGGTTTGACTAGAACTTTCTGTCGAAGTAGTCTTTAAGATAACTTTGAATTTGATTTCAAAAATACCTAACCAAGGAGCGAAGACAGTTTAGTCAAACGGTCAATGACAAAATTGCCATGGCGGGATTGTCAATAACAAGTTGGATTAATTCCCAAAGACGATATAATCGTTTTTGCACGGTGCCTGATATATCCTACTTGCATTAGCAATGCCAGAGGCAGCAGAAGAAGAGGAAACAGATCCGTTCAGACATGTTAATTTAGGCAAATTTAAAAATGTCTCATAAACGTAGACAAATAATATACTCCTTTCGGATATAATATACCTTTCGGTAATGTAAATTGCTCAAAGAATTTTATCATTGAAACACTGATGGGATCATACTATATGGTGTTTGTAATGTTTTTTTTTAATCCGCATAGGTTATTGCAACATATATAGTCTAAGATAACAACGAACTAACAAAACAATGGGTTCTATACATCATCGTGCTGGATTATAATTGTTAGCTTAACTTGGAACTTTGCTGATTCACGTATCCATTAATCGAGACCTAGAAAATATAGTATCTTAAATTCGCTATACTAAATTACAGAGCAAGTACTAGCACCTTTACTACTGCGAGGCTGTCTACGTCTTCTTGTGCCTATGCCGTGGTTATATAGGCGTTATGGTCGCTAAAAATAAGATAAAGTCAGATAGATCAGAAATCCCAGGGTGCAAATTCGTTATACAATGCACTCGCTGCAGACGCGGTACCTTTTTCAAATCTAACAATAGACTAGGAATCATTTAACAGATATGCCGGAATACCTTCGTAAAGTATAATAAAAATTAATTTAGTTACGAGATCCAACCGGCACTGAATTTAAAAGATTTGGCTTAGGAGGATTCTTCACCGAATTTTAATTTTACATAATCCAGTTGAATATTAAAAATCACTGAATATCGTGTACCGATTTGCATCAACTATACCTTTTTTTTTCGCTGGGAAATGCTTTTGCGCACGTCAGATGAAGTTAATTCCATTAGAGAGTGTGGGACTCGCTGGCCGCACCAGAATACCCAATAAAACCCAGCGGAACCCTCTTCATCCGTATGCTGGGGGCCAGATGTTCGCTGACGCATTCAGCTATGGCACTCTGGATGAATCCGACTCAAGGGTTCAAGGAATGGGAAGCAAAATCTATGTATAGAGGGAGATTGAAAGTTGCAGAAGTACAATACTATATAACGGGAAAGGATATATATAATTACTAGCTGAAGCACGCGACTTCGTCTGCGTAGAATGTTTTTTGGGTAGCACTTTCAATAATTTAGGCAGATTGTTTTACAAATAAGAAAACAATAAATAGAATACTCGGCAAAAGGAATATTCCTACCAAATTTCAAGTCTCTACACCTTATGGTTCCAGTTATATCGTGATGAGTCTAGTTAACTCGCCCCAACCCCCGTTGTTAACCTACGGCTCCGAAACGTGGTCACTGACTATGGGCCTCATGCGGAAGCTCTGAGTCGCTCAGCGTGCGATGGAGAGGGCAATGCTCGGAGTTTCTCTACGTCATCAAATCAGAAATGAGGAGATCCGTAGCAGAACCAAAGTCACCGATATAGTCCTACGAATCGCGAATATGAACTGGCAATGAGCGGGGCACATATTCTGAAGGACCTTGGAGCCGAGGTGCTGGAGCGGCGACTCCGCACCGGACCGCGCAGTGTAGGCAGACCCCCCATAAGGTGGACCGATGATATAAAGAGGGTCGCTGGTGCCAGGCGGCGCCAGATCTGGCCTTGTGGATGTCATTACGTAAGACCTATGTCCAGCAGTGGACGTCCATCGGTTAAAGCGACGACGACGAACCCCCCTTGTCGGTGGAATTTCGCAAATTCCGTTCTTAGCTGACCTCTACTCGGCAAAAAGAATATTCCTACCTAATTTCAAATACCTACATCTTATGGTTCTCGAGATATCGTGATGAGTCAGTAGATACCTGGATATCGTTTTTATATATGTGGATTAGTAAAGGGAAAGGGATTTAATCGCTGTCAAAAATTCTTTGACAAAGACATCATCAGCAAGTTACACAGGCTATTTCTTATTCTGAAATTATGAGAACTGGAATTTCAGATGTTCTTGCTAAGCTCCAAAACAACTAGATCTAGTTTGGCAGGAGTTTCATCTGATAATATAAGACATGGGACATTTTATAACACAAAATTTCCGCCTCCTGCTCAAGGATGTCTCTGACCCAGCACATCAGATTTAACTAGTGCATCACTATGGACCACTTAGACCTAATTGACCAAGCAAAATATTAAGCAACGCTATACTAAAATTAACTGGTGGTTTAACAATTATGAAATCAAATTTTAAATGTGTGTATGTAATAAAATTAAAACTCTAGCATTCAAATAATAATAAAAAATGTTTACACATGGGGAAAATGTGACTGTTTTGGAGTGATTTTGGTGTGATCTGACCGTGAAAAGTCACGACGACATTCAAACATAAGGACGTCGCGTGGCAGATCCTTCTCTGCAGCGCCATAAGAAGTTTCACTTCGATATTGGCCGGAGTCGATCAGCTTGTTATGTATATATTATCCTTGATTTCACCCGCATAGATGCCGATGTTGTGGCAGTGGAAAATCTACTAAGTCGGACCATACAATTATTTTCGTTAGTTTTATTTCACTTACTTCCTTTCAGATTGTATGATGCACAATTACATTCATAATGTAATCAAGATACAGATTTGACTTTACAACAAATATATATCTAATTAATACGTTATTACAATTGTCGCCTAATTTACGTAGAATGTCCAACATTAGCAAATTTAAAAATACCCTACAGTTATTGAAAAATTACTGATTTCAAAACTGTATAGGTATATCGGTGGGTATGATCGGTATCCTTGGAATATGAGCTAACTCACCAGTCGTAAGCCCACTTATAAGGGACGCTACAATTTTCTTTACACATTTTTAAAATTTCTTATAACTTTTGAATGGAATTTCCAATAATAATAATTTCAAAAGTGTTTTATTGGTTTGGTTTGGTTTGACTATTGTCAGTGGTTTTATTAACTTTAAAATGCACAAAAGTAGTTAAAGTGGCATAACTACTGTAGGTGGACATTTGGGGTCCCGGATATTTGTAGAGACTGCCTCATTGGTCTAGTGGTTACCATGTTCGACTACAGACATGAGGTCCTGGGTTCGAGTCCCGGGTCGGGCCAATTCAAAAATCAATATTGAGTTTTCTATTAAGATTTTCTCAATATTTGCCCGAAGTTGGGAAGTTGGCGGTGTGATCCACCCCCGTGCCTCGGAGAGCACGTTAAGCCGTCGGTCCTGCGCCTGATCTCTCTCCGGTCGTGTCGGATTTCCGTCACACCGGACTATGAGAGTGAAGGAATAGAGAGTGCACTTGTGTACTATGCCTGCCAATCCGCAGTGGAGCAGCGTGGTGGGTTTATGCTCTAAAAACCCTCGCTCCTCGGAGTGAGGAGGCCTGTGCCCAGCAGTGGGACGTTAATGGGCTGCTACTTACTTACTTACATTTGCAGATATTAATACCTTCTATAATATTCTGAACATTTTGTTGTTCAATCATCTATAGTTTCTCCAGCGCACGCGATAACAGATATTATGTGACTAAATTTTTCGCACCTTGGGTTACCTTAATGCATTTTATTAGGTATCCCTTTTTTATGACGCTCAGTGAACATGCATCTTTCTAATGGTGAATTGTGGTTCAGCAGTTTTTGTGTGAAAGCGTTACCTGCATACTTACAACACAAATATTTCCTCTTTATAATATTAGTTGCGAAGTATATACGTGATTGCAAACAGAGCTGATATTGGCGTGGGTACATCTCTCGCGGTTTGTAGCGAGTGCGTACACGAGTCCTTAGAGCGGGGCTCGCACGGGCTATTTATAAATCCCGATGATCCCATGAATCACGCACTACCGGGATAACAACAGGATATCGCATACAACTCCACTGACGCATCGCTGCGGCCGCATCGTATCCGGGGAGACATTACTTGGACACATGTCATTAGAGGTAGCGTTTATCTGTGTACACGTGGAGGAACAGTAACTTCTTTGGTTTATATTGCATTTAAATCTGTAATATGATTTTATTTTAACAGACATACACACTGACACACACGTACCGCGTAACGTATATACCGTACTGTATGAAATTTCAATATTTATTAGCAAATAGTAAATAGATTGGTTATTAGGCCGGAATTATGCAGAGACTGAAATTCTATTAGCATAAACTTCATAAAAATATTGTTAAAATTTGCACAATAACACTCATACTCATTGCCAGTTAATACTCATTTAAGCACGTCGAGACACATACTCGCTTAAGGTTTGGATAATGCAGAGTTATCCATAACCCCTGGACCCTGGAGTGATCTATATCAAACTGGTACTGTGGAGAAGGAGTAGTATTTCAATTATAAGTAGCAGCCCATTAATGTCCCACTGCTGGGCACAGGCCTCCTCACTTCAAGGAGCGAGGGTTTTTAGAGCATAGACCCACCACGCTGCTCCATTGCGGATTGGCAGACATAGTACACAAGTGCACTCTCTATTCCTTCACTCTCATAGTCCGATGTGACGGGAATCCGACATGACCGGAGAGAGATCAAGCGCAGGATCGACGGCTTAACGTGCTCTCCGAGGCAAGGGGGTGGATCACACCGCCAACTTCCCAACTTCGGGCAAATACGAGAAAATCGTAATAGAAAACTCAATATTGGTTTTTGAATTGGCCCGACCCGGGACTCGAACCCAGGACCTCATGTCTGTAGTCGAACATGCTAAATAGGTAAATACCAATGAGGTAGTTATAGTATTTCCATTGACTCGGCATTATCAGGAACGTCAGTTCGTAACGAAAAGTAACCACCATATCAGCAAAGACCTGCCTCCAAACAAAAACAAACTGCGTTTCAGTACGAAGCTGTTTACCTCTTACCGGGTAATCGTGAGTCCATCTTAGACGTTCATGATATAATCGGTAAGCAATATAATAAACGCTTTCCGCTCACCAATTGCGCCAGCGCTTGTAAAAAATGGAACGTATTACTTTTAAAAGGAATTATAGCATGATTTAGATAAGTCCCACGAGCATCGCCGAGATAATTACGATAATCTATTATAAATGATTGAATGCCATTCGGAATGTTATTTCCTGTACATCCACATCTCCACTGAGTAATCAATGTATTTCTTACATTACATTTCTGCGAATTATGACCTTTTTCATGTGGAACCGTATTGTTCGGCTCATGAATATGAGGTCTCACGTTCCGGTAAAAGGTACGAGGTTTTTCAGGGCAATGAAGCCCTGAGAGCCGAGGAGATAGTGTTATAGACGCACACATGGTAACGACTCTCCGTTCCCTCGCCCTCTCTCTCTATTCTAATTTATTTACTACCGGTTTAAAAATGTGTCAGGATGTGTAAGTGTTAATGGAAGTGTGAATATGTAGGTTTGAATAGATAGAAACACAGCAAAATATCTCATAAAAATTGGAAATGGAGTAGCATCTGATAATGCAATAATTAATTTAAATATTGACAAAAAAAGGTTTAATGGTACTTGATCGTCTATTGAGAAAGACTCGACTAATTCTCACAAATTTTTTATTTCTACAGCGTTGGAAAATACTTGATACATACATACATAGCATCTCGCATACATACATACCTTCGGGGTAGGCAGAGACCACGTCCTTCCACTTGCCAGCATCCTTGCATATCTCCTTCGCTTCTTTCATTCTCATTAANTTTTACTTTTGTGATTCTTCTGTCCTACCCAACTTTTAAAATTAATTTATGTTACAAGAATTCTGTTGCTAATATAGGATATTCGAATTAGTTTGCCTGTGAATGCGAAATGGTTAATATTGCTACTATACTAGTTCAGTAGTCATTGATCATTATTTGTAAGAACAACAATAGGTCAGATGATAAATAAATAAATTTAATTAAAAAAATATATAATGTAATGTTAATAGTAAAATTCAACACCCGACTAAGTTTTTTGTGTAATCCTCGTAACTTTAAATTTGAAGTCAGTGTTTATTATCATCATCAATCGTCCTGTGAAAGGTAAGCAGCAGCCCATAAACGTTCCACTGCTGGGCACAGGCTTCCTTACTCATATGAGAGAGGGTTTTTAGAGCATAGACCCACCACTTTGCTCCATTGCGAATTGGCAAGCATAGGACACAAGTGTACTATTCCGCCTCTATTCTTTCACTCTCATAGTAGGATGTGATGGGAATCCGACACGACCGGAGAGAGTTCGGGCACAGGATCGACGGCTTAACGTGTACTCCGAGGCACGGGGGTGGATCATACCGCCCATTTTTTACAACTTTGGACAAATATCGAGAAAATGTTAATATAGAACATTCAATATCGATTTCGAATTGGCTCGACCCGGGACTCGAACCCAGGATCTCATGTATTTAGTCGAACATACTAACCACTAGACCAATGAGGCAGTTAACCTGTGAAAGCCTTCTTAAATATAAATATATATCTGCTTGGCAGTAATGAAATGTGGGGAGAAACTTCTTATGCTACTGTAGGAAAAATTTAAATAGACTGGTACCTTTCTTAGGCTATGTCTCATGGAGACTGACGCCATTATCAATAAGTATAATGACGTTAGTAAGTAGATGACACTAAATCGTAGCATAACTTATAGGCAATTTAAAATGGAGACAATCCACCCGCAGTTTCTGGCAGGTTACCAACCCTACAGTTGCACCCTACGACCTAAGAACGAAGTAGCGAGAGGCGACAATGACTTCGACGGGTGTCGCGTTACCAAATCCATTAGCTCTCCTCAAAACCCTTCAGAGCAGGTATCTAATTACGAGGGTTGAGCAAAAGTTGCCTTTTAAACACGGGAAACGGTGTTCATATAAACACAACATACAAGTTTTATTAAGACACTGTGTTTCGCCACATAAGATCTTTTAAAGAGTTGAAGTAATTTGCATACGTAGTGTTAGTATCCCTAATCGAAACCGTAACATTGGAAAGACGTTATAATTTTATTTACGCAAGCATCAATATTTCGAAATCAAGTTTAAGATGCGTAAATACAAGTAATCAACATAATCTTCTTAATAGTTAGCTTTTTCCTCAACCCAATCAGTCGTGGGGTAATTAACCGATTAACCGACTCGTTGTTCAGCTTCGGACTCCACTCCCACTTCGTGAAACAATTTAAATATACCCTTAAATGGTGTAATAAACTATATTATACATTTATTTATTTATTTTACAAAATCCACAGCCCTCTTAAAAATAACATATAATCTAATTAAATTAACTTAAGGCCAATTACGGATTTTACCTTTATTTATTGGAATAATAAGCGCCAGAGAGATTGCGCGTGGGTGTGAGTCTGTCTATGAATGGGTGTGTGCGTGCGTGCATGTGTGTGTGTGTATGTGTGTGAGTGTGTGTGTGTGTGTGTCTGGAGCTAAATACAAGCTACCTTCTCACTATTTCAATTGATTACTTTTATTCGTTCTTTTTTAAATTTTAGTTTGTTGCCATGGAAGATATCGAGGTCAGAGTAAGTTTCGTTATNGCTGTCATATTGAATTGAAACAGCATGTCTAAAAGTGATCTCCTTCTTTCAAGAGACAATAGATTATGAACGACACAAAGTTGGGAATAATACAATACAAAAATATAAAGTGAAAATTTGTACATTAACTAAAATAAACAATAGCCTCTAGTGTTCTCTTTTGGTGTAAAACAGTGCTAGAGACTAATACTGTACGTGAAATGAGAATTAAGCTTCTTAAAAACATGTATAAACAAACAAAAGTAATGTGGGTGCGATTCGAGCTCTTGTAATTCGCAGAATATATCCAACAGGACTGATAGTTTAAACGACGATTGACTTGAGACAGTCTTAACGGTAAACGCATTGGAAGTTCCATTGAATCTTACAATGCTATGGGTCTTCACTGCCATGAGATGTTGCAGAGCCGCAGTCGTTTATTTTATCAAAAAAATGGGTTTCCGGGAGTGTCACTCCCTCGCGAGTGGTATGTGAAGTCGTTTAGGTGTTAGCATTGTTGCGGCAGTCGCGTGTCGTCTAATCGTTCCGCGTATAATTAGCATACTAATTTAGGTTCCCGTGGGCGTTCAGCGGCCGCTATTTACTACGACTCTCTAGCGTAAGAAGCTATTATTAATAAATAATTCTTACGTAACACCGGTCAGTACCTTAAATTCTAATAACACTTATTACGATTGACAAGGTCATATAATGTTTAGTCAGAAGTGTCATCTGCACTACCTTCTTTTAAATAAAATTCAAATACTATTCAATTTGTTTTGATTAGTTTTTATTTTTTATTTTTTGCTTTGTAGTTTTGTATTGTCGCTGTTATTTTAGTATTAATATTCAAGTTTTATAAAAGTATAGTGTGTAGTACTTGACTTTTTAGGTGTATGATTTGACTAGCTATAAGTATAATTGTGTAAATTAAAAACCCTTAGCATAGTTTTAGTTGTAGTTCTAACATGTAATTATATTGCTAGTTCGTAAGTTATAAATAAATTAGTAATCTCTGACTAAAGTCAGCTAACGACTGCGACTTTCTGTTGTGTTGATAGGACCACGGTTGTGGCACATTCTTCCAGTACTTACTTAATATCAGGCATACATAATTACACAACGCTCATTCCAGAAATGATTTTAATTATTGACTCGTCATCTAATATGACATCGGGCGAATTGTGCAAAATCAAATGATCGTTATATTTGATTACATAGAGACTTACCCCGCTCTCTTGGCTGGTGGCGGGCGGCGGCTGCAGACCGTGCTCCTCGTTGAATCTTCTCCTGGCCCTATGCCTCAGCAACGCCGACGCATCGGGCTGGCCGAACTGAAATATCTGCTCGTCTTTGCCACTCAAAAACACTTTCTCCGCGTAATCGTTCTGATATTGTTCGGCTTTACTTTTCATAATAAAATCCGTACTGATGAATTCATCCCTTCCCCCGTCCAAGATCTCGGACGTCAACCGGAGCGACTCCGAGGTCTGCCGGAGGTTGATCTCCGATTCCGGCCTGAAGTTCTCGCAGATCTGGTTGAAAGTGTTGAAGTATTCCGTGGCCAAATCGGTCTTCGGCTGGTAGCCCATGTCGGGTACCGGCGGAGGATCTGCCGCTAGGAAGTTCTGCTCCATGTTGACGTCATGTCGCATCGCCATTGTTCGTGTGCATCGGACACATCACTCGAGTCTTTTCGACATTTTGTTGAACACTAAATGTATATTGCAAAGCTGCTGTGTTTACGTTCCGTTTTGCAACAGAGGGGATTTAGGAGCATCCGAGTGAGCGAACGCAACTCATAAAAAATACTAGTTCTTTGGATTAAAAAGAAAAATCAGCCGACACTGTTAGAAAACATTCCAAGAATGAGTTTTGTAAATCGACGTTTAGTTGTTAAAAAATCATCTATAATTCTAAAATTCAAAATTGCTGAAAATATCAATTATCGTTTAAAATATTATTTACTTTTCTTACAATAAAAAAATTGCAAAGGTCATTAAATTTACTGTTTACATTTGGAAATAACTATTATAAAATGAAATCATTTACGTATGTCTGTTTGTTCTGCTAAATTTCGCAATGTATTCGACAGGAGTACTTGCTTGTCAACAGACCAAATGTCCAATGCTAATAATTTGGGATCACTGTTGGGTTAAAGGAAAAATCTATTCGCTTCGGCAACGAACACCTTGCGTCCCGCGGGCACCTTCCGAAACGAAACGATACCGGCCTGGGAATCGAACCGCACAAAGGAGAGCAGGTAGTCAAGCCATTGGACACGTTATGATGCATTGACACTGGCCAAATGAATTAGGCGTGGCAAAATATAAGTTATTGGATGTTATTTTCCACAGAAATAAACGATGTTCACTTTTTGTTGCTGCTGGGCTGCCTCATTGGTCTAGTGGTTAGCCTGTTCGACTACAGTCATGAGGTCCTGGGTTCGAGTCCCGGGTCGGGCCAATTCAAAATATCAATATTGAGTTTTCTATTAAGATTTTCTCAATATTTGCCCGAAGTTGGGAAGTTGGCGGTGTGATCCACCCCCGTGCCTCGGAG